>CM057456.1:688140000-688620000 GCA_016271365.2 Neoceratodus forsteri
CAGAGCTTCTGGTTTGTCTGGTATTCACAAGCAGTGTTAGCAGGTTCTGCACCCCTGTTGGAAGCAGATTTAATGTGACTTTTCTGGCAAGAAGGCAGGTTTGATACCTGATTCTGTCATTCAGTTGAAGCCAGCCACCCCGAGCATAAAGTTCAAAGGTGTGTGTGAGTCTTGGTGCATTTGAGAGTAGGCAGCAGGTTTTGTTTAAGGCAACTGAGATCAGCTGGAGCATCACGTTGGTAGCAGAACTGTGTATGGCCATCCCACAGTCTATGAGGGAGCCAGGTTTAAAGCTTCATGGGTTAGACAATGCCTGTGGTGGTAGAGGATCCTGATTCTGGTATTAATAGCTCTTGTAGTGATATCGATATGCTGGGAGAAGGACAGGGAGGAGTTGATTGTAACCCCCAGGTATTAGAAATGTGAGACAAGCTCCAGTGTGTCACCGCTGTCATTCCATATTGCCAGGGGGTAGTTTTTTAGCTTGCTTTAGGCTGTGGAGTAGAGCATGGTCTTTTTTTTTTATAGTCCATGACCAGTCTTTGCTGTTTAAACCAGTTTTCCACAGATGCAATGCCATTTTGGAGATCAGTTCCAAAGAGTTCAGGGCACAGGTTGCTGTTAAAAATCACTGCCATCGTCAGCAGATAGGAGCATGTGGCAATGGCAGGAGGCCGGGAGATTATTTAAGAAAACACTGAACAGCAACGGTCCCAGGATGGACCCTTGTGATACACCAGATAAGACAGGTTGGCTGTCTGATAGCACTTCCCCAATCCTGACTTGCTGGGAGCAGAGGCTCAAGTAACTCCTAAACCAGTTCACAGTTTCAGGTGTGAGTCCAATGTCAGATAGCTGCTTGAGGAGGAACGCAGGATGAACTGCATCAAATGCCTTTGATAGGTTAATGAAGGCTTCCCCTACAAGGTGGCCTTGATCTAAGGCATTATGGATGAATTCAGTAAATTCGAGTAGGGCTGTGATGGTACTATGGCCATGTTGCTGTGGGCATAGGAGTTGGTATTGATTAAGGTATTCCACCATCTGGTCAGCCACAATCCACTCGAGAGACTTGGAGAGTGGCAGGAGTATGGAAATCGGTCTGTAGTTATTATGTAAGGACCTGTCCCTACTTTTGTGTACAGGGGTTACTGTAGCAGACGTCCATCTTTGGGGGAATTGGGAGTGGTAGAGGGATAGATTAAGTATTTTTATTAGTGGGCCAAGTATTTCATCCAGTGCTAAGTGAACAAATTTGAGGTGCAAAGAGACCCCACTGTGCCTACATTTTCCGAGGACCTTTGCAACGTATTTCCTAGCATCTGCTTCAGAAATCATTTTGAAGCAGAATAGTGGCTGGTTAGGTGGTAGTGCAGGTGACCTCATATTGTCACTTGGGTTGGGGGTATTGAAGAAGTCCCTTGGGTGCACACTACTGAGGTCAGTGACAGCATGATTCAGTGAGTTGGCAATAAGCAGAGGGTCCAAGATTGGAACCCCCTGTACAGTGAGTATAGAAGGGGGGAGTCTGGGGGCCTTTCCCTGTGATGTCTTTAAGGTTGGCCCAGAAATACTTTTTTTTTTATTTACTATATTTTTGGTGCCCATCACACTGCCGACCATCCGCCCAGTCACGGACCCCTCAGCTGCAGCTTTCCCCACATTAGCCACACTCCCGGGACTCCCTGGCTTGCCCCCCAGGGCAGGGTCATGGCACCTGGCCCAAAGGTGCCACAAACAACAGCATAGGATGGGAGTCGGCCTGGGGAGCCGACTGCAGCCGGGGGCAGGCATCATTTAGTAAGTGCGGGGGCAGGACAGACGCTGGCATCATTGCACATTCCACAGTCAGAACACACCTGCCAGCTGGGCCTGTCACTGTGTGCAGAGCAGCAGTCATTGATGTCTGACACACTGTAGGCATTGAAGTGTCCCTCACAAGTGTCCTTACAAGATCAGGAGCAGCATGGTTTCACAGAGGGGAGGTTATGTCAAATGAATTTGATAGGTTTCTTTGACTGGGTGACCAAGGAACTAGATCAGGGAGGAGAGGTGGATGTGGCTGACCTAGACTTCAGTAAGGTGTTCTACACTGATCCATGGAGGAGACTAGTAAGCACACTGGGGAGTTTAAGAGTGAGTCCAAAGGTGGTAAACTGGATAACAAATTGTTTAGGAGATAGGCAACAGAGAATGGTGGTAAACAGAGTTCACTCGGAGGAAGGGAGGGTGACCAGTAGGATGCCACTGTATTACTGTAGCACCTGCTATGCACTACAGAAGGGACTACAATATGTCCATGGTATGCAGCACCACCTGTGGTTCTAGTCCCCTGGGACACAGTAGTCTTTGCTGCTGTGTACAGACATAGTCTGCAGCTACCAACAATGTTGCTCCAGTCTGATATACAGGTGGTGCTGTGGGCAGACCCAGCCTGCAGCTACCGACCTATAGTTCCAGTCTGACCTACAGGTCGAGCTGTGCGCACCATGCAATAGTGCTGGGCAAACTACATGATAATGTATGCAATGCAGGCTGAGATGAGATGCTAATATGGCTGTTTGCACACAGATTGCCTAAATAGGCTCATTTGCATAGGGGTTTTGAATATAGCAAAATTTAGCACAGGGCTAATGTGTTAGTGCCAGGCAAACATGTTAGCACCGGGCTAATGTGTTTGCACTGGGCTAACCTGTCAAAACCATAGCACAGTTCTGCTGTGTTTGGCCTGCGATGTTGTTTGCAGTTGTCCACCACTTCATCGCTATCGCCCACAATGGCCACCTGCTGCAACTCTACCTTACTCCACCTCTGTGTGCACTGGGCAGCTGTTGCAGGTTAGACTTCCCGATTGCTATATTCAGAACTGTCTTATTTGCTGGGCTATTTCTGCACTGCACTCTCAGCACTGTTTCCATGCCTTTGTCTGCATGCTATATTCAACTGATTTAGCCCCTAGGCTATTCCTTTGAATAGAGCATCCAAATGGCTCTGGGCTATTTTTGCACACCGTGTAACGCTAATTTTGCCCTGGGGCTAAATTTTGAATATTGAACCCTTGGACTTCAGCAAAGTCTTTGATTTTATGCTTCACAGGAGACTTGTGAAGAAGCTGAGAGATTTGGGATTGGGGATGAGTTTATCAAATTGGATAAGTAGCGGGGTGAAGAAGAGAACATAGAAGGTGATGATAACTGGAACTTACTTGGGGTTCAGGAAGGTAATGACTGGGATGCCACAGGATTCAGTACTAGAACCAGCACTTTTCAATAGTTTCACCTGCAACATAGGAAAGGACATACAGGTAAAGATGAACTTACTGGCAAATTAAACAAAAATATGTGGTGGGATGGGCATGGAGGAGGGGATTAGGACAATGACGAAAGACCTGCAGAGGCTGGATAATGTTCCCAAGATCTGCAGCTCAAATTTAGTGCACAAAAATTCAAGATTGTGCACATTGGCAAAAAGAACCCCAAAAATACAGTATTGCATAGGATGTGTCTAAGTGGGCCAAATAATGAAGGAAATGGACCTTTGAGTAATCATAAGTAAATAAAGCCAAGGGCAATAAGAGATATGCTAAGCTAGCAGGCCAGCAGAATGCCCTGGCAGGGGAGTCACCTGTTCGAGGGTGGGGTGTGATCATGCCTCTGCAGATCCCTGGTAAGGCTTCACCTGGAGTACTCTGTAGGTTTGGGGCCCCCAGCTTAAGAGAGACACAGATCATCTGAAAAGAGTGCATGGGGGGGGCAACAAAATGATACATGGTATATAGGGAAGAACTTATGAGGAAAGGCCGAGGAGGCAAAAGTACTCACTTGAGGGCAGAAGGTGAAGGGCTGAAATGATGCAGAGATTTCCTGGACACTGCACAGAGGAAGGCCAACAAAATGATACATGGTGTGCAGGGAAGGGCTTATGAGGAAAGGCTTAGGAGGCTGAATGCTCACTTATAGCCACAAAGGAAAGGGCAGAAATGATGTAAACAAGTAAGTAATTCAAGGGGATCTGCAGAGAGGATTGTCAATGATTGTTTATACTCAGAGAGGGACCCGTATAAGGGCATAAATACAAACTGGCCAGTGTTAGGTGCAGGAGAGATGTGGGAAAATACTTCTTCGTGGAGAGGGTGATGGACAAGTGGAATATCGTGCTAAGGGAAGTGGTTGAGGACTAGATGGTGCAAGGAGTCACGGCGAGGTAAGGCAGGTATCGGGGTTGGTAGCAGTGGGAGCAAAGGAGGTGGGAGAGGGTAAACCTACTATACAGGCTGAGTTACTAATAGGGTGCTCAGACTAAGCCCAGCCAGTGATAGACTGGAGTGGAAGTAGGCAGGACAACAATAGATTGGATGGCCCTTTGGTCTTTTTCTACCTGTTATTGTTTCAGTGTTTCTCATTCTATAATTAACAAGGGGTGCAGGAATATTGTTTGTAAACACAGAGAGAACAGAGGGTGCAAAAATATGAAGGTACTCAGAGAACAGGATGTGTGGGGAATATGTAAGTCTGGAGAGAAGAGGGGTTGGAAGAATGTTCAAGTATGGTTGAAAAATGTGTGCAGGAATTCTGTAAGTATGAGGATAACAGAGTGTGTATGTAAGGAGAATACAGGGGGTACAGGAATATGCAAGTATGGAAAGTAGTAATTTAGCCTCTGAAGTTATCAATCTTTATCCATGTTTTGTGATGGAATACTGGTGTGGGTGTGAACCATCATCTGTCAATATTCAAGAATGAGCCGCTACAGGTACATTTCAGACATTCCCTGGAGGGTCCTTTTTACCTTTATCTAGCTCTGATTGTAAACAGAATTTATATTATTCGGTTTCTGTTTGTTTTAATATGCAGGATACAACACCCCAAGGGAGCAACTGTTCAAGGGGAAGAGGAGTGGCCACATGGTGAAGTAGAGGGAAAAGAGACTGCACAGCAGAAGTATCATCTTGACGACACTGCCAGCATTGCTATCATAACAGACAAGGAATAATAATACTATAATACTGTATACTAATGGTTTACTAATGTACTGACAGTTTTGCTGTATTAGGGCCTATTCAGGAATCTCATGCTTAGCCAAACAGCTAATGTACCAGACAGAAATATATTTGTGGTTTCTAATGGTTTCTACTGACAAGTGCAATGCTAGCAACCTAACATGACATACAGTAATTATATAATAATATAGTATATTCTGTGGTCTGCAGCACCACCTATGTTCCGAAGTCAGCATGCTTATTTAGCAGATTCTAATAACTAGTTAGTCAGCACATTGCTAAGAACGCTACAAAAAAGTATTTTCCTGGGTGCGAGACACCCATGTTTTGTTGAATGGAACACCGAGTACAGAAACACACTGACGTCTGTAAGCTTGTTACTCTGGCAATGGAACATTCTTATCTGCAGTATACAATCTAAGTACACAGCCAAACCCTTTGGGATCCTCAAAAGCACCCAGCTTCCACACCTGGTGTATGACTGTCTCTGTGTTCCAGCTGGTAAGATTTACCTTATGTTTCTGTCTTTGTACTATTACTAGGGAGAAATAAAACTGATTTAGTGTATGATGGAACGTTGTAACTGATAGAAATTCATCACTTTCTAAATGTTATTATGCTGCAGTAGCTATGTCATCACAGCTGTTATGCTGCACTACCTACGTAGCTACTGCAGCATAACAACATCAAGCGCGTTCCATCTTGTGCTCTACCATTTAAAAAGAAAAAAAATACTCTCCTGTAGTGAGGCATTCAGCAGGTCCCCTCCTGTGGCGGCAGTCCGGTAAACAGCAGTCTCCAGTATCGGCAGATTGTAGTAGGGATCTGGTAGCTGCTGTGAGGGCTCCCTGTGTGGCACCGTTTGTGTTAAATTTAAAATGGCTGTAAAAAAACAAAAGAAAACAGGTGGCAGCACTGCCGACAAGCAGGACTGTGGCTGTGACCACTGTGAGAGTGTCGGGGGCGCAGCAACAAGATCCCCAAGCGACATCCACTCCTGTTCTGCTTGCATCCTCTCATTAAAGACAAAGCAAAAAAAAAAATGTACACTATAAAAACAATCGCTAGTCACCTTTCGGTAACAAGCTCGGTTAGGGCATCTCAAGGTTGCCGTTGGCGACCGAACCTCTTCGCTGTCGAGGTTACTGTGGTCACCAAGGCACCCTCTCGATGCAGTAACCGGCTTGTTACCAATAGGTGACTAGCGATTATTCTCTATTTTCTGCACATCTGTGTTGGTGGTGTTTTACTGTCAGGCTGTCTCCTGCAGAATCTTACAACACTCCCAGCAGGAAACAGACAAATAAATAATATGTTTATATGGGATATCTTCCACTGTGGTTGAGAGGGGTGTTAGAAAGAATAGGGAAAATGTGTAGAGTTTGAGAAGAAGGAATTATGAAATAAAGAGTAGTCAGCAATGTTGTCAGAAAGACAGGAATGAGTAAAGCCAGAAAGAATTTTCAAAAGATACATGCTAGTTTTATAGTGGATATGGAACTGAGCTGAAAGCCAGTGGATGTTACAGCGGAATTCATTCATGGGGTCTTCAATCCAGGAGTGGGTGAGCAGGTAGGTATCTGAACTATGAACATTTTGTCCTTGAGAGAAGAGGGGCTTGGGAAGTCAAGAAAGAGTGAATTACTGTAGTCAAGAGGAGAGGATATAAGGGAAGAAAAAGGGGTTGAGAAAAAGAGAGGTCTAAGAAAAGACGATACAAGCAGTATTGAAAAGAGGATAGTAAATGAAGCAAGGAGTCCATGTATGATGACTTTCCATAAACATGCTCACGACACTGTAAAGTACATTAAAATACAATAAAAGTCTAACAGATGCATCACATCACAATACATACATATTCATGTAGCACAGTATAACATCAATGTACAGTTCTTGATAATATACAAAATACATCATACATTATGTTGTCATGAGCAGTTTTGAATAGAAATGTTTTCAGTGGAGAGTAACATTTAATTAATGAGACTGTTGATGGAATGTACTCTGGTATGGAGTTTCGTAATATATCTGTCCTGACACTAAAGGAACAACCTCCTATTGTCTTCATTCTAACTTTTGAAACTGAGAAAAGGTGATGATTTCTGGAAGAAGACCACGAATGAAAAAATACAGAGTAACTCCTTTAAACCATCAGGACCTGTGCCATGTGAATATTTATGTCAGCAAGAGAATTTAACAATTAATTCTTCCTCAAGGAGCCAGTGAAGTTGTACTGAAGTAGGATAGATGTGATCAAATGTTTTTGTTGCAGTTACAGTGTGAGTAGCCAAATTTATAACCAGTTGTAACTTGTTGAAAGAGTTGTTAATAAGACCAGACAAAATGCCATTGCTATACATAGAAACATAATTTGATGGCAGATAAGGACCACTTGGCCTATCCACTCTGTCCATTTCTCCATATCTGCACTATTACTGCCGACTGTGCCCTATCTACAGATTTTTCTCCCTCCCCCTTCCTTTCCACTATGATTCTCTTGTGCATATTCCATGCATTCTTGAACCCTGCCACTGTTTTCACTCCCTCCACCTCTGGTGGAAGGCTGTTCTAGTAATCCACCACTTTTTATGTGAAGAAGTACTTCTTCACATCTCTCCTGAATCTACCCCTCTCCAGCTTCATAGCATGTCCCCTTGTTCTTGAACACTTTTCTTGTGAAAAATACTTCCCTCCTGTACCTTATTTACCCTTATAAGGTATTTAAAGGTCTCTATCATGTTCTCCCTCCTTCCTCTGTTCCAGGTAGAGATGTGCGAAGTCACAGAAATTCACTCTGTGTATTATTTTGCGAAGCAGTACAACCTCGTGAAATGCTGTGCAGCGTAAAGTCCGCATTTTGCTGAGTCTGGTTGCCTCATGGGTGGTGCGAACTTGTGACTCAAAGGGGTGAAGTGTGGAATTTCGTAGGTGGAATTCCACACTTCGCACCCAGAAAACTACCTTTAATAAACCCCTGGGGTCTAGTGGCCTCCCCCTGCCACCGATTGCCGTCTCTCCCTCTCTTCCTCTCCCAAGTCCTGACCCCAGTCCTTCCAACTAATTTAATAATAAAAAAAATAATCATTTAATCCCTGGTGTCTAGTGGACATGCCCCCCCCACACCAATTGCTGTCCCACTCTTTGCCTCCCCGGAGTCCCTACCCCAGTCCTTCTAACTAATTTAATGTATAAAAAAATAGTGGCTTAATCCCTGGTGTCTAGTGGACACTCGGACACTCCCCCCCCACCAATGACTGTCATCTGACTCCATCCATTGCCCCCCAGTCCTGACTCAAGTTCATCCGCATTACCCGTACTGTAATAATATAAAACATAATAAAAATAACAATTTCATCCCTGGTCTCCAGTGGACGCCCCCACCCTGTCAAGTAGTGACCACAACCATGCTTCCCCCCGGCAGAGCCCTCCATCCACCTCCATGGCAGGCAGGCTGACTGAGCTCAATGAATGAGCGTGTGCTTGTACAAGCATGTGCTCATTCATTGACAGCTTGCAGTTATTTCCCCTAGTTTTTCAGGGTGTAGAAGGGGGGCTTCTCTGGTCACCAGCACGGGGGCAAGATGGGGGGTACTGCTAGGGACTCTGGGATTGGTCTACAGTGCCTCCATCCCATCCTCAGCGCAACTGAGAAGCCCTTTCCCTTCTCACCCTGAAAAACTAGGAAAATAACCACAGCTGTCAATGAATAAGCACATGCTTGCACAAGCATGTGCTCATTCATTGAGCTCAGTCAGGCTGCTGGCCGTGGAGGTGAGTGGAGGGCCAAAGGGTGGCCTGCTTGAGATATGGATGGGGGCAGGGTGGAGGTCAAAACCTGACAGGGTGGGGGGGTTCACTAAACACCAGGGATGAAATCATTATTTTTATTATTTATTATAATATTACAGTATGGGTAATGCGGATGGACTCGGGTCGGGACTGGGAGGAAGGGAAGGATTCAGATGGAAATTGGCGATGGGGAGGATTAAATCACTATTTTTTTTATACATTAAATTAGTTCGAAGGACTGGGGTCAGAACACAGGGGGAGGGAGAGAATGGGACGGCAATCGGCAGGGGGAGCACCCTAGACACCATGGAATCAGGATTATTTTTTACTCTTTTTTGACTCAGGTCAGGAGGGACTGCTGGCTGTGGGGGGTGACTTCTCCTTGCTTTGGGGTTTTTAAGTGTAATTTGCACTTTAAAAAACCCCAAAGCAATGTGAAGCCAATTTTGCTAAGTTTGGGGTGGCAATGGCAGCTCCATGAAATGCTCCCTTGAATTTGCTACTCCACCCAAACTTCGAAAGTGAAGTAAAACTTCACAACATCTCTAGTTCCAGGGTTTACTATTGAGGTCCTTTAGTCTCTCCTCATAGGGCTTTTGATGCAGATCCTGCACCATTTTAGTTGCCCTCCTCTGGATCACCTCCACTCTGTCTGTGTCCTTCCACAGATGTGATCTCCAGAACTGGACACAGTACTCCAGGTGGGGTCTTACCAACAATCTATACAGAGGCAACACCACCTCCCTCTTTCTGCTGAAGATTCCCCTCCCTATACGCCTCAGCATCCCTCTAGCCCTGCCTACTACCTTATCACACTGTCTGACCACCTTTCATTCATCCAATATGATTCTCCACAGGTCTCTTTCCTGCTTGGGGGTCGTTAATATCACTCCACCCATTTTGTACTCTGCCTCAGGTTTCTGTGTCCTTAGTGCATTATTTTTGCACTTTTTCACATTAAAACCTGGCTGCTAAGCTAGCCCAGTGGTGCAGAGTGCTGAGGCGGTTAGCACCTTACCTCTCCCACACCAGCGACCCATTAGGGAACAAGCTCGGGTTGCTGAGAGTCAGCTTGGGGGAGGACTGGGAGAAGGACTGAGCAGCCAATAGGCAGCTCTACTCTCCTAGTAAGGGAGGGTAGTCTTTCTGGCACTTGGCTGCAACCGAGTGGAGGATTGGTGGCAGTGTCGCACAGATGAGGGACCAGGTACTAGATCAAAGTGGGTGGAACATGGCTGCCAGATCCAGCAAGGATGCGTGTCTCCATACATGTCCATGCCTGCTGGCCACATCTCCACCTACTATGTCACCAGGGTAGCCTGGAGCAGGGAACTGGATTATGAGCACTGGGAAGAGGTTGAACCTCCCTTTCCTAAACCCACCATGTGGGGCAAAACCATGAGGTGCCCTCATTACAGGTACACCTAGAAAGGCACAGGAAGGTGGAAGGGGATGGTGGCAGCTGGCAGAAGGGAGCATCCCTTGCTGTGTCCCCAAGGAAAATAAACAGAATATGGAAGAAGAAGAAGAAGAAACCCAGCTGCCATACCCTGGACCACTCATTGAGTTTTCTCAGGTCTCTGCCCATCCTTTCCACCACCACCCCCCAGTATCCACCCAATTGCAGATTTTGGTGACATCCACAAAGGAGCAGATCTTTTTTTCCAGCTCCTCTGCAATGTCACTTACTGATCCCTGAGGCACCCTACTGGTCACCCTCCCTTCCTCTGAGTGAACTCTGTTTACCACAATTCTCTGTTGCCTATCTCCTAATCAATTTCTTATCCAATTTACCACCTTTGGACTCACTCTTAAACTCCCCAGCTTGCTTACTAGTCTCCTCCATGGATCAGTGTGGAACACCTTATTGAAATCTAGGTCAGTCACATCCACCACTCCACCCTGATCTAGTTCCTTGGTCACCCAGTCAAAGAAATCTATCAAATTCGTTTGACATAACCGCCCCTCTGTGAAACCATGCTGCTCCTGGTCTTGTAACTCACTGGATTCAAGATATTCCACAAGCCTTTCCTTCAGCAGTGATTCCATTAACTTTCCCACCACCAATGTCAGGCTGACTGGCCTATAATTCCAAGCCTCCTCCCTGCTACCACTTCTGTGTACTGGGACTACCTCTGTCCTCCTCCAGTCCTTCGGAACCACTCCTATTTCCAGTTAGCTGTTAAGTAGAACTGTCAGAGGTGCAGCCAGTTAGTGGGAGAGATAAATTGGGGGCTGTGGGGGGCAGGCGCCTTTCCTGGCTGCCCTAGTGTGAGTAGTGGTGCTCCTCTACCATCTTCATTCACTGTTTGGTGCCCATTGTTGAGCCCATGGTTAACTGAATGGTCTCCCTTGGATCCCAAACCTGGCTCTGCTACTTCAGTCAGTATTTCCCTGAGCTCCCTCAACACCTTTGGATGCGCCCCATCTGGCACCATTGCCTTGTCCACCTTCAGATTAGCAAGTCTTTTCAGGACTCTTGCCTTAAAAAAAAACCAGTGTCCAGCTCTCTCCCTCCAAAGCTTACGTTACTTTTTTTTGTGGCCCCTCCCCTTTTCCTTCCTCTGTGAACACTGAACAAAAGTATTTGTTCAGGATGTTTACCTTTTCATGGTCTTCCTCTGCACAGTCCACCTCCACTCCTTCCCTTTTCAAGCTTACAATCCCACCCCTGGTCTTACTCTTTTCACTTACATACAGTACCTAAAACAAGTCTTGTCCCCTTTCATTACTGCCTGAGATAATCTCTCTTCAGTTTGTGCCTTTGCAAACCTTACTGCTTTCCCTGCTTCCCCCTGTTTCCCTGATTCACCTCCCTATCTTTCTCCCTCTTCATCTCCTTACACCTTCTGAATGCTACCCTTTCAGCCTTTATGTTTTCACCACCTCTTTCAAGAACCACAGTGGTCTCTTTTTGTTCTTACTTTTGCTCACTTGTTTGATGCAGAGTTTTTTTGCCTCTGCTATGCTCCCTTCTGTTTTCACACACTGTTCCTCCACCACACCCAGACCATCCCCCCTGTAAGACCATCCCTCAGGCATTCTCCCATCTTTATAAAATCTGCCCTTCTGAAGTCCAGGACCCTCGCCCTTGTGTTGTTCGATTCTGCGGCTGTCCTTATATGGAACTACACCACATGGTGATCACTGGTCACCAAGTGGCCTCCTGCTTTGATGTCTGCAACACTGTCCCTCTTAGTGAGTACCAGGTCCAGTACTGCCCCATCACAAGTGGGTTGCTGACTAGTTGCCTGAGGAACACCCCCTGCAGACAGTTCAGGATGTTCCTGCTTCTTGCTGAAGCTGCTGGTGGGAGACACCAACCTACATCTGGCAGGTTGAAGTGCCCACCAGCAGCATCTCCCCCTTTTCTGCCATCTTGCCAATGGCGTCCACCAGTACCTTACCTAATTCCTTCTCCTGTGTTGGAGGTCTGTATATCACTAGAGTGCAAATGGTGGCTCCATTTCCCATCTCCAGGGTGACCCACGGTACCTCTGCCTCTGCCTATATTCCCTATGTTGAGGTCACTTTTATGCTTTCCCTCGCATAAAGCACCACAACCCCACCTTTACTTCCCAGCTGGTCTTTCTAGAACACAGTATATCCTGGCATGGCCACGTCCCTGTCATGGTTTTCAGTGCACCATGACTTGGTAATGGTTACAGTATCCAGACTGGCTTCTGCCATGATGGCCTTTAAGTCCAGATTCTTATTTCCTAGACTTCTAGCATTTTCACACATGACCTTCCAGATTTTGCTTCCAGTCTGCCTGTTGCCCCCTTTTTCCTTTCTGCTTTCCCTCCTTCCATCCTTCTCATTTTAATGCCCCCATTTCTCTCTATCACCTTGCTTCCTTTATTAATTTGCACCCTGGGGATTCCTCTCCTCTCTGGTTCTCCTCACTCTCTACTTTAGCCTGTGGGGGGGGGGGCTTCTGACTCCCCTGTTCCTTCTGCCACACCCTTGGATAGTTTAAATGTTCATCAGAGTAACATTTAAAACTGTTCACTGAGGTCTGTGGTTCCCCTCCTGGATGGATGCAGGCCATCACCTTTGTATAGGCCCTTATCCTCCCTGGTGGGTTCCCAGTCCATAATGTAGCTGAACCCTTCCTTTCTGCACTATTTCTTTAGCCATGAGTTGAAGCTCCTGGTGCAGAGACTCCTCTCTTGTCCCCTGTCATAGACAGGTAGCACCTCAGCAAAACCCACTGAGCAAGCTACCTGTCTAACATAGAAACACAGACTTTGACAGCAGATGAGGACCGCTTGGCCCATCTAGTCTGCCCATTTCCCTTCGTACAGGATAGGCTGCAGATCCTAGTTAACCAACAGCCTATTTCTTCCTACCCCTCACAAGAATTGCCTTATGTCTGTCCCATGCATTCTTGAATTCTCCCAGTTTTAGACCCCACAACCTCCTCAGGAAGGCTGTGCCATGCATCCACTACCCTCTCTGTGAAATAATACTTCCTCACATTGCCCCTGAACCATCCCCCCTCTATCTTTAAATTGTGTCCCCTTGTTCTTGCACGTCTCTTTTTCTGAAAGATGCTACCCTCCTGGACTTTGTTGATTCCACTGAGGTACTTAAAAGTTTCTATCATGTCCCCCCTCTCCCTTTTTTCCTTAAGGGTATACATGTTAAGCTCCTTTAGTCTCTCCTCATACGTCTTCTCTTGCAGACCCTGCACCATTTTAGTTGCCCTCCTCTGGACTGCCTCTATCTTGTCTATGTCCTTGCGGAGATGGGGTCTCCAGAACTGGACGCAGTACTCCAGATGGGGTCTCACCATCTGTCTGTACAGAGGGATAACAACTTCCTGTTTTCTGCTGCTGATGCCTCTCCCTATGCATTCCAGTATACCCCCAGCCCTCCCTACTGCCTTCTCACATTGCTTGCCAACCTTAAGGTCATCTGATATGATTACCCCCAGGTCCCTTTCCTTTTTTGTTGTTGTTACTACAGTACCTCTCCCCCCATTGTGTATTCTTCCCCTGGGTTCTTGTTTCCCAGGTGCATTATTTTGCACTTCTTTGCATTGAATCCTAGCTGCAATACTTCTGAGCATTCCTCCAACCTTACCAAGTCCCTTGTCATCCTTTCCATGCCTCCTTGTGTTATCAACCCTGTTGCAGATCTTTGTGTCATCTGCAAAGAGATATACTTTTCCTTCCAGTCCCTCTGCAGTGTCACTTATAAAGACATTAAAAAGGACTGGACCCAATACTGAACCCTGCGGTACCCCACTAGTAACCCCTCTTTCTTCAGAGTGGACTCCATTTACAATTACCTTCTGTGTCCTGTTGTCCAGCCAATGTTTTACCCAGGCTACCACCCTAGGACCCACTCCCAGGCTGGTTAATTTGACTATTAATCTTTTGTGTGGGACTGTGTCAAATACCTTGCTAAAGTCTAGGTAGGCCATGTCTACAGCCCCTCCCTGGTCTACTACTTTGGTCACCCAGTCAAAGAAATCTATTAAATTTGTCTGACATGACCTTCCTGCTGTGAACCCTTGCTGCCTTGGGTCCTGTGCCCCACTGGCCTCTAGGTACTCAACTATTCTTTCCTTCAGAAGTGACTCCATCACTTTCCCTTCCACAGAGGTCAAACTGACAAGTTTGTAGTTTCCTGTCTCTGTCTTGGTCCCACTTTTAAAAGGGGAATCACATCCACCTTCCTCCAGTCCTCGGGTACCACACCATCCTCCCATGATTTATTAAAAAGAGTAGCCAGTGGTTTCACTAGTTCCTCCCTTAATTCTTTTAGAATTCTGGGGTGAATTCCATCAGGCCCCATTGCTTTGTCCACCTTCAATTTTAGGAGTTCTTGCAGAACCCTTTCTTCTGTGAAAGGACTGGGATCGACCCCCCTATCAAGAATGCTTCTGTTAATTGGATTAGGCACTCCCCCCTCCTCTTTTGTGAATGCTAAGCAGAAATATTCGTTCAGTATCCCTGCTTTTTTTCACTGTCCCCCTCTGCCCACCCACCGTTCATTCTATTCAGCCTCACTATCCCTCCCTTTGTCTTTCTACACTCCCTGATGTACCTATAAAAGATTTTATCCCCCTTCTTAACCGTGTTGGCTATCTTTTCCTCAGTTTGGGCCTTTGCTATTCTGACTTCCCTCCCTGCTTCCTTCTGCCTTAACTGGTACAGCTCTCTCTGTCCTGCTCCTTCTGTGTTTCCTTATACTTCCGGAATGCTATCTTTTTCTTCCTGACTTTCACAGCCACCTCTTTTGAGAACCATAGTGGCTTTTTCTTTCATTTTGATTTGTTTATTTGCTTCACACAAAGGCTTGTTGCCTCTGTGATGGCAGTTTTGATGATTCCCATTGTTGCTCCACACCTCCTTCTAGCCTGTTTGCTAGTGCTTTTCTGAGGCACTCTCCATCTTGCCAAAGTCAGCCCTCCTGAAGTCCAGTACCTCACTTTTGTATGGCTTGACTCGTAGCTGAGTTTAACGTGAACCACACTGTTTGATGGTCACTTGTTCCCAGATGGCAACCCACTTCTAGATCTGAGATCCTCTCACTGCCCTCATTTGAGAGTACAAGGTCTAAGATTGCTCCCTCATGAGTGGGTTCCGAAACTAGCTGTCTGAGGCCCTGCTCTTGGATATGGCTGCGGCAAATGTGCTCCAGTTAACATCTGGCATATTCAGGTCTCCCATCAACAGTATCTCCCCTTTCTCTGCCATTCTAAGAATGCCTTCTATCATATCCTTGTCCATTCCCTCCCTGACATGGGGTCTGTACACAACCCCTGTGCGGATTGTGGTGCCCTTCCAGTCTCCAAGGTGACCCACAGTGCCTCCTCTCCTCCTGTTTACTCTTTTGTTCAGTTGCTTTTATCCCTTCCTTTACATAGAGAGCTACTCCACCCCTCTTCTCCCCTGCCTGTCTCTCCTGTAGGTTATATACCCTGATATGTTAACATCCCAGTCATGGTTCTCTGTGTACCATATTTCTGTGACTGCTACGATATCCAGGCATCCCTCTTCCATCAAGGCCACCAGCTCAAGGAGCTTGTTGCCCAGACTACGGGCATTGGTACTCATTACCCTCCATTTCCCGATGGCCTTACTCCTTTTTGCCCCATCCCTGTCCTTCTTGCCTTTGTCCCTTTCTCCATTTACCCTGCCCTTCCCTCATCGACACCTCTATGTTGGAGTTTACTGCACTTACTACCGTTATTTTTTTGGGGGGCTAGGATTTCCCTGCTCCTTTCCAGTGCCTCCCCCCTTGGCTAGTTTAAATGCTTGCCAATGAATCATTTAAACCTATCACCTAGGATCCTGGTTCCCTCCTGGACAGATGCAGCCCATCACGCCAGTATAGGCTTGCATCACTCCAGGTGGACCCCAGTCCCCAATGAAGCTAAATCCCTGAGCTCCACACCAGTTTTCAACCACTGATTGAATCCTATGCAGCGGAAATAATCTAGCCTCTCCTACCATAGATGCAAGGCACCTCCCAGAAGGTTACTGTGCTTGCTACTGTCTAAGGCCCTCCCCAATTCCACAAACTCTTCCTGCACTTCTCTAATCCGTTTCTTAGCCAGGTCATTTGTCCTTAGGTAGACAATGACATCCAGCTCCCTCCCCTGTGCAGCTGTTCTGGCAATTCTGAGGATTTGCTCCCTGTCCCACCAAGCCATGGCGCCAGGTAGGCACCTTACCTCCCTCTCCCCTTCCTCCCCCAGTTCTACCTTCCTAACAATGGAGTCCCCCACCAGGAGTTTTTTCCTTCCCCTGCGGGGTCCCCATCACCCTCCTGTGGGTCTCCTTTGTGGAGGTTCCCAGCATCCTCCTTGGTCTCCACTGCGGGTGCCTCCATAGAGGAAACACACTTTGCCAGAATGGCATATGCATTGTGGAGAGGTACAACTGGAGGGATGCACCTCTGTTCCACCACCCTCACCCTCCCTGAGCCCACTGTGGTCCAACCGCTCCTCTTTCTTGGCAACCTCTGAGGCAACTGCAGTGGCACTGGTGGTCCCTGGATGGAAGAGGAGGTCCCACAAATCCTGGCCAACTCAGCCTGGAGATGAGCAACCTCCTCCCTCAGCCCAGAGAGGTGCCTGCAGATGGGTAAGACCCCTCCCCAGCTCCCTAAACTTCCCCTGCACTATCCCAGACCCAACCCTAGTCAGGTCGGTAGTTCCCAGGTGGACAATGACATCCAGCTCTCCCTCTCATCCTGATGCCCTAGCGATCTTCTGGATCTGCTTCCCATCCCTTCAGGTTGTGGTGCCGGGTAGGCAAGTAACCTGCCCCCCCTTTCCCATTCCCAAATCTCTCCCCTTCACAATTGAATCCCCCCTCAGAAGTTGCTTCCTCCTCCTCTGGGTTCTTCTACCCCTCTCGACGAGGTCTCCATTACAGAGGCCCCCACATCCTCCTTGGTCACTACAGTGGGTGCCTCCTCCCAGCAGTCCCACCCCACCAGAGTAGCATAGGAATTATGTAGTGGTACCGGTTGAAAAATGTGCCTCTCTTCCACCACCCCCACCTTTCCAGACCTCACTATAGTGCAGCCATTCCTCCTTTCTGGCAAACTGTGAGGTAACGGTGGCAGACTTTGTGGCCCCTGGGTGGGGAAGAAATCCTCTGAATCCTAGCCAACTCAACCTGGGCCTATCGACCTCATCCCTCAACCCAGAGAGATGTATGCAGATGGGGCAGCAGCAGCGCAGTCTCCAGAAGGTCTCTCTGAAAACTGCCACCCCACAGCCACTACACTGCACCACTCAGAGCATTATGAACTTCTACTCTCCCTGTGTTACCTGGAACTACTTTTGTACCCTTACCCCGATAGGGTGTTTCTAGTTTTCCCCTTTTTGTTTGTTTCTGTTTGTGTTTCCCCGTGCTTTGTTTAAATCTTTTTATACTCCTACCTTAGATTGGTGTTGCTCTTATTCCCAGTTTTGGCCTACCTTTGACCTTCCGCCTTTTCTAGCAGTGATTGTTTACACAGTAGTGAACAGGTCCCATGCCTTAGTTGACCAGCAGAGTCCCCCACTTCTCTGTTTCCCTCTGCTGGTGTCTGCCAATGCCTATGACACCAGTCACTAGTTTCACTCCTTCGCTGTTCCACTCACTCTTTGGACATGAATGATGTGTAGGACACTTTGGCAGTGGTTGCATTTATGCAGAACCTGCTCCCTTCCTGGTGGCATGCTATTGCCTCTGAGAGGTCAACTATCAAGTAGCTGAGGTCCCAGATGAGACAGTTAGCACCCCCTTCCCTAAACTGCAGGGCTAGACACAGTTCTTACAATAAGGCCCCTAACTGTGGGCTACCCTGGCTGGTTGCAAATGTACCCTTCACGTAATAATAAATACACTAATCCAAACAATTTCTTCACAACTTACCCCACCTATGTTGTCTCCAAAATCCACAAGCCTTTATTTGTCTCTTCTGTGGCCAGTGAAGCTAGACTGTGCTTAATGACATAAGTAGTTTGGTTTGTTGAACATCAAAGAGAGTGCATCAGCATTTTCCCTGACTCCAAAGTGAGATGTTTATGAACTTTTGCAATATTTGTCAGATGATAAGTGCATTCTGAAGTGCATTTATATGGGTAGCAAAAAGTATAACAATGGATCTATTTATTTCATTTTTGTTGACTGGGAAAGGAGGACTAGGCAATTCTGCCTATTTTCAGCCTCATCCCGGGGGAAGGGGACACAGATGGATGCCAACTGACAGTGAACCAGATTAAGCTGTTAGTGGTATTTTTAGTGAATTTCAGTACCCCATACTGAAATCCGGATGGGTGGGCTGTGCAGACAAAAGCCCTGCATGGCACATAGCAGACACCCCAATCATCTGTTTTGTATTATTCCTGATACCCCAAGTGCCCATCTTGCCTATCTGTTACACCCTCATGGTCTAGTGGTCCCTCACCCCCAGTCACCCTATCTGTATTCTTCTCAATACACCAAGGTGGTCTACTGGACGTTGTCACCCCCTGAATGGTTATCAAGACCACCTAATTCACCCACTTAAGAGCCACCACCCTGTACTGTGCAGTACCATCCTTTATGATGGCAACCTGCGCAGCTCTCCACTCACCTTCTCAGCTGACCACAGTCTATCAATAAGTGATAACAAGGCTGTACAGAGCCTGTAAGTATGTGAGAAGGTCACTGATGGGGTGGGGTGCCACTGTCTGACTATCAGTGAGTGAGTGACTGTGATTCTGTACAGAACCTGTAGGCCTGTGAGAAAGTCGTTGACAAGGCTGGGGGTGCCACCATCTCACTACTGGTGAGCAACCATGATGCTGTACAGAACCTAAATTCATGAGAAGGTCAGTGATGGGGCTGGAGGTGCCACCCTCTGACTATCAGTGAGTGAGCACGAGGCTGTACAGAAGTTGTAAATCCATGAGAAGGTCAATGATGGGGCTGGGGGTGCCACCCTCTGACTATCAGTGAGCGAGTATGAGGCTGTACAGAACCTGTAAGTATTTGAGAAGGCTGGTGACAGGGCTGGGGTGCCATCATCTGACTATCAGTGAGTGAGCACGAGGCTGTACAGAAGCTGTAAATCCATGAGAAGGTCAATGATGGGGCTGGGGGTGCCACTGTCTGACTATCGGTGAGCAAGCACGAGGCTATACAGAACCTGTAAGTATTTGAGAAGGCTGGTGACAGGGCTGGAGTGCCACCATCTAACTATCAGTGAGTGAGCACGAGGCTGTACAGAAGTTGTAAATCCATGAGAAGGTCAATGATGGGGCTGGGGGTGCCGCCATTCTGACTATCAGTGAGCGAGCATGAGGCTGTACAGAACCTGTAAGTATTTGAGAAGGCTGGTGACAGGGCTGGGGTGCCACCATCTGACTATCAGTGAACGAGCATGAAGCTGTACAGAAGCTGTAAATCCATGAGAAGGTCAATGATGGGGCTGGGGGTGCCGCCATTCTGACTATCAGTGAGCGAGCACGAGGCTGTACAGAACCTGTAAGTATTTGAGAAGGCTGGTGATGGGGGCAGGGGTGCCACCATCTGACTATCAGTGAGCAAGCGCAAGGCTGTACAGAACCTGTAAATCCATGAGAAGGTCGATGATGGGGCTGGGGTGCCACCGTCTGACTATCGGTGAGCGATCATGAGGCTGTACAGAACCTGTAAGTATTTGAGAATGTTGATGATGGGGCTGGGAGTGCCACCATGTGACTATCAGTGAGCAATCGCAAGGTTGTACAGAGCCTGTAAGTATGTGAGAAGGTTGACGATGGGCTGGGGTGCCGCCATCTATCAGTGAGCGATTGTGTGGCTGTACAGAACCTGTTAGTCTGTGAGAATATCAGTGACAGGGCTGAGAGTGCCACCGTCTCACTGTCAGTGAGTGATCGTGAGGCTGTACAGAACCTGTAGGTGTGTGAGAAGGTCAGCGACAGGGATGGGGGTGCCACCATCTTACTATCAGTGAGTGATCTTGAGGTTGTACAGAACCTGTACATATGTGAGAAGGTTGGTGACAGGACCAGGGGGTGCCATTGTCTGACTATCAGTGTGTGATCAAGAGGCTATACAGAATCTTTAAGTCTTTGAGAAAGTCAGTGATGGAGCTGGAGGTGCCGCACTCTATCAGTGACTGAGTGTGAGGCTGTATAGAAACTATAACTATGTGAGAAGGTTGGTGATGGGGCTTGGATTGCTGCTGTCTATCAGTGAGTGATCATGAGGCTGTACAGAACCTGTAAGTATGTGAGAAGCTCTATGACGGGGCTAAGGGTGCCACCTTCTGACTATTAGTGAGTGATTGCAAGGCTGTACAGGACCTGTAGGTGTGTAACAAGGTGAGTGACAGGCCTGGAGTGCCACTGTCTCACTATCACTGAGTGATCACGAGGCTGTACAGAACCTGTAGGTATGTGAGAAGGTTGGTGACGCAGCATGGGGTGCCACCATTTGACTATCAGTGAGTAAGCATGAGGCTGTATAGAACCTGTAAGTCTGTGAGCAGGTCGGTGATGGGGCTGGGTGTTCCACTGTCTAAATATCAGTGAGCGAGCATGCGGCTGTGCAAAACATGTAAGTATGTGAGCAGGTCGATGATATGGCTTGGGGTGATGCCATCTTACTATCAGTGAGGGAGTACGAGGCTGTACAGAGCCTCTAGGTGTGTGAGAAGGTCAGAGAAGGGGCTGTGGTGCCACCATCTTACTATCAGTGAGGGATTACGAGGCTGTACAGAGCCTCTAGGTATGTGAGAAGGGCAGTGACTTGGCTGGGGTTGCCACCATTTGGCTATCAGTGAGTGATTGAGAGGCTGTACAGAACCTGTAGGTATGTGAGAAGGTTGGTGATGGTGCTCAGGGTGCCACCATCTGACTATCAGTGAGCAATTGTGAGGCTGTACAGAAGGTGTAATTTTTTGAGAAGGTCAGTGATGGATCTGGGGGTGCTGTCATCTGACTATCAGTGAGTACTCACGAGGCTGTACAGAATCTGTAAGTATATGAGACGGTCGATAATGGTGCTGGGGGGTGACACCATCTGATTAGCAGTGAGTACTCACAAGGCTGTACAGAATCTGTAAGTATGTGAGAAGGTCGATAATAGTGCTGGGGGTGATACCATCTGACTATTGGTGAGCAATTATGAGGCTGTACAGAACCTGTAAGTATGTGATAAGATTGGTAACAGGGTGAGGGGATGCCACCTTCTGAGTAGCATTGAGCGATCATGAGGCAGTACAGAACCTTTAAGTATGAGAGAAGGTCAGTGGTGGGGCTGGGTGTACCACCATCTGACTATCAGTGAGTGATCACGAGGCTGTACAAAACCTGTAAGTATGTGGCAAGTTTGGTGACAGAGCTGGAGGGGGGGGGCCACCATCTGACTATTACTGAATAATCACGAGGCTGTACAGAACCAGTAAGTAAGTGAGAAGATCAGTGATGGAGCTGGGGGTGCCACCGTCTGACTATCAGTGAGCGATTGTGAGGCTGTACAGAACCTGTAAGTATGTGAGAAGGTCAGTGATGGGGCTGGGAGTGCCACCATCTGACTATCAGTGAGTGACTGTGAGGCTGCACAGAACCTGTATGTATGTGAGAAGGCTGTTGACGGGGCTGGGGGGTGCCACCATCTGACTATCAGTGAGTGATCATGAGGCTGTACTGAACCTGAAAGTCTGTAAGAAGGTCGGTGATGGGGCTGGGTGTTCCGCTGTCTAAATATCAGTGAGTGAGCATGAGGCTGTACAAAACATGTAAGTATGTGAGAAGGTTGATGATATGGCTTGGGGTGACGCCATCTTACTATCAGTGAGGGATTACGAGGCTGTACAGAGCCTGTAGGTATGTGAGAAGGGCAGTGACTTGGCTGGGGTTGCCACCATTTGACTATCATTGAGTGACTGAGAGGCTGTACAGAACCGGTAGGTATGTGAGAAGGTCAGAGATGGGGCTATGGTGCCACTGTCTTACTATCAGTGAGCGATCACAGGGCTATACAGAACCTATAGATATGTGAGATGGTTGGTGATGGTGCTCAGGGTGCCGCCATCTGACTATCAGTGAGCTATTGTGAGGCTGTACAGAATCTTTAATTCTTTGAGAAGGTCAGTGATGGATCTGGGGGTGCTGTCATCTGACTATCAGTGAGTACTCATGAGGCTGTACAGAATCTGTAAGTATGTGAGAAGATCTACACTGCTGCTGGGGGGTGACACCATATGACTATTGGTGAGCAATTATGAGGCTGTACAGAACAGAATCTGTAAGTATGTGATAAGGTCAGTAAAGGGGTTGGGGATGCCACCTTCTGAGTAGCAGTGAGTGATCATGAGGCAGTACAGAACCTTTAAGTATGAGAGAAGGTCAGTGGTGGGGCTGGGTGTACCACCATCTGACTATCAGTGAGTGATCACGAGGCTGTACGAAACCTGTAAGTATGTGGCAAGGTTGGTGACAGAGCTGGTGGGGGGCCACCATCTGACTATTAGTGAGTAGTCGCGAGGCTGTACAGAACCAGTAAGTAAGTGAGAAGATCAGTGATGGAGTTGGGGGTGCCACCGTCTATCAGTGAGCGATTGTGAGGCTGTACAGAACCTGTAAGTATGTGAGAAGGTCAGTGATGGGGCTGGGGGAGCCATCATCTGACTATCGGTGAGTGATCGCAAGACTGTACACAACCTGTAGGTATGTGGAAGGTAGATGACGGTGCTGAGGAGTGCCACTGTCTAACTATTAATGAGTGGTTGCGAGGTCGTACAGAAGCTGAAAGTAAGTGAGAAGGTCAGTGATGGTGCTGGGGTGACACCATCTGACTATAAGTGAGTGACTGTGAGACTGTATAGAACCTGTAAGTATGTGAGAAGGTTGGCGATGGGGGTTGGGGTGCCACCGTCTGACTATCAGTGAGCAAGCGTGAGGCTGTACAGAACCTGTAAGTATGTGAGAAGGTCAGTGACAGGGCTAGTGGGGTGCCATCATCTGACTAGCATTGAGCGCTCACAAGGCGAGAGGCAGGATTAACTCAGCTAGACCAGGGACACAGCAGTCCTGGACCTGGTTCTCTCCAACAGTTCCAGGATCTCAGGTGTGCACATAGGAAGCCACCTGGGATCCAGTGATCACAGATCAATATGGTTTACAGTTGGCAGAACAGAAGACAGATGTCACACAAAACTCAGGGTAGCAGACTTCAGGAAAGCAAACTTCCCTGTCATGAAATCCCAGATCAAATCCATACTGCAAATCGTAACAAAGGGGGATGCAGAAGAGTGCTGGAAAACTTTGAAGCATGCCCTAACCATGGTTACAGAGGATGGCACAAAACAGATCAGCAAATCCAAGAGGAGGAGGAACCCACTCTGGTTCACCAGAGAAGTAGCAGCTAAGACCAAGGAAAAGAAAAATGCATTCAAGCAATACAAAATAACAAAGTTGGACAGTGACAGAGAGTAATACAGAAATAAACTCAAGGAGGCAGGGAAGGCAATTAGGATTACCAAGGCACAAACAGAGGACAGAATAGCACAGAAGGAAAAGAAGGGAGATAAGACCTTTTATTGTTGCATAAGAGAAAAAAGGAAGACTCGGGAGGGAATAGTCTGCTTAGCATCTAAGAAGGTTCAGCTAATGGAGAGAGACAAAGACAAGGCAAGGGTACTAAATGGCTTCTTCTGCTCAGTCTTCACTATAGAAGACAGCGGCAAAGGTCCAATGTTAAGTAACAAAGGGGCAAAACAGGAATGAGATCAACCCAGGCACCTTCACAAGAGAAAGAGTCCTAGAGGAGCTAAGTAAGCTGAAAATAGATAAGGCAATGGGTCCAGATAGGATCCATCCCAGGATCCTAAAAGAACTCGAGCAAGAGATTGCCACTTCACTGGCTGATCTGTTCAGTAAGTCACTAGAAAGGAGGCAGTAAAGCGCAGTGGTTTAAGGCTCTGAGCTGCAAACTTGGAGACGTGGGTTTGAATCCCACTGTCCCCACTTGCATACTGTGACCCTGACCAAGTTACTTAACTTCCTTGTGCTCCCAGGTCACACCTGTAAAAAAGCTTTCAGCTTAGTGTGTGTCTCCTGGTAAAAAAAAAACCAGAAAGTGGTGTAGTACCAGATGACTGGAAAATGGCAACAGTGGTGCCCTTGCAAAAGAGCGGAAGCAGGGAGAAACCAGGTAACTATCGCCCTGTCAACCTAACCTCAGTGGTAGGTAAAATTATGGAAGCATTGCTCAAGAGAGGATAGTAGATTACCTTAAGGATAATGGAAGACTCAAAGCAAAGCAGCATAGATTCATGGCCAGCCGCTCTTGTCTAACAAATATGGTGGACTTCTTCGACTGGGTAACCAAAGCAGCAGACGAGGGTGGTGTAGTGGACATGATTTACTTAGACTTTAGCAAAGCCGTTGACGCTATTCCCCACAGGAGATTAGTAAACAAACTGGAGAAGACAAGCATAGACCATAAAATAATTAGTTGGATTAAGAACTGGCTTCAGGGTAGGTCCCAGAGTGTCCTGGTCAATGGGAGATTATCAGGGGAAGGCAGGGTTACCAGTGGCATTCCATAGGGGTCAGTACTTGGCCCAATCCTCTTCAACATATTCATCAGGCAATCAGTGACATTGCTGAGGGACTGGAGGGGAAGGTCTGCCTGTTCGCAGATGATACAGAACTCTGCAACAGGGTGGACACAGATGAAGGTGCCTCTAGGATGGAAGCCGACCTCAAGAAGTCAGAAGACTGGTCAGGGAAATGGCAGTTAAAATTTAACACCAAAAAGTGTAAAGTGATGCATATGGGTAGACATAACACAAGGAAGATGTACACCCTGAATGGGCATCAACTCAAAGCAACCAGCATGGAAAGGGACCTCGGAGTAATTGTTACTGAGAATCTAAAAGTGGGGAAACATTGTGAAAAAGTGACGCAGAAGGCCAGCAGCATCCTCAGCTGTAAAGGTAGAGGGATTACAAGTAGGAAATGAGAGGTAATTGTCCCACTGTACAGGTCCTTGGTCAGGCCTCACCTGGAGTACTGCGAGAAGTTCTGGAGACCACACCTAAGAAAGGACATAGACTGCTTGGAAAGGGTTCAGAGGAGGGTCACCAAGATGGTTCAGAGCCTGCTTCAAGAACAGTACAAAAAAGACTGTGAACTAAACTTATACTCACTAAAGCAGAGAAGAAATGGGGGGACATGACAGAGACATTCAAATATGTAAAGATTCGACACAGGCTAGACTGGGAGCCTATTCCAAGAGAACAAAACAATGCATACTAGGGGCCACAATCTGCACTTAGTGGGAGGCAGATTTAGAACAAATGTGAGAAAATACTTTTTTACAGAGAGGCTGGTGGACACATGGAATAGTCTGCCCCCAGAGGTGGTGGCGTCGAAGACAGTACGAGAGTTTAAGCTAGCATGGGATAGGCGATGAGGGCACATAAGGGATAATAAAACCAGGTTGGGGGGGTAGAAATGTCTTGGGCAGACTAGAAGGATCACACAGTCCCCATCTGTCATCTACTTCTTATGTTCTTTTGTACAGAACCTGTAAGTATGTGAGAAGGTTGGTGATGGTGCTGTGGGATGCCCCCATCGACTATCAGTGAGCGATTGCGAGGCTGTACAGAACCTGTAAGTATATAAGAAGGTTGGTGACAGGGCCTGAGGGATGCCACCATCTGACTATCAGTGAGCAATCACTGAGGCTATACAAAATCTGAAAGTAAGTGAGGTCAGTGACGGGGCTAGGGGTGACACCGTCTGACTATCAGTGAGTGATGGCGAGGCTGTACAGAAACTTGTAATTATGTGAGAAGGTTGGTGACGGTTCTGGGGGTGCCACCGTCGACAATCAATGAGTGAGCTTGAGGCTATATGGAAGCTGTAAATGTGTGAGAAGGTTGATGATGGGGCTGGGGGTGCCACTGTCTATCAGTGAGCGATTGCGAGGCTGTGCAGAACCTGAAAGTAAGCGAGAAGGTCAGTGACAGGGATGGGGTTGGCACCATCTAACTAGCAGTAAGCAATTGTGAGGCTGTACAGAACCTAGTAACTAAGTGAGAAGGTTGGTGGTGGGGCTGGGGGTGCCACCGTCTGACTATCATTGAGCAAGCGTGAGGCTGTACAGAAGCTGTAGGTATGTGAGAAGGTTGGCGATGGGGCTGGGGGAGCCACTGTCTGACTATCAGTGAACGAGCATGAGGCTGTACAGAACATGTAAGCCTTTGAGAAGATTGGTGATGGGGCTGGGGGGGCTGCCACCGTCTGACTAGCATTGAGCGCTTGCGAGGCTGTACAGAACCTGTAAATATGTGAGAAGGTCAGTGACAGGGCCTTGGTGGTGCCACGGTCTGACTATCAATAAGCGATTGTGACACTGTACAGAACCTGTAGGTCTGTGAGATGATCAGTTTTGGGCTAGCTGTGCTTCCATCTGACTATCAGTGAGTGATCACGAGGCTGTATAGAACCTGTGTAACCCCCAGGTGGCGCTGTCCCAAGGGCTACTACCCCTTCCTGCTTGACTACTGACAGGTTGAGGGGCCTAGGTTCTATGGTGGGTGCCTCCACCCAGAGGTCAGGGTTTGTAGTGGTTAGACTAGCTTGGTCACAGCCGTCTGGGACACTGAGACCCCCTTTTATTCCCTCTAGTGGCTCACGCAGTACACAGGAGTTACAGCCCCAATACCCCACGTGTACACACTGTTCACTCATAAAGTACCACTGACCCTCGAGACTGATTTTGCAGCACGTCTCTGAGGACCCCATGTAAAATAAGGTTAAACAACATACACAGCAAAATACAATACTGTTTCCATAAGTACCAACACCACAGACAGTATATAGTATAACAACAACAAATCTGATTTATTTAGGGGACAGTAACACGGGAGGGGGCAATCAGGTTAATTGGCAGAATTAAATCACAGTACTTTGCACACATACAGGGTCTGAAAAGTCACACTCTGGGTACCCAGGTTAGGGGGGGACTAGCCAGGTCCGTTGCCCGGGGTTGGCCGGCAGGTGCAGATGGACACGGCCCTGTAGAAGAAAATATATGCACAACACCCAATTGTAATCTGGAGCCGGATGGCTCAGTCCATGAAGAAGTGAAATAACAATAATTAGATGACACACTTGTAATTGAAAACAGGCTGCAGGGGAATACCCTGATTTGTACTCACAATACCCAAGCTGAGAACTGGATGGTGGATGTTCTTCTGGGTTGCCAGAACAACAGGGCATGGAGACAAGGTCCTTGTGACTGGACCCCACTGCAGTAGATAGCAAACGGGTTTAGTCCGAGACAAGCTGAGGTTTGCTTCCAGCTTCAACACACAGCACACAGCACAGGGGATTGGAAATAGCAATTCCCCACAAGCACTATGCACATTCATGTGTAAAAGGAAAGTACTATACCAGGCAGACTGCTCCTAGATCCCGATCGCAATTACTGCAAAATACCCAGGAGCACACACAGCAGCTTCAGTTCCTGACAGACCGAGCATGATTCAGCAATTTCTCCAGTCTTCTACAGGGTAAGCCTGGTTTCCACTCTTCAGACTTCCTTCTTTCTCCTCACAAATCGGATTCAGTCCGAACTGGCACTTACAACGGCTGCAGGCCGAACCGCAGGGCCTCACATGCTCTTCCCGCGTGAAACTATACACTGCAGAAGCACAGAGCTCCCTCTCTCTTCACTGTCACAACTGATCTAATCTTTCCAGTCCCAGAGCAGGGTATTTCCTTTAGCTCCACACTATTCTGTTGGCTGGTTCGGCTGTCACTCACAATAAGACTCCCTCTGTTGGTGGAAAAAGGCACCAAGGTCAAAACTACATTTCCCAGAGTTACTGCCCATACAATCCCCTTGTGGCTGGCTCAAAATTGAGAGTCCACGTTCCGATTCATCCACAGGCTCCATTTTAAGGAACCCCTCCCCATTGATTGATCCATTTCAGCAGGTCAGGACCCAAATGAAAGAGCTACACTGAAACAGTTCATGCTGAAATGAAGACAGGTTAGAAAAACTACATTTTCTCAGTCACTCCAAATGATTTCTGGCAAATAGTTATGTCTTTCAACAAGGCTCCCTCTGCACATGTAGCGACGGCAGAAACAGAAGCCGGGTGACAGCAGGCTCGGATTGAGCATTAAATACACAGTCCCCCATACAAACTAATTAAGTCTGCAAGCAGACAGCTCTTAAAGAGACAGTATGTGGAGGCTCAAATAGCACTCACTTGGAACCACATTTAAATGCCGAACACCGCCCAGACTTGGAGCATTCAGGCAAGCTCCTGGAAGACTTTTGGGAACCCCCATTTGCAGGGTGGTTACACCTGCATATATGTGAGTTGGTCAGTCACTGGACAAGGGAATGTCACCATCTGACTAGCAGTGAGTGATCGCGAGGCTGTACAGAAGCTGTAAACCTGAAAGAATGTCAGTTACGTGGCTGGGGGGGTGCCACCATCTGACTATTGATGAGTGATCTTGAAGCAGTACAGAATCTGTATGTGAGAAGGCTGGTGATGGGGCTAGGGGATGTGCCACTGTCTGACTATCTGTGAGTGACCTCAAGGCTGTACATAACCTGTAAGTATGTGGGAAAGTCTGTGATGAGGCTGGGCATTCCACTGCCTGACTATCAGTTAGTGAGCACAAGGTTGTACAGAACCTGTAAGTCTGTGAGAAGGCCGGTGATGGGGCTAGGGTGTGCCACTGTCTGACTATCAGTGAGCAATTGTAAGGCAGTACAGAACCTGTAAGTATGTGAGAAGGTCAGTGATGGGGCTAGTGGGGTGACACCATCTGACTATCAGTGAGTGATTGCGAGGCTTTACAGAACCTGTAGGTGTATGAGAAAGTCAGTGACAGGGTCGGGGGTGCCATCGTCTGACTATCAGTGAGAGATCATGTGGCTGTAGAGAACCTGTAAGTCTGTGAGGTGGTTGGTGATGGGGCTGGAGCTGCCAGAATCTCACTATTGGAAGCCTCAGTTTGTGTGGCACAGCAAAGTCAGGGACTGCACACACAAATGAAAGGCAGAGACATGAATGGGAGGCACAGTGCTTTATTTAAAGTAATGTAAAGGCACTGATAATGATGTTTATTTGTATATTTATTGAGGTGTCAGCGTGGCTCAGTTGGTAACACATCTGCCTCTGGAGCAGAAGATTGTGGGTTCTCATCCCACACCGGGATTGGACTTGCACCTAAAAGTCGCTGGCATCTGAGTGCAGTATTGGGGGGTGCTGTACTGCTGGGGTGTGCCCGTCCTTCAGATAAGATGTTAAACCAAGGTCCCTTCTGCCCGTCCAGGTGGAAGTAAAAGAACCCAGGGCACTCTTCACAAAAGAGCAGGGAGCATTCCTGGTGTCCTGGCCAACATTCCCCTTCCCATAAACCCGTTATGCATTTATCCAGGCTGTGTGTGGGTGATGATGTACGATATGGCTGTCACCACACATTCAGTTACTTCACTACCAGTCTAGCATTGCTTGTAAAGCGTTTTGGGATACTGTGTATGAAAAGCGCTATATAAATGCTGATTCTTCTTTTTCTTCTTCATTTGGTTTTCAGTTTTCATTGACTGGGAAAGGAGGGCTATGGAATTTTGCTTATTTTCTGCCTTGTCCTGGTTGGGTGGCACAGATGCAAACTGATATATTAAATCAGGTTAAGCTGTTAGGGGGTATTTTTAATGAATGGTGGGAAATTTGACAGAAGTGCCATGGGATCTTTTACATCTACCTGAACAACCACTAGACAGGCAGACAGGACATCAGTTTAACATCTCATCCAAAAAGTGGCACCTCGGGAGTGTAGCACCCCTTCATGCAATACTACATTGTCAGTAATGAGATTGTACCCCCAGTTTCTGGTGTGGGGCTAGAACCCACAACATTCTGATATTCTGCCCTCAGAGGTAAGTGTGTAACCTGCAGAGTCACTGACACTGTGAAGTTAACATTGTTTAAACTAATGCTTTTGAAAGCCATGTTTTATCTGAGCACTAACCACAAATTACTTACTTATGTAACTCCCTTGCAAATGGGGGTTCCTAAAAATGCCAGCCAGGACTTACCTTAGTCCTGTCCTTCTGTTCTCCTCCTGCTGTCTCCCGGGCTTCTTCCGATTCTGGCCACCAAATTTTTCTGGTCCCCCATGTCTGCTTTGCTCTTCTGTGTGCCCCTGCTGCAGCCCAAATGAAAATCCAGCCCCTCTGGGCTTTAAAAACGTCACTCGCGAGCACCCATAGTAAAAGTGCTGTCTCCAGGGCAGCAGAAATTGCAGTGTGTGCAGCCCATGTTAAAAGTCCTGCCTCCAGGGCACCGGGGCTTGCGATGGTGTGAAAATTGCCCTCAAGTGAACTGCTTGTTTTGCGGTCATCCCAGGGACTGTGCCATGGGTCCTGGGATACCTTACACTTTATTGGGACCTGGTGACCACGGACAGTCCGCTGGGGAGCCACTCTGGTGAAAATTAAAAGAGTTTGACCTGGGCTCAGGGAAACATCATGCAATTGCAAATATAATCTCTCCCTTAAAGGAAATAAGAATTAGATCATCCAAACAAGAATGGGTTACAAGGGGCCCCATTCACTTAATGAGAAAACGTGACAAGTGTTGGAAATCTTATACTCTTTCTAGAACCCTGATTGCTCTTCAAGAGTATAAGACACTTAGAAATAAGTGTAAATCTGAAATTAGGAAAGCTAGGGTCACTTATTGTTTAAATGAACAAAGGAATTCCAGGGCTAATCCAAAGAAAGACTTGGAGTTCCTTAAATAAAATTTTGGGACAGGGTAAAGTAGATTCCGTTCCTATTCTTCATCATAATGGACAAAGTATAACTGATCATCTTAGGGTATCTAATATTTTCAATAGTCATTTTGGGAACTTAGGCCCCTATAGAACTCCCATAGATTTGGATGATGTACTGTATCTGATAATAATGATATTCATAATGACATTAATCCAAAGTTTTATTTTAAGTCTCTTTCCCCTTCCTCAGTAAAAAAATACTTTTTGAAAAATAATCCAAAACCTTTTCAGGGCCAGGATGGTGTTGATGTTAGGATAATTAGAATGGGTATTGATTGTTTTGTTTATCCATTAGTTCATATCTTTAACTTTTCCTTATATCATAATGTTTTTCCGAGTAGCTGGAAACGAGCAGTTATAAAACCCATTCTAAAGAATGGAAATCCTTCTTTAGTTACTAATTATCATCCTGTTTCCCTTTTATCGCCTATTTAAAAAATTCTGGAAAGGATTGTCGTGGACCAAACCTTGGATTTTCTTGGGAGGTATTCTTTGTTATCGGAGAACCAACATGGCTTTAAGCCAGGATATAACACTGAAACAGCCTTGGTGGGGTTCATGGGCAGTGTCCATGGAGCACTTGATAGTGGACTTTCATGTGCGGCACTGTTCGTGGACCTCACCAAGGCTTTTGATTTGGTTGAATTTGATGTTCTTCAGGGTGCTTCAGGGTCTTCATTTTTCTGATGAAGTAAATATGTGGTATCAAAACTTTTTGTCTGAAAGATCATTTAGAACTATTATTGGTTCATCTTTATCCCATTCTCTTCCCTTAGTCTGTGGTGTGCCCCAGGGTTCAATTCTGGGACCACTTATTTTTTCCTTATTTATGAATTCCGTATCTGATATATGTACAAAAACTAAAATGATTCTTTATGCAGATGACGCTGTTCTTTTTTGTTCAGATCCCAGACCCAATGTCGCCTTTCCTATCTTCAAACTGATTTTAATTTCCTGCAGGATTGGTTATCCTTAAGTCACCTGGTTTTGAATTCCCAGAAAACCAAAGTAATGGTGTTTTCTAAGAAGAAAAATGTACTAATTGATTTGCTTCAATTCTGATAGGACAGGAAACATAATTGAAAATGTATCTGTTTTAAATACTTAGGTATTACGTTGGACACATTTTCTTTTGAACCTCACATTCAGAATCCTAAGAAAATCCTTCATCAGAGATTGGGTATGCTTTATCGAGTTAAATCTTTTTTGCCTTTGGAATCCAGAAAGATCTTAGTTCATAGCTTTCTGTTCTCCATACTCTATTATGGCATACTGATTTATACATCCTCATGTACTAATGTTTTGAGTCCTCTTAAAGTAATTTACCATTCAGCTCTAAGGTTTTGGCTAAATTTACCCTTTTCGAACCCATTGCCCTGATCTGTACAATCAGTCATCTTCCTTATCTTTTGAAAATCGAGTACTTTATAAGATGGGCATTTTCTTATTTAAAGTTAAATGTAATTTTTTTCCTTATTCTATTTCTTTAATGTTTCCTAGATTAGTTAATGCGTTGTTTACTAGGTCCCAGCACAATTATAAATTTAAAACACAATTTTTAAGACTACTTTTGGGCAAAGATCCTTATTATTTAGAGCACCTAGTTTTTTTAATAGAATTCCGTTAGAAATTGTTTAGAATAGTTCTTTTCAGGTTCATATGAAATCTTCAGAAGTTGTTAATAATAACTCCTGTCAGGGTTTTAAGACACGGTTAAAACATTGGCTATCTTTGGAAACATGATGTATTTTTATGTATTGTATTTTATTGATTGAATGTTTTGTTTGTATTATGTTTGTTTGTTAATATTTTGTGTGTTTTTTAGTTTTAAACTTGCCTCCAATGAAAACGGGTAGTTTGCTCATTTGGATTTACAAGTATAAAAAATTAAAATGAAAAAAAAATAACAAAACATGCCTGAGCCGGGCCCCGGTCAGCTGAATAAATAATAGCTTGGGTCTGGCTGCCTCCAGGGTAGCCCTAAATGGGTTTGGCCAAAAAGTACAGAAAGTAGCTGTTTTAAATATCGTAAATTGTTGCTACAGGTGTGGGGATATACTGTACATGTGGGGGAAAGTGTTTTAAATTAAAATAAGTGCTTTTTCCCTGGATTCACCAGTATTCTGGGACTCTGTGTCAACATGTCAGCTGCTGCAGGGGGAGCTTGCATACATGCAGTAGCAACAGAAAAACTAGTGGAGCCACACCCTTCAACTGTGTAACGACTGAAAGACTACCATCTGAGCTGCAGAACTGTGGGGCACTGGGGCAAATAACTAATTCTTTCTGGCTGCACCAGGACATTATTCAGGACTGTATCTGATCTGCTATAAGGAACAGTGGGTTAAGCAGCCTTTGCCAGCAGCCACAGCCAATTGGGAGCCAGGAATAAAAAGCCAGGACTTGTGGGACATTCACTACACCTCATGGGTAACCACCCAAGTGCTCATGGGGACTTACAGGGACATCATTTTAGGTGCCAATTCTCCAACCCAATTGTGCCTCAAGTGTTCTGATTGACAGGTCCCTCAGCCATTTAGAGACCTGTCACCCCATCTCTGCTGCCAATCAGGAGTCGAACTAGGAGCCCTATAAGAGACAGTGTTTGCCAGTTTTTTTGAGAGATTAGCCAGGGTGAGAGAAGGAAAGTAGGCTGCAGCCTGCTGGGAGCCCTCCCACAGTGGTGGGGGCTCAGGCCCTTGCCATGCCACCAGGCCTGAGCCACTTAGCTATGCCCCTCCAGTCATCGGGGGGCATTTATTATTTTCTAGTTGAAGTTTAAATGTAAAGTAAATCTAGTTCTGCAACAGCTAGTCTGGAGGTTGCCAGATATGTCCTCCAGAGGCTAGCCCTCCTTCCTACGTTGAGGAAAGATGTGGAAAAAGACCATCTACCATGCCTCCATTGTGACAGAGCTGAAGAAGAAATTCAGGTTGCCTTCAATTGTGGATACGACCCTTGGAGGACCTGAGTGAGTACTCTCATACCCCCCAGTGCGAGGGAGAAACTTCTAAAGTAATCTTGGGGGCCTCAAGCCCCACTACCAGATATGTTCTGCTGATTCTGACACATTGAAGCTATCAGTCTGGGCTACTAACCCCACCAGAGACTGTCTAGTTCAAAGTTAATAAGGATGCATTTTGTCTGTGGCCCAAATGGCTAAATCGCAGGTGTAGCAAGGTGCCTTAATAGTGAATCATATAACTGTGCGGTAATTTGTCGTTGCCCTATGGGTTAGAGTCCTGCCTTTGTGAAGTTGACTGCCAAGCTGCGTTTGCCACTTCACGGGACAGGACGCCCTAGAGCGTATAGTGTCTGATTTATTCTGAAGAGAATCTTCTGTTGTCTTACCCGGATATCGTCTAAGAGCGCTTGCCATAAGTGTAAAAATATCTAAACGTACTGGATGAGACTTTGCCTATAAATGTTGTCTTTGGTATAATAAATGTACTGGATGTGACTTCAAGTAACTGAATATAAGATGCTGGCTAAAAGTGTCACTGTCTGCTTAAGCTGGATGGATGCCTATTTTGGTATGTAAATGTACTGGATGTGACTTTGTTTCAAGGGAATTCAGATGCTTGGCAAAAGTATCAGTTTCTATCTATTTTGGATGGGACTTTCAAATATTGTGCCGAATATTCAGGATGTTAAATCCAAGTAGCTGGTCCTAAAATGTTCGGAATTCTGTTAATGCAGTGCAATCCCTGTCGTTCAGTAATGTACAGGGCAATCCCTGGCTCTTTGTGACCAGCAGAGTCAATTGCTGCTGATCTGCTAATTGCAGGGCAATCCCTGTCTTTATTGTATATAGTGTCTGCAGTCATTGCAGGAATCTTTTTCCAAGTTGCCCCCTCCCTCAGATCGATAGCCGGCCACCTCGACCAGCTGCAATGTCCACCAGGCCTGAAACATCTTGGACTGTGGTATCTGGGTGTCCAGTATGGTATGAGATTGCAGAGTTTCTGCTGTATCTGAGTACTGGTACCAGTGTGGGTAATAATGATAATTATTATGCACCATCTGATTTTTCAGCAGCTAGATAGCCAGGGCTCTGGGTATCATAAGTCGAATGACAAATGTGATTGTCTCTTTGTTGTCTCTTTGTCTAGTAATATGTAGCCACCCAGATGGAGGGTTCACCAGCAAAACCACACTAATCTGTGTACATATGTAAATAGTACTCAAGTAACCTCTACTTCACATCCCCGTTCCTAACTCCTTTTACGCCCAAATAAATCTCTTATTTGTTGTTGAAATATTTGGTGTGAGCATATTATTGGAGAGATCCTTTAAATACAAAATGTTGAAATGTGGGGAAATGTTTATTGGGGCATGTCTGGGGAAGGTTAATGCTTACCGTGGGTGGTATAGCAGCTCAGGGGGCTATACCTATTAGCAGCTCACCCACATAAAGCACCTTGAGTGGAGGCACTGCGCAAAGGTTTAAGAATATGGTTATCGGTTAGCGAACCCAAACCCCTTAGCCTATGTCCAGGGTAGTAGGCAGGGGTGTAACACTGGGGATAGCGATGCCCAGGGGTTACACTTACTTATTTTTATTTTTATTTATTAAGCATCAGTTTACAACCTTTGAGCCAGAGGCTCGTTTACAAAGGGTACCTCGTCACAGAGAGGACAATACAGTGATAACAATTTGGTGCAGAGAAACTGTGTACAGTTTTTTTTGAGGATACAGGAGGACAAATGAGATCAACAATTTACCACATACAGGATTGGTGAAGTTAACATTGTTCAGGGAAATAACTAGAACATCAGAAAAAAAAAAACATAGGATATCAATACAATGTGTTTTAATGGAGTCAACAGGGAGGTAACAGGAACCAAGGGTAGAGAAGGTAGAGGATTTGAGCAGCCAACAGGGGCTTTGTCAGAGAGTGAGCAAGATAGCTTAGAAACAGCAACAGCTGCGAGTAGTGAAAAGGTGGTTCCGGAGGGTAGTTTTAAAGCAAGAGATTGTGGGGGTGTCTGAGATACTGGCAGGGAGGGGAATTGTACCAAGAAGGGGCACGGTAGAGGAAAGCCCGTTGTCCATGAGAGGTCTTTGCCCTAGGTACCTTCAACTTGGTTTTACAGGAGGACCGTGTTGATGCTAGTGAGTTTACTTGGTGGATAACAGCAGTCAAACCAGGAGGAGAGAGCCCAAGGAGAGTTTTTTTTGTAAGGATGCAGGTTTGATACCTAAGACGTTCGTCAAGATTGAGCAGATTTGCCTGGGAATAAAGATGGCAGGTATGTGTAAGTCTGGGAGCACCTAAGATTAGTCGACAGGCCTTATTTAAGGTGAGGCTGATTTTGTTTAGCGAGGTCTGGTCAGCAGCCCCGTAGACTGGTAAGCCATAGTCAACAAGTGACAGAATGGAGGACATAACTGCGAGTCGGAAGGCATCGGGGGGGAGACAGTGTTTGTGGCGGAAAAGGATTCCCAACTAGGGTTGTCAGAACCCTCTGAAGTTCTGGGTTCTAGTTCTAGTCTAGAACTTTTGAAAAAGTTCTAGTGTTCTAATCTTTTTTAGAACTTTTTAGAACTCGAACCCTATTTTTTTATTGTGCTGCCAGTAACGAAGATAGTAATAAAATACATGTAAAGGAAAAACTGTTCAAAATAAGGGGGAGAGAAATTATCTTGTGTGACATTGATAGGAATACAACAGGTTTATCTATAGTTTCTTCTGTTTGCTAAAGTCAGCAACTTAATACGTAACAGGCCCACCCACCCACCCATATGTTAAAGTTTTCCTGCTGCAGCTGCATCATAGTATCTTAGTGAAAGAAAGAGGCACATTAGCCATTTATGTACTCAGCTATATATACTCATTGTCATGAATTAGGAGAAAAATAACTGATATTACCTAATTTCAGCTATTTGCTGCTTTCTGTTTTAAATGAGTGAATCAAAAGTTGCTATGTTTAAAAGAAAGCTTTTATAACAAAGTCAAGCTAAGTACTACAGCAGCAACATGTGGAACTGTTACAAAACATATTATGTCATAACATATTCAGTCAAGACATTGGAATAAAAAAAATATTTGCAGAAACCACAAGAAGGCTGCTCTAATCCTAAGTTGTGCCTGTGTGAAAAGCTGAACACCAAGAACAAAAAGACACAGCACCAACACTTCCAAAAATATACTGTATTGTGCGTTTTAACTGATAGCATCACAGTACAGAAACGCCATGCAGGACAAAACAGTTTAAACAGACAAAAGGTCCTTTTGTCTGTTTAAACTGTTTTGTCCTGCATGGCGTTTCTGTACTGTGATGCTATCAGTTAAAACGCACAATACAGTATATTTTTGGAAGTGTTGGTGCTGTGTCTTTTTGTTCTTAATAAAAAAAATATGCCAGTCATTGTTGCTAGCAAAATGCATGCAATTTTCTAAGGTAATGCATACATATACCAACATTTTTGTTGGCAAATTGAAGTAATACATACAAAAAATTCTAAGATGATGCATTTTGCAGCTGATACTTCAATAAAATTTGTATTTCAGTCACATAAATAAAACAGTGGTTTCCTCACCACATACTAAGGAACATTTATGTAGCTGCGCAGTTGGCATGTGATGTTTAAGGGACAGCGTCTGTCAACCCCATTATGTATCAAATTATCACTACTTATAAAGCAAAACACTATGATACGTCATATTCTGTGAAAACTGCTGATGCAGATTTTCTTTTATTTCTGATTCCTTTATTCTTTTTAAAGGGACAGGACAGTTGTGCTAGGTGGCAGCAGTTTGCAATGTATTTAATAAGAATATATATTATGTGTACAGTAGGTCGGTCTGTCATCATTTTTTCCTCACCATCCCCAGCTGATCACGAATCTGTAAATGAAAGAACTAAAACAACACCCACCTTTCACCCCATCACCCATTCCACTTTTCTTCCACCACCCTCATCTGTGCAGTAGCACCCATGCCACCCTTACACCCATGTTAAACCAACCCACAACCCTCACCCATGTACTAGCATCCATTTTTCGTTTATGGCTAACATTTCTGTAATTGAAAAAATAATAAACAGCTACCAATTAGAACTCATTGTTTTGTCCTCTTTAAAATTGAAAATATACCGTCTCCTGTCCCAGCCCATGCTGATGCACCACAAAGTCACAGAAGGTAAATCCAAAATATATGTTTGCACTTTAACTATAAATAATATGATACAGAAAGGATTGACGTGACAGTGTCCCTTTTATGCCAAATTTGGGCCTGTTCCACTGATGTTAAAATTGCCCGTATATAAAACTTGTTGACTTTAGTTTAGACCCTAGCTACAAGCAGTTTGCCATGAAATGGTGAAAGTTTTTGGGGTATATAGTCCAAGGTAGTAGGTCGAGAAAGGAGAGAGACGACAACCAAAGTCATCACAGTCTGTAAAAGTTTCTTTGTGCAGAGAGACTCATTCCCATTCAGTATTTTTACCAGCCACCACCATCTGAGTTGTCATCATCACCATCAACATCCACAACATCAATCACTTCAGGATCAGTTTGTATACTCTTGTAGGGATAGAAAAATCGTGACTTATTAACTTTAATAAAAGTTAACGTGTGTACATTTTCTGGCAGCAACCTATTTCTGGTGTCTGTCACAATATTGCCAGCTGTACTAAACATGCGATCTGAAGAGACACTTGTTGCAGGACAACCAAGATATTTACAGGCTTCATCATACAGCTCTGTCCAAATTGACTTTTTGATCTCCAGTATTCAAAGGGCATGCATCAATAGGAATAGGCAGTTCTGCAGGTAACTGTCTACCATGTTGGAAGAGACTGCTCAGAAGAGGAATCAGCAGAAGCAGCTGGTATGGCAGCAATTTGGGAAAGGTTTTGCCACAGATTTAGCTTGCTACTAAGGGCTGAAGAAGTGGCAGTTGTGGAACAACTACTGTTAATGTTTGGTGACTTTTCCAGTTCTGTATCCCTTTGTGAAGATGAACCTGCATGTTGTGGTGATGACAACCTGATGGTACTGTGCGTGTCTGTGTTTGACTCCTGTGAGTGCTGCAGCTCATCTAGCAACATACATTTGTACTGCTCTATATCATCTGTTTTGGAAGATGTATAGCCTTGAACCTGGGATCTAAGAGAGTTGCAAGGATGTAGTGTCTTGATTTCGTCATTGCAACTAATTTGTCATTGGTTTTGAAGCGCCTCATTCTCTTTACTGAGATTCCCATGATATAGGCGACATGTTGTCTGCGCTCAGATCTGTCTTTTCTATTTGTAGATTTAGAACACTAAGATGATGTGAAATGAGCATTATGAGTGGATAACCTGACTCACAGATGCACCTTCAGAAGACATGTCCCTTGTAGCTGTCTCAAAAGGAGCTAGGATACAGCACACTGTCTCCATTAATTTCCACTGCAGCACAGACAGCATAATGCCATCTCCAATAATGTAACTGGAGCAGTACTCATGTACAGCTTGCTTTTGCTCCAAGAGGCGCTGCAGCATATAAAGCGTTGAGTTCCAACGAGTGGAAACATTTTGAATCAGCTTTTGCTGGGGCAGCTTGTGTTTTTTTTGCAGTTCGGTCAATGTCCGTATTGCCTTGGTTGAATGTGAAAAGTGAGTCACAATTTTTTTGCAAACAGCAATCATACCATCCACTTGTGTTTCGTTGCTGAGAAATCCCGTGACAATTATGTAAGCAATGTGCAAAGCAAGAAGCATGCAGAAATCCTCCATCCTGTATTGCTTTTAAGATGTTGGCTCCATTGTCACTTACTATGAAGCCACATTTTAGACCGTGAGAATAAACCCATTCGTCAAGGAGGTCATTTAGTTCCTGCAAGATGTTTGCAGCAGTATGACTTTGCCCAAACTTCTTTATATGCAGCAGCGCCATCTTTTGGGGTGTCTTTGTTTTTGAAGAAGCACAAGAAAACGTGACCCAATGAGCGGTAAGGGACATGTAATCTATGTTTTGAGTGCTGGTCCACATATCTGTTGTGACATGAATAACCCCACCCTCTGCAGTTTTAAGTGCAAGCATCACTGTCGCTTTTAAAGCCTGATAAATGTTTGGTATTTCAACATAGGAAAAGTACCTTCGATGAGGAACATTGTAACGAGGCTCTGCTACTGTCATGAGCTCCCTAAAATCCTCATGATCTACCAAATAGTATGGGAGAAGGGCTCCGGCTAACAGTTCACCAATTCGGTGATTAAGATGAAGGTCTTTGATGATTTCTAGTAAGGTATTCTTCCTTTCAAATGCCTGAGACAGTGTTAGCTGTTTGCAACATGTCCCTGCTGGTTTATTATACACCGTGCTTCGATGGGCAGATGGGCGCAGAGATGGTGGACTAGGACTTATACATTCAGTGCCATCACTGGATGTGCAACTGTACTAATGGTGCTGGCATTGGTGTGTAACAGTGATCCTAGGGCTGGCAGTGGTTCTGCCCGCATCAAGTTCAGACAATTCAGTATCCATTTCAGATTCCTGACCCTTCTCACGTGCGGTCTGGAAGATGGAGGACATGGGTTTTGGATGATCAAGCAAAACCGAATGCTTTTTCAGATGGCGTTTAAGAGCTGTAGTGCAAGGCATGACACAACTTTACCACGGCTTACACTCTGTTTACACAGGAACAAATTGCTCTGCATGGATCAGTTTACTGACTGAGAAATAATTCCACACCTCAGATGTGACAGATTTTGTTTGAGTGCTAGGGAAGATAGCTAAAGACTGTTTGTGTCTTTTCACCTGTCCTAACAGAACCTGGGACATGCTCCTTGGTGCTAGAAGAGTGGACAGAAGACTCTGATGGATTTCATTGCCAACACAGAAGTGGTGGATTCAATGGATATGTCCTTTCATTGCCAACAGTGCTGGATGTATTTGCAAGTGCACTACCTGATTCATTGTCAGCAGACTTGCTCATTTCACTTTGTTGAGGAAGTAATGATTTGTCGCGAGACACAACAGTGTGGGACTCAGACAAGAGCTACTGTCTGAGTCAGAGAGGACTCACTGTCACTTGCATTATTGCTGCTAGTCACAGGGATCTTAACGGCATGAATGGCATACCTTATGGTGCCTCTCCGTGACCCCAGCAGCTGTACAGGTTTTCTTAAAAGGTCCCCTTTACCACACTTCACTGTTGCTCTTTTGCTGTTTGTTGAATTTTATCACATGAAACATTTTGGTTATTTCTGTTAGCACCAGGATTACCACTACCACCAACACCTGCTCCAACACCAGCACTAAATGCTTCATCTATGTTGGTGTCAGCCATAACAGACAGTAAGTACCAGTACTACCAGTCCAGTATACTGCAGTGAAAACACCAACACCCAAACAATTCCTGTGTAACAAAGCAATGTGATCTGTAATCGCTGGCTACAACTCCAAAATTTTATTTTGGTTGTGTGACACTGTGATCGTGGACTGAAAGTAATTGAAGAATATGACAGTTTGCAACTAAAGGATCCCAGGTTCAAGGTTTACAGAATGATTGGGCTGCTGGGCATAGGCATACACATAGCAATCAAAAGTGCACAGCAGCAGGGTGATGGGCTGACCACAGGAGACGGAGTCACATACACAACCCAGGGAATGAGAATTATATTTCTATGTTTCTGTCATGTAAGGTTAATGCCACCACACAACTGGCCACTGGGCTTCTCTCTGTAACACACACAATGGGTAGGGTACAGTGCAATCAAGGGGCACACAGCAGCAGGGTGATGGGCTGACCACAGGAGACAGAATCACATACACAACCCAGGGAATGAGAATTATATTTCTACGTTTCTGTCATGTAAGGTTAATGCCACCATACAACTGGCCACTGGGCTTCTCTCTGTAACACACACACTGGGTACAGTGCAGTCAAAGGGCACACAGCAGCAGGGTGATGGGCACACACTGGGCTTCTCTCTGTGACACACACACACTAGGGTTCAGAAAGATTTATTTGCCTTTTTTTGCCCCCCTTGTATGCTTGTTGCTGGCAGCTGCTGAGTGTGCAGTGTGCTGCAGTTTCAAATAATCACATTTCACAAAGGTTCTTAATCTTCAGTCTTCTTCTTCTTTTTTTTTTATTCTCTCTCCGAGTCCTCCTCCAGTCCTGATATTGGTCTCAATCCCTCCCTATTCCCCAGTCCCTTCCCAATCTTGATTAATCCCTCCTTCTGTCCTGAACCTCCCCCTAGTCCCACTCCCAGTCTCCCGATTTTCAGCTTTTTTTTTGAGCCTTTCTCTTGTTCTCGGTCTCACAGGAGAAGAAGAAGTGGCCACTGGACAAGAGTAGCGGTACGCGCGCTAACCGCTAATTGCTACAGTTTAGTGGGCTGCTGCCTGCTGCTGCCTCTGCTCTGATGATCCTCAGCAAATGCGCTCCTCCTCATGGGCATCTCCTTAAATACCCCACAGATCCGCGGCTCGCGTAGCTTCTCGACCCCCACGTCGTTCAAGGGTGATTCGAACCCTTTATGAATCGTTTAGTGTTCGAGTTCTATGTTAGAACTCGAACACCAGGGTTCGAGGAGGGTTCGAATCTTTACCAAACCTGTTCTGACAACCCTATTCCCAACCTAATATTGGTGGTGGAGGCTAAGGCGGAGATATGGGAATGGAACGTGACGGCAGGGTCAAAGGTTATCCCAAGGTATTTGTATGTGTAAACTTGTTCGAGTGGGAACATAGAGCTGGCAAAGACTTGAAGTTGGAAATTACTAGCTTTGTTTTGGGGGTGGGAGAAGATCATAGATTTGGTCTTTTTAAGATTGATAACCAGTCTATGTTCTTTAAACCAGGCTTCCACGTCTTTATAGGATAATTGCAGGGAATCTTGGAGGGTGGTGGGGTTACGGTCAGAAGCGAAGATAACAGCATCATCTGCATAAAGGAGGAGTTTACCAGTACAGGCACCTGGCAGGGTGTTGAGATAAAGGGAAAAGAGCAGGGGCCCAAGAATAGAGCCCTGGGGAACCCCAGATCGGATAGGGCAGAGGTCAGAGAGGGTGCCATTGATTTTTACATGCTGGGACCGGGCAGACAGATAGCTGGAGCACCATGAGACAGGTCCTGTAGCAAAGCCAGCATGGCTGAGTGCATCCAGCAGGAGAGGATGGGATACGGTGTCAAAGGCTTTTGACAGAGCGATGAACACTGCACCAGCAAGAGAGCCCGAGTCCAGGGAGGAATGGAGAAAGTTAGAAAACTCGATGAGGGTGGTATTGGTGCTGTGCCCAGCACAGAAGCCGTGCTGTTCAGGGCAGAGGATACTGTATTTGGTAAGAAACTCAGATATTTGGGGAGGATACTACTTTCTCTAAGGCTTTTGAGAGTGGTGAGAGGATTGAGATGGGACAATAATTACCGGAGAAAGGGCCCTATCTCCACCCTTATGTATGGGAGTGACAGTGGCAATTTTCCAGGCTGATGGAAATTGCCCTAGACAGAGTGATTTGTTGAAGAGGCTAGTGATTGGGGCGATGACCTGGTCCAATGCCAGGCTGAGAAGTCTGGGGTCCAAGGAGTCACTGCCAGTGGTGTTGCTTCTTAGGGCCTTGGTCAGATACAGTCTGACTTCATAGGCAGTAACCCGATGGAAGTGGAAAGATGCGTGTGAGGGAGCAGGGTCAGGAGAGTGGGGGGTCAAAAAAGTTGCTAGGGGGTACAGAGCTAAGGTCAGTAAAGGATTTATTGAGATGGTTAGCAATGAGGGTAGGATCAGTAGAGATAATACCCTCAGTATTGATTTAGAAAGGCGGAGGAGAGCGTGTACCACCATTTAGTTGTTTGATGTTATCCCAGAAGGTTCTAGCATTCCCCCAGGACGAGGTGAGTGAGGCCCAATAATGATTGGCCTTTGCTATGCGTATGGCCCAGGTGCATTTATTTCGGGCAGCAGCATATGCCTGTCTGTCGGCAGGGTGGTTAGTTTCCATGACTAGGTGCCACAGGTTATCCCTGTGCCTAAGGAGTTGGAGTAGGGAAGGAGTGACCCAGGGAGTATGCTGTACCTTGGAACGAAGTTTGGTTAGGGGTGCGAAGATATCACAAGCTTTGTTAAACATTAGGGTGAAGAAGGCCAGGGCCGAATCAAGGTTGGGGGTGGTCTCAATGGGAGACCAGTCAACTTGGGCTAGAAGTTGCTTCAGGCCTCTCAGCCCACCTGGTCGCAACTGCCGCCGTAGGGTGGCCTGAGCAGTGGGTTTGGTTAGGGACGTAATCCAACGGAAAAGAATAGGGGAGTGGTCACTGATTCCATCCGGAAGGACTTGTAGATTGCAAACTTGGTTAGGTTGGTTGGTGAGGACTACATCCAGAAGAGTGCTTGACCCCTTTGTGGGGTTCACTCTTGTTGGTTGGGTAACAAGTTGCGTTAGGTCAATAGCAGTAAAGGAGGCACAGGTGGAGGAGGATGCGGGGCTAAGCCAGTTGATGTTTAGATCACCCATGAGAATATGCTCAGGGGAATGTGGTAGAGAGGTGAGATACTCTATTAGAGGGACCAGGGCCTGAGTTTGATTTTTTGGGGGAATATAGGCGGAGGTTAGAAAGGGGGGGCCTTTGAGGGTCGGGGTAAGCTTTAGGGTAAGGGCCTGGGCCCTGAGGTTAAGGACAGGGCTGGGAGGGCTACTCCAGGAAGGGAGTCTTTGATATAAATAGCACAGCCTCCACCTCGTCTCCCTACACGGTCTTCTCGAAAGAGGGAGTAGCCAGGGAGTGAGACAAGGGAGTCAGGGGTAGAGTCAGATAGCCAGGTTTTGACTGGGGAGATGATGTCAGGTTTGTGGACAGTGACCCAACATTGGAGCAAGTCAAATTTCTTCAGGAGACTGCAGATATTCATAGAAGCAATAAGAAGCCCAGGGGATCTAGTCAAGGAGTTATTGTGGGTTGGGCCAGGGTTGGGATGAATGTTCCCTGACAAGAGTAGGAGGAGAAGTACAGCCCTGATCAGGGGGGTGTGGAAGGCATTTTTGTGTCGAGCGAGATAGTAGGAGTGGGAGAGCTTAGAGACACAAGGGGTGGGCAAAGAGGTACAGGATGGGCAGGCTAGTACAATAAGTTGCCCGTGGCGCAAGAAGCTAGGTGGGACTGGGGGAGGGTATGATAGGTTGGGGTGCAAGGAGATAGTAGAGAAGGAGGGAGGCGACTCTGGGGCCCCAGAGTAGGGGACCTGTGGAGCCATGGGGACACCTGGGTTAGATGGAGGCCACGTGAGAAGGAGGAGGGAGAGGCATGACAAGAGAAGGTGGGCAGTCATCTTAGGATGGGTCTGCAGATAGCAGTAATGAGATGGGTAGAAGAGGGTGAAAGGTCTAGCTATAAGTGTAGTTGCCACTTTGGTACAGTGGTAGAGCCCCTGCCTCAAGTGCACAGGATACCAGGTTCAATGCTTGCTTAGGGTAATAGAAAAGGTTGCACGACGGTGGGTGCAGGGCTCAAAGCCTGCAGTAGCACTCAGAAAATATTTTAGCAGACTATGAGGGTTGAGGCTTTTAGAGTCTTAAAACCTATCGCAAATAATAGTCTGATGTGATAACTGAGTGGTGGAGCTGCTGAGTAACATAGCAAGAGTTCAGGGTTCAATTCCTGCAGTGGCACTAAGAAAAAAGTGGTGAAATATTTTGGCAAACTAGGGGGGTCAGAGACTATGAAAGTCTTAGAAAGTGAGGCTGAGATAGCCAGATACAATGGTTAAGTGGTAGAGCTGCCAACTCTGATGGCAAAATTACTGGGTTTGAGAACAGCTGCAGGACAGAGGATAGGTATTTTGTTTCGAAGAAGGAAGGGTTGAAACCTTGAAATTAGAGGTAGATATTGGCCTGGTTCGTTGGCTTGGTGGGTGGGCTGCAGACTTTGGAGCAAGGGGTATAAGGTTTGAGGCTTGCAAGGGGCGTAGTGGTGGGCTGGAGGGAAGGAGTGAGGAAAGAAGACAGCAGAAAGGATTAAGAGGGAACTGCAGAGACCTCTAATGGACAGGGATTGCAATAGTTGCTAGGAAGGAGTGGAGAGTGGTTAGTGGTGCCAGAGTGGAAAGTGCAGCAACCCCTAGTGGTCGGAGTGTATAAGCTGCAAATGGGAAAGTGGACACTTAGTAAAATGATGGGTCGGTCATGTGATGTGACACGTGACCTGCCAGCAGCAATAAATGAAGCGCCACCCCTGATTGGTTGGGGCAGGCAGGAAGAACCACACCACAGGCAGGCTGTAGTGCAGGAGGCTTTACCTCTTAAAGGCTCTCAGCAATTCCCCAAGTTCAAGCTCCGCTGCTGGGCAGTGTTACTTACCGAGATAGGGAGAAACACTACATTACAATAATTTATCTCCCTAATTGTGGGCTGCTAACTTCACATACAAAGGTTACATAGGGAGGACCAGTAAATAAGAAAGTGCAGAATGCAAGGGGAAAAAAACAGAAAAACAGTAAAGTACTATAAGTAGGAAATGTGAAATGTAAGCTGAATTGAGTGTAAAGACATGTTTTATTGAAGGTTTTATCAAAGCATCAGCTACTTTTTAAAACTTACTAGAGACCGCTGACTTGCATCTCCTGAGTTCAGTCTCCAGGACACACACATGGAAATGAGCTTTATCTCAGTGTTTCCCTTTCTCAGCAGCCACAAAATATCCAATAAAATAAACGTAAGCACTTCTCTCAAAAGTGAGGAGACAAAGATGGATGTGCCAGCCTGTCACTTTAAATATTTAGCAGTCCCTTCCTATTGCTCCTCCCTTGCTGCTGCCAGCTTGGCATAGTAATGAGTTGTTTTGAATGATGAGGTAGGGACACATTCAAGAGGTGGACAGGCATTTTAGGACAGCACAGAACTGAGCACACAGGGAGCTGCAGAGGGAACTGGCTTTCTGTGGCTAGATATATATTGTTCTTCTAGTCCCAAATTCTGAAGAGCAGCAGCTGCTTGTGTTTCTGAACAGTGCAGTTTGTGGTGTTGGAGACTAAAACAGAGGATCATGAAGCTGGAGGTAAGGAATGCTGAGCACAGGGGGAGCTGCAGAGGGAACAGGTTTTCTGTGGATAGATTGTTCTTGTAGGCCCAAACTGTGAAGAGCATCAGCTACTTGTGTTTCTGAATAGTGTAGTTTGTGGTAAGGAATGCTGAGCTGCAATGTAAACAAACCAAAGCAAAGTTAAACAAGACAAAATGGGTTTAGTCTGAAATGCCTTTATAATCAGAAGTATTTATAAATGTGTGCAGAAGATCAGTTATAGAAAGGTTTTGCATCTAAAACTAAAAATGAAACATTGTGACAAATTTATTTCTTGTTAAATGTTAGGACAAGATCCAGGTTTTCTTTCAGGAGTAACCCACATGCGTGTATGCATAAAGTATATGCTTTAGTGCAAAAGGATAAATAAACGGAATTACATCGCTAAGAGCACATTAGGGGTCAGCCTGCCAACTCACCGGTAGGCTTACCCTTCACAACACTAACGACCCGAGTTTAGGAACGAGGCAGGGCCTTTAGAAGGTCAGCTGGAGGGAAGGAGGATCGAGTGTCCTAACGGATGCATTCCTTCTCCGGAGAGGTGGGGATCACTGCTCTGCTGTTCTACTGCCACTTGGGTGACCACATGGTCAGGTGGCGGTACAGGGGAAAGCTTCAGTGCGGGGAACCTGGAATGAGCATCTGTCATGTGGGCACATCAGTGTGTTGGCATCCAATAATGCGACGTGTTCTTGTGGGGAAGGGTGACTCACTGCTCCACTATTCTGCTGCCACTTGGGTGACCACAGGTGGCAGTACAGGGGAAAGCATCAGTGCAGGGAACCAAAAACGAGCTTCTGTCATGTGGGCACATCAGTGTGTCAGCATCTAATGATGTGAGGCGCTCCTGCGGGGAGGGCAGGACTAAAATAGGGAAAACATTTCTAGGCTGAATAAGGGCAGATGAAGCCACAGCCCGCCACCCTCCACGTTCAACACTGGACCCATACCACCACCAATCAGGGAATCCTCCAGCTCGTCACCTCCACTGCACATGGCCAGATAGGCAGCAAGGTTTAAAGCCGAAGTGGCAGAAAGCAAACTTGACCCTGTGGGGCAAGCTGGGGGGGGGCAGCACACCAGTGTGCCACAGGTGGGCCTGGAGGCCTTGTCAGGTGAGTGGTTGGGTCTCGGTGAACAGGAATTTTGATTGGCAGGGTTAGAAGGAGTACCCTACCAGAGCCAATAGGAAAAACTATGTTGTTAAAAAATAATAATAAATAAATAAAAGGGTCAGCCCATGATCCAAGCTCGAGAGCGACCTTGGGGTGTCAGAGGGTCAGCCAGAGGGAGAAGAAATGAACATCCCAAGGACTGCTAACCTCCTCTGGGGAAAGAGGGGATCAGTGGTCGGTATTAACCTGGCCCCTAGTGGAGGATGGGGCTGGACACTGACACTGCACAATGGGGGATAGAGGCTGGGCAAATGCCTGGCATGCTGTGCACAGGAGCATGCTGTAACACTGCATTGGCATCACTGCACACTACTTCCTTCGCGCTGGGGAGGAAAACAGAAAATGGCCAGAGGCAGGGCAGGATGACACCGACCACTCGCAGTTCCATACCTAGGCTACAGGGCCCTCTCCTTGAAACTGGATCCTGATCATCGGCAGGTAGGAGCCGCTGACCCCCGCCATGGGGGGGTAGCTGTGGGGACAGACCGGGATGAAGATCAGTCTCTGAAATGCTGGGTGACGGGGTGGGGGGAGGTGATAGAAGGAGCTACCTGTCCCGTGGAGGGAAAAAGTACATTAGGCTGTCGAAGCTAGTCACTAAATACTTGTTAATGTGCTTGGCTCAGGTTTAGGTCCTTAATGGAATCTACTCGGTTTGTGTAATGGCGCTATCCCAAGGGCTACTACCCCTGCCTGCTTGGCTAGTAGCAGGTTAAGGGGCCTGGGTAATGAAACGGGTGCCTCCACCCGGAGATCAGGGTTGTTAGTGGTCAAGCTAACCTGAGCACAGCCCTCCAGGTCACTGTAACCCCCCTCTTTCCCTTCTAGTGGATTGAATAATATACAATAATTATTTTCACAATTACCCTTATTCACCAGGCAAATACCTACACTGTTTGCACTTACCACCAGTGCTGGTTCCTCTAGCTTGACCCTGAGGACCCCCTGTAAAACAAGGTTAAGCACAGGAAATAGCAAAAGTACAATACTTTGGTACAAACTGGAACCACAGTCAGGTTAACTGCAAACAAAGTTAAATCTGATTTATTCAGGGGACTTGAACAAGGGAGGGGCATAATCAGGTTGATTTGCTTAAAAGCTATATTAATCAGACAGTTATGCATGCAGTTCAGAGTCCCTACACAGTGACACACTCTGGGTACCCAGGTAGGAAAACGATGGGCTAGCCAGGAACTTTGCAACTGGTTAGGGCCCTGTGATGGAAGAAAGCAACATGCACAACACACACTATTTGTAATCCGGAGCTGGAGGGCTCAGTTCATGAAAGAAAAGGAAACAAGACAATCAGATGACAACACTTTTAGATTTAGCTGTTGTTGCAGGGAGCTACCCTGATGTTTACTCATGATACCCAATACTGGACACAGGCAGGACGAAATCAAGACTGCAGGCTGTTGAGCTGGAGTGCCCAGAGAAGCAGGGCCCAGACGAATCACCGAGGCATCATTCCTGTTCAAGGCGTTGAACAGGGGGCTGATCCCCAGGCCGGTCTCTCGTTGATGACTTTCTCTGCGTAGCAAGTATTCTGGCTGGGCCAGTGTAGCAGGCCCCAGGCAAATGGAAATGGAAATGGATACAGATTCAGTCCGTGGAGCTGGATAAGCCTCCAGCAAGCAAAACACAGTTCAGACACACAGTGGGGAACCAAATCACGACCCACTATAAGCACACATCACATTCACATGTAAGGAAATTCCACTGTACCAGGCAAATGGATCTCCGGTTGCAGTTACAGAGTCTCTGCACAATCTGGGAGTTCAGAGGTAGCTGGAAGTCCTGACAGGCTGATCACATTCAGCAAATCTTCGGTCTTCTTCAGGTTAAAGCCTGGTCACAATTCAGTGGCTTAATTCGCTCTCCAAATTCTGATTCAGTCTGAAAAAAAAAAAAACACAAGTTCCCTCTCAGGAACAGCAGGCAGGCATGCAGGTCAAACTCGGGCCTTTCCACAGTTCTCCCATGTGAATCCACTATGGATTGCTGCTCGAACTATCTCGAGCTGTTACTTCTTCACTTCCCAATTCAGATCTTACTGAAACTGCAGGCAGTGTGGGACTTTCTCCAAGATCCAAAAGGTTCAGTTGGCTATCTGTCAGTCAGTCACAACAAGGGCTCCCCCTCCAAGTTATTTTAGGTGTCAAAAGCCCTAAACTACAATTCCTGCAAGTTTTTGCCCCACCAAGCCCCTGTAGGCAGGCTCCATTTTAGAGTCCCAAATGTACTGATTGGCCCATTCTGCAGTCCAGGACCAAGATGATGGAAACAAATAGAACTGTCCATGCTGCAAAGAAGGCAGGTTAGAACAAACTGCAATATTATTACTGCTCTAACAAATGATCAGTAAAACAAGTACATCTTCTAACAGAGTTCCCTGTCAGATTAATCATGACTGCAATCCAGGCAGCTCTTAAAGAGACTGTACACAGAGGCTATACAGGCACTCTGGCAATACATTTAAACTGCTAAAATGCAGAACACCAGCCTGGCAGTGAGAATTTAAGCAAGCTCAAGGAAGACTTTTTGGGAACCCCCATTTGTAGGGGGGGTTACACCCTTCTCTGCCTGGAAAAAACTTGGCGTCTGCGTCAAGTCTGTACCATCAATCATCAGTTAACATAAACTTATTGCTTTACTATACATATTCACTACACTTCATGATACTATATCCATTCTGACAACACATTGTGCATATTTCACACAGGTAAATTGAACATTATTATACTGAATCAGGTAATAACTTCTTGTAACTTAAACAATGCAAAAGGAGGCCCTTCCCTATCAGCTAACTTGGGGCTAGAGGGGGCAGGGGCACCATGGTGAGAGGGAAAGACAAGTAACCTGGAATTGGCTGTCGAGCTCAATTTGGGCAGTGAGCTTGGTGAGACATAAACACCATTGTGCACCGCATTGAGAGGCAAATCCACTGGCCTCCCGGGAGACTCATAACTGAAGTACAATACTGGCTTGACAGCTCGGCCAGTCTTTCTAGGGGGAGCAGCTACAGTCTCTGTACTTTCAGCACTAACTTTGGAGCTTTTGTCATTTGTGAGGGGTGCCTCTGCATGGATGGGAATGTCCAAACCGGGAGCACCGTCAGCTCCTTGTTCTGTTTCTACAACACTTTGCTTATTATTATCCTCTGACAAAGGCCCAGGTTTTTAGGAGGCTCTAGCACAGTTAGGTTTTGCGGCACAGAAGAGGGGCTGTCAAAACTCTCACATTGTTCTTCAGGTTCTGGTGTGTCACCAGGAAGACTCAGACCATCAGCCCCTTCTTCGGGCAATTCACACAGTTCCACAAAACACAGAGTCCGCAACCTCAGATGTGATGCTTTGCACCTCACTTTCAGGGAGCATTGGCTCCAAGGATGAAGCTGGGGGGTTAGGCAGTCCAGAAGGCCCAGCTTTATCCCCACAATTAGTCATAGGGTTACCTCAAAACAGCTGACTCAATTCATAGGAGAGGTAATAGGCATTGTCACGCTCACTATCATCTGAGGTGGATTGACAGTCACTATCATTCTGGGCCTGCTGCAGGGGAAACCTTAACTCTGTAACTACTGGGGTAGGTTGACTCTGTCTCTTTTTTGCAGCAGCATTAGTCACTGGCCCAGGGCAGGCAATGTCTGCTGGCTCAGCTTCAATAATAACTTGGCCGATAGGCAGCAATGGGTTACGGTGCATGGTCTTGACAGCTTTGGAGTTATTCTCTGGGCGTACCTTGTATACTGGTAGATCATCCAACTTTCCACCTACTACATAAGGAAGATGGTGCCACCTATCAGCAATTTTGTGTTTGCCATGTAGCCCCAAATTGTGTAACAACACACGGTCTCCAGGCCGTAGCTCTTGAGCTTTTACTTTCTTGTTGTGCCTCTCTTTGTTGGTGAGATTTCCTTTAGCGGCCATTGTCTGGGCCAGTTGATATGCATGGTTCAATTGAGCTTTCAGTTTCTGTACATACTGCAGGTAGTTTTCAGCTTGGACCCCATCTGGAGAGACCCCAAAACAGACATTAACTGGCAGGCGGTCCTCCCTCCCAAACATGAGGCGGTAGGGGGAGAACCCAGTAGTGTCCTTTTTGGTGCAGTTGTACGCGTGTACCAAGGTGCTAATCTGCTGGCTCCACTTATGCTTGTCTTTTGGGTGGAGGGTGCCTAGCATGTCTAGAAGGGTGTGGTTAAAATGTTCTGGTTGATGGTCCCTGTGCGGGTGATAGGGGTGGTTCTTGACTTCTGCACCCCCCACCACAGAGAGAGCATTTCTTTGATTAGCTGACTTTCAAAGTCTCTGCCTTGGCTAGAGTGGATCCACTACGGGGCACCATAGTGGACAAAGAAATTTTCCACTAGCACCTTGGCCACGGTAGAGGCCTTTTGATCTTTAGTTGGAAAAGCTTGTGCATACCGTGTGAAATAATCTGTAACCACTAACACATTGCCAATATTCTGCTGATCAGGTTCTAAACACAAAATGTCTATGCAGACCAGTTCCATGGGGGTGCTGGTAGTAATATTGACAAGGGGGGCAGCCCTCTGCGGCAGGGCTTTCCTTTGCAGGCGACGGTTGCAGGTCTTTACATGGTGCTCAACATTGGCCCCCCATCTTGGGCTAGTAGAATCGAGATCATACCAGGTCAAGAGTTCTGTCAATACCGAGGTGCCCCATGTGATTGTGGAGGGACCTCAGTACTAAATCTTTAAAGGCCGTGGGCAGGACCAACTGCTGCTTGTCTACTTGACCACTGCAATCCACTGTCTCTCTGTATAACAGCTGATTGTGTAACTTCAACATGGGGCCTTCTTTAAACAATAGGGCAGTTCGTAAGTCAGGGGAACGCAACTGGGACACATCTTTCCCCGCACGCTGAGCATGAAGTGCGGGCTGAATCATAGGATCTTGGGACTGAGCCCACTGGATGCTGTCACTGTCAAATTGAGGTAGTGCATTAATATCTAGAGCAGAGAAATGACAATAGGTAGCCAGTATGCACGTATCAGGAGGGCCCAAGCAATCTATTAAACATTCCACTGTGTCCGTAGACATCTGTTCATCTCTATCAAACTTTTGGCACAATGCTCAAATGTCAGGTTCAGACAACCTGACCCAATCACTCTTGGAGACTGGCCTTCATGACAGGGTGTCAGCATCAATATGGTTCAGTTCTGGCCTGTATTCAACAGTGTAATCATAGGTTGATAAAGCAGAGAGCCACTGGTGCCCAGTGGCGTCCAGCTTAGCTGAAGGCTGTACATAGGTTAATGGGTTATTGTCGGTCTTCACCAATATCTTTGCCCCATAGAGGTACTCATGAAACTGGTCAACAGTGGCCCATTTTAGGGCAAGGAACTCCAGCTTGTGCACAGGATAGTTTCGTTCTGACGGGGTCAAGCTCCTGCTGGCAAAAACCACTGGTCTCAAACCATCCTCATGGTCTTCATACAGCACAGCTCCTAGGCCCTGCAGACTAGCGTCTGTATGCAGCACATAGGGCTTGGTGGGGTCAGAATAGGCGAGGATGGAGGCGTGGGTGAGCTGGTATATGATTTCAAAAGGCCCAAAAGGTTCACCTGTTCTAAAGTATACTTTCTTGAGTTCTTTGACAGCCCCTTTCTTGTATTTTAGGTTGGTAGGGGGTAACCCTGGGTGAGATTCAGGAGCGGGCGAATCACTTTGGAATAGTCTTTTATGAACCTGCGGTAGTAGCCACAAAACCCCAGGAAACATTGTAGTTCTTTCAAGTTATGGGGCTCTGGTCAAGTAGTCAGCGACTCAACCTTACTGGGATCAGTCTCTATCCCTTCTGCAGATACTATGTGCCCCACATACTTCACAGAGGTTTGAGAAAAATGCACTTGTCAATGGACAGCTGGAGGCTGAAGTCTTCCAATCGGTCTAGGACTTTAAGCAGTCGGGTCTCATGCTCCTCTAATATGCGTCTGAACACAATGACATCATCTAGGTACACTAGGCATTCCAGCAAGTTCATATCTCCCACCGCACGTTTCATCAGTTGCTGAAAGGTGGCCTGGGCATCCGAAATCCCCTGTGGCATTCTCAGGAAATTGTAGAACCCCAAAGGACACAGGGCTGGCCTTAACCATTCTGGCCCCCGTGCAGCTCCCTGCCGGGCCCCCCCACTCCATATCCCTGTGCCCCCCCATCCAACATTTACACCTGATTAACCCTCCTGTCCTGTATTAATAAAACAGTACCACTTCTGCTAGTTTAACCAGCATCTTTTAATTAGTGCCATTGACTGCACTGAATTATTTCACTTCATCACTGGAAATGAATCTGACTGAGCCTGGAGCAAGAACTTAAGGAAGTATGGTACTACTATTGCATTCATTTCTGTAAGGACAGGGACATCATCACTGGACACTCACACCTCCGATAATCCAATTTGCAAACAAGTTAAACAACTTAACTTTTCTAAGCTGTCTGCCTAGCACCCCTCCCTCTGTCTGCACAGCCTGAGTATACATAAGTCCATTTTCCCAATAAACCTTATGTCTGCCATCACCTCCCTGTGCGCCGCCCGAGTCTGCTCAAGCCCTCAGCTTCTCTAGACTAGGGTCACTTCTCTGAGCAGCTGCAAACCCCTCACACATTCACAAGACATGGGACACATCTCCTTCAGTCGCAAAACTAGGGTCCCTAGCACTAGCGTCAGGGCACTCAGGATCACTGTCAATCCCAACCCTCTGACAATGGGTCACCCCTCCCTCTTCGGAGTAACCCTCCGTAGCTGGGTGGTTGACTGCTACTGGGGACATTTCTACCCCCTTTTCATTAGTCTCCCCATCTGGAGACACAGGCTGGGGAACCAGCCTCTCAGTGGTTTCAACAATGGCTCCTGTGGGGTTCAGGGAACTACAATTTTCCCTTGCCGCTTGGCTACAGGTAACTGCACATACCATCCCCTGTTTGAGATTGTTGCCCAGGATCACTTCCACTGCTAACGTTTTGGCTATAGCCACCTGTTGCACAGTTCCCCCTGTTTCACCACAGTCCAGGAGAACACTGGCCAGTGGCAATGTTTTCTCTTCACCAGTAAAGTCCTGTACAGTGACGTATTTATTGGGTATAAGCTGACCCGGCTCTACTAGATCCCCTTTTACCAGTGTTAGGGATGCCCCTGTGTCCCTTAACCCTTGCATCTGTATACCATTTACCGTGACTGGGTGCATGTGTTCCCTCATGTTCACAGGCATGCTTCCAGGGACACACAAACAACCCACTTCTTTCCTAGCACCATTCTGCATATTATTGCTCATTCTTTTGGGACACTGTCCAGCAGTATGCCCAGTTTCTTTACATAACCAACATTCACTTCTCTTTTCAGAGAAATCTTTTCTCTGAAACCTGGGGCTAACTGGTTTCAGTGGAGGCAGTGAGGGTTTTAGCTGTCCTGAAGGCACACTTTTCCCTTTCTGCACTGCCATGCCCACCCCTTTCACTCTCAGAGCTAGTCTGCTCTTGGCATAGCAGTCTGAGAGTTCAGCAGCCTCTTGCACTGTTTTGGGATCTTTGTCCTCCTGCCAGGTTTTCAGTTCTGCTGGGCATGCGCAGAAAAACTGTTCTAACAAAATCACATTTTCAATTTTATCAACAGAGTTTGCTCCAATTCCTTCCCACCAACTTTTTAAAAACTGACAACGTTTCGTGGCTAGCTCCTCATAGCTCATGTCAGGGCTTCTCCTGAGCTTACAGAATTTAGCTCTGTATGATTCAGCAGTTAGTTCAAATTTATTTAACAGTGCAGCTTTAAGTTTGCTGTAATCATCACTGTCCTAATGGTCCATTTGACCCAATGCATCCAGAGCTTTCCCGGTAAGTAGCAGGGATAGCTAGAAGCTCCAGAACTCTCTAGGAATTTTAGCCTGAATACAAACTTTTTCAAAAGAATTTAAAAAGGCATCCATGTCCTCCCCCTCTTTAAATTTGGCTATCAATTTGGAATTAAATTTGTAACCCAGTCCTGTAGTCCCAGTTAAACCCAAGCCACTTACCTGCTCTGGTGCTGGTGGTTTGAGTCGTAGCTTCTCCAGTTCGTGTTGCCTCTGGTGCTCATGCTCCTCGCGGTCTGCGTCTCAGCATTCTTGCTCCCTCTTCTCCTCTGCAGCTCACTGTTTACACTTCTCTTCTCTCTGGAACTCCAGCTCCATTCTGCGCAACTCAGTTTGCAACCTGAGTACTTCTGGATCCAGGATACTGGTGACCTTCCCCTGCTGCTGTGGCCCTTCACTGACAGTGGCCCTCCTGTCATCCTCACTGGATCTGGACACTGCACTGGCTGCTAGCCCTGTCACATTCAAGGTTTGGTCCCTTACAGTCACTGTCTGTGACTCAGTGCTCTGGGTATCTGCTACCATCAGGGCATCCACGAGGTTCTGTTTGCTGGCTTTCACCTCAAAAGAGACTCCTCTGTCTGCGCACAACTGCTTTAAGTAGTCTACAGTGTGCCTGCTGTAGTTGGAAGCCATCTTCTTCCCTAACTATGGCTACTCTGACTTGCACTTTAGAAAAAAAAATTAAATGGGTAGGAACTTGACTGTATGCCAAGTGATATAGTTCTGTCTCCTTTTTAAAAATAAATCACTGCCTTTTTCCTTTTTGCAAGTGAGTTGACAGTCTTAAGCTGTCACACTGAACAATCAGAGCTTGTAATACCAAAATTTATCGCACCGCTGCCAACCAATCTGTCACAAACCCACTCAGCAGGTCAGGCCCTCTTCTCCCACAGTGCCAACCTCCGAGCGCAGTCTTGTGAACAGGAAACAGAAACAGGGTAACCCTCCTGTCTGTTTTGTGGGTTCGAATCAACCTTTGGTCTCAGTTTTGGAGGGATTCAAACTGTGAACCTCTTGTTAGCGTACCCAAGGTACAGGATCAGATAGTTCTGCTCTTCGGGGGGGCCAGATATCTTTTACCTACGGGCACCTAACCAAGTGTACAAAATGAACCCTTAAAAATGCTAATAAAGACCTCGGATTACTCTTACCTTTTCCCAATTTGGTATTACCATATAAGCTCATGCACAGTGTTGTCACACTCTTAATCATCCATGCATCACAGGCAAAAAGCAGAAGGGCTTGGAAGACACAAATAGTTTATTAAAAAAATGAGAAGTTTACTTAAAAATAGATAAAAATGTAAAGTGTAAATACAGAACCATATATCACAAAACATACAAATCACTTAAACAAAACAAGTTTAAAAGTGCAGACCAAATCTCCTACCACAGTACTCTTAGAATTGTCTTTTCTAAAGTATTCTTATCTCACAGTGCTGTAGATATTTCTTTTTCAGAGTCCAAACATTTATGTGTAAATGGAAAATAGAATACTGTTTAAAAACTGGCTTTGCCAACCTCTTTGCATGAGGTCACCTAGCTCCTCCCTGTCAGAATATAAAAAAAAAATCTATGCAAAACAGGATGTCTTTTTCAGAAGGTAAATTAAAATTCTGTGACCTCAGCAAAACTAATTTTTTTTTCAAATTACTTTCTTTGATCTATGAGCAGCTTCCCCTTTCCAGGACATCAAAGGACTTGTTATGTCTCTCTGCCAGATCTCATGGAGGTGCAACATGCTTTGTATCACCATGTGAATTTTAACTGTGTTTCCTCTGAACGTTATAAAAGTTAATGATCTATCTTGGCAGTTGGCAAGCTGCAATTAATCACATAAACAGGAGATGCTTCATTTAGTCTCTTCTAGCCTGTAATTATCTCTTGGCCTTCTAGGTAACACGTTGTAGCTAAAATCTGGGAGGGGGTGTCATTCCACAAGCTGTCAGCATCTCTCATGAGAGACATTCAATAACACATTTTTATATTACAAAAATCATAGATTAATTAGAACCAGCTGTCTGAGTGTCACAGACATATCCTAGGTAGGGATAAGACTTGTCGCTCAGCCCCCACACATGTAGGCCTTCTAGGGATTGTAATGGCATATCAGATAAGTGTTTTTCATACCAGTCCTGAAACACAATGGTCACTTGTGACCCACTGTCAAGCACAGCCCAAGTAGGAATACCATTCACAGCCGCAGTAGTCTTCATTGAAGGGCCCACTGTGACACTTGGACAGCTGGTTCTGATTAACTTGTGCTTTTTGTAATATAAAAATGTGTTATTGAATGTCTCTTATGAGAGATGCTGACAGTCTGTAGAATGACAACCCCCTTCCCAGGTTTTAGCTAATTGGTGTTACCTGGAAGGCCAAGAGATAATTAAAGTCTAGAAGAGACTTAAAATTTAGAATCTCCTGTTTATCTAGCTTTATTATAGCTTGCCAGCTGACAGGATAGAAATATCCATTTTATGAAGTTTAGAGGATGAATACAGGTTATGTCACACTGGTGCGAAGTCATAAATGTTTCTTTGATGTCTGTGAAGAGCAGGAAGACACTCTAGATCAAAGAAAGTCATATGAGAAAAGAGAAAATTACTCACTTTAGTAATGTTGTTTCTTCTAATGAAGTCTTGCTGTATTCTGACTATTGCAGTTAGGTCCTGCCTTTCAACTGCCCCGGAGAACAAAGAGTTAACTTTCCATGGCCAGTATGGAACGTTTAGTGTGAGCTCGGTTGAAGCCCCTGTCTGCTGTTGTTTAAACTCCAACCGTCAGATCTTTATGAGCAATACTCACTAGAAGTTCTGTGTGGAAACTATAAAACTCACACTAGCCAACTGGCAACTAAATTTATTAAAAAGGGTTTTTTGGCTTCAAAGCAAAGACTCAAGTCAGGAAACCCAAAAAAAACAAAACACAACACACACCCAAAGTAAAGGAGGGTGAAAAAGGGGGCACCCCTGGGGTGCCAACACTGCTCCTGCCCACCCACATCCCAAAAACCAGGCTCTGAGAGGGGAGGTGGGGGGGGAGGCAGATCAGAATACAGCAAGACTCCATTAGAAGAAACAACATTACTAAGGTGAGTAATTTTTTCTTCAAACAACATGAAGTCTTGCTGTAGTCTGACTATTGCAGACTACCAAGCAAGACCTCCATGGAGGAGGGACAGAACTTACTTTGGGAATAGGTTCTGAAGTACTGCTGTGCTAAACCTAGCATCACTCCTAGCCTGGACATCCAGAGAGTAATGCTTGGTGAATGTATGGACTGTTTTCCAGGTGGCTGCTTGACAAATTTCTAAGATAGGAATGTCCCTGGCAGCAGCCAGGGAAGCAGCTGTACCTCTAGTAGAGTGAGCCCTCAGGCCTGAGGGTGGGGTTCTTCCCAGTTTTTCATAGCAGAATTGTATACAAGAGACAATCCACCTGGCAATAGCTCTCTTAGTGGCAGGTTTGCCCTTACCGACCTCTCCATATGTGAGGAACAACTGGAGGGACTCAAACCTGTGACCCTTGGTGCGCTTTATGTAGTAGCTGAGGGCCCTTTTAACATCCAAGCTGTGCAGCCTCCTCTCTCTAGAGGAGGAATGGTCAGTGAAGAAAACAGGGAGAGACATAGACTGATTAAGGTGGAAATCTGAAACCACCTTAGGCAAAAACTTCCTGTTAGTTCTTAGGACCACTTTATCTCTATGGAAAGAGATGAAATCAGGCTCCACTGACAGGGCTTGCAATTCACTGATATGCCTGGCAGAGGTAATTGCTACCAAAAACACAGTTTTCCAAGTCAAGTACTTAAGCTCTGCAGAGAACAAAGGCTCAAAGGGTGGTTGCATAAGCTAAGCAATACAAACATTAAGGTCCCAAGCAGGAGCAGGATCCCTAAAGGGGGGATTGGTGTGCAGCAATCCCTTGAAGAACTTACAAAACACAGGATGGGCTGACAGGGGAGAGGGCTTGTCTGCTGACAAGAAGGCAGAAACAGCTGCCAAATGCACTTTAAGTGTAGCTGGCCTAAGTCCTAAGCCATTAAGATGGACCATATAGTCCAGAACTATAGGCAACCCAGCAGATTCTGGAGAAATATGCTTATTAGAGCACCAAATAGTGAATCTTTTCCATTTGGAGCTGTAAGTCTTTCTGGTGTAAGGCTTTTGTGAAGCCTTAAGGATATCCAGAACCCCTTGAGAAAGGTGCAGATCAGCAAACTCTTAACTCTTCAAGAGCCATGCCTTGAGATTGAGAGACCTGAGGTTCGGATACCAAATCCTCCCCTGAGATGATGTCAACAGGTTGTAATTCCTGGGAAGAGGCAGGGGAAGGTGGACTGCTAAGGACAGCAACAGTGGGTACCAGGACTGTTTGGCCCAGTCTGGAGCAATCAGAATCACTTTGCATGGTTGTGATCTGATCTTGACTAACACTTTGAACAGGAGAGGGAAGGGGGAAAGCATACAGAAATTTCCCTTCCCAATTCAGAATCAGAGCATCCAGGGGGACTGAGCCCAAGACTGGGGGTCTGCAACAAAAGAGAGGAAGTTGGTGATTGTCTGGGGCTGCAAAAAGATCTATCTGTGGAGTGCCCCATCTCGAGAAAATCACTTTCAAAACTAGGGGATCTAAGGTCCATTAGTGATGGCCCTGGGATATCCTGCTGAGAGCATCTGCTAGGACATTGTCCTTCCCTGGGAGGTGAACTGCTATCAGAGAGGTTTGCAGGGAATAGGCCAGGGACCACAACTTCATTGCCTCTGTGCACAAGGCCGTAGACCGAGTGCCTCCTTGCTTGTTAATGTACCACATGGTGGTGGTGTTGTCTCTTCTGATCTGGACCACCTTGTTCTGTACAGATTTTGAAAAAGCTTGCAGTGCCAGAAAAAATGCTCTGAGTTCCAAGAGATTGATGTGAAGCAGAGATTCTTGAGGTGATCACAGTCCTTTGGTGGTAAGATCCCCCAGGTGGGCTCCCCAGCCCAGCAGGGAAGCATCTGTGGTGAGTATCACTGAATGAGACTGAGTGACAAAAGGAACTCCTTGTCTCAAATTGTCCTGATCCTGCCACCATTGCAAAGCCTGGATCAGGGTTCGAGTCACTGGGACTAGTTTGGTAGGGGAATCCTTTCTTTGGGACCAGAAGGCTCTTAAGTGGAACTGAATGTCCCTCATCTGCAATCTTGCTCCCTGGACCACTGCTGTGGAAGCTGCCATGTGGCCCAGAAGCTGAAGGAAATGCCTTGCTGGTTGAGACACCTGTAGGGTGAATGAAGAGGCTAGTTCCATAAGGGTCCTTGCCCTTTCCAGGGGAAGGAAGGCTCTTGCCCTTACTGTATCCATCTCCATCCCTATGAAGGTGAGGAGCTGTACTGGCTCGAGAACTGACTTTTGAAGGTTGAGGAAGAATCCTAAGGAAGTGAGCAGTTGCTGAGCTATTTGCAGATGTGACTTGACTTGGTCTGGAGAGTGACTCACTATGAGCCAGTCGTCCAGATATGGAAAGATGGAAATCTTTTTTCTCCTTAGGAAAGCAACCACTACTGCCAGGCACTTTGTGAACACCCTTGGGGCTGATGTTAGGCTAAAGGGCATTGCTCTGAATTGATAGTGGCCTGAGGGCAACTCGAACCTTAGGTACTTTTTGCAGGAGCACCTGATGGGAATGTGAAAGTAGGCATCTTTGAGGTCCAGGGAGGCTAGCCAGTCCCCTGTCCTTAGAGAGGACAGAATTATTCCCAGAGTCACCATTTTGAACTTTGGTTTTAAAAGGTGCTTGTTCAGATATCTTAGATCCAGGATGGGCCGCCATTCTCCTGTTTTTTGGGGGGTTAGGAAGTACCTGGAGTACAATCCTTTGCCATTGTGTAGGGTAGGAACCCTTTCTATGGCTCTGAGAGCCAGGAGGGAAGAAACCTCTACCTCTAGGGCAAGGGTCTCTGATGGATTTGCAGGTGGAAAGGATCTGGTTCTCATCTTGGGAAATTTTTTTGAAGCTGAGAACCAGACCCTGGCTTACTACTTCAAGGACCTACTTGTCTGATGTCAGAGACTTCCAGTCCTGGACAAAGTAAGCCAGCCTGCCCCCTACAGGTATTGGAGAATCGGCCCAGGCAGACCCATCAGGGTGTCTGCTTGGAAGGGGCTTTAGGCTGAGGGGTGGAAGCAGGCCTGCTCATTCCCTGTCTGCCTCTCCCTCTGAAGAACCCCCTCTGAGCATAAGCAGAAGAGGAGGCCTGGGCTTGGTAAAAAGGCCTTTGAAAGGGCCTGCCCCTGCCCCTGGAGTACTGTCTTTGAGGAGTGGCTTGCCTTTCTTTGGCCTGAGCACTCCTGTAGGTGGTCCTGTACTCCGTCCATCTTTTTCATGTAGTTCTCTGTCTGCTTCCCAAACAGAGAATTACCAATGATAGGGAAACCCATGGCCTTAGCCTGGGTATCCTGTGATAGGCTAGTATATCTGAGCATAGTCATCCTCTGAAGGGCCACAGATGTAGCCATGACTCTAGATGAAACATCATTGGAGTCCACAGCAGCATGAAATTGCACCTTGGATGCCTCAATCCCATCCGCAGCCACCTGCTCCAGCTCCTTGGCAAGCTGGTCAGGGGCCTGTTTAGCCAGAGCCAGCACAGTGTCCCACCTGGACTTCTGATATCTAGCTGTGTAGGCCATATAGTTAGCCTGCCTGAGTCCCAAAGATGCTGCCATGTACTGCTTCTTTGCCATGGCATCAATCCTCCTGGAGTCCTTATCTGGGGGGTGTGATGCCAAGGGAATATTTGCCTTATCACAGGTGGCAGCCTGCACTACCCCAACATGGCTGCATTGCTGAGAAAGGAACTCCATGTCTGAGCCTGCAAGGGTATACCTCTTGTCCATCCATCTGTCCACAGGAGATATGGAGTTAGGAGTCTTTAGAATTTTAATTGTCTGTTTCAAAGAAGATTTATGGAGGGGAATAGACAGTCTCCTGGACTCTGGGATGTCCATCATTTCAACAAAATCAGGCTCCTTCTGATCCTCTACTGCTTCTTCCATTGGAAGCTGGAGGGTTTCAGCCACTTTCTTGTAAAACATAAAGCGGGAAGGGGACTCAGAAAGTCTAGGAGGAGAAACACCTGAAGGTCTGTCTGGGGAGATGTCCAGGTCAATAGGCACATCCAGACTTTCATAATCACCATCATCATCATTATTCTCATGCTCTCCCTCCTCCTCCTCCGGTTCATAAAATTCTTCTAAAGTATAATCCGGAACCGAGGGAACCGACCAGACCAAGCCCTGCCAGATGGTGCGGGTTCGCCGAACCGGTTAGCGATTGCACTATCCTTATTGCTGGCTATCTCATCAGTGGTCGGAGAAAGAATTTGCATCCCAACCGGATGATTTTTCTTCTCTTTCTTTTAACCAGAACCGACTCCTCAGAATCGCCTCCTTTTGCCTGAAGAAGTTTTGCCCTGGTCAGAAGGCACTCCTTCTGGTTCGGTCGGAACCGGGCTGGCCATCCGGGTCAGTGGACTTCTCGGCCTCCCTTTCCCTCAGTCTACCTACTCTCTTATCCAGGGTAGCTTTGGGAAAACTCTTACAAATTTGGCAGTCTGAATCGAGGTGGTCAAACCCCAGACAATAAGCACTGGTGGTGTGGGATTCTGCCTTAGCAAAGGCTTCCCCACACACACTGCAGTGTTGAAACCCAGTGGGCCCAGTTTTTTTCTTGGGTTTCTCAGACATGGCCAATCCTATCCAAAACGTACCCTTTTCTCGGCAATCCGCCAGGCAAGACTCCCCTATCGGTTCCTGACCGTGTTACGGGTCTTGGAAAAAAACATAATTAAATCCAGTTTTTTTAGAACCGATACGGACTGGTTACCACACTCTAAATAAATTCCCAAACATTTTAAGACTAAACTGATCGGTTCAAACCGAACCGATCCAAAATTTACAAGTTCCACACAGAAACTGAATGTAAAACCTATCTAGTACTCACGGTACCACAGACAGAGACTTAAACCGACAGATTCGGTAGCAGAAATTCAGTAGAAACTGAGCGAAAAACGACACTTTAACCGACTTTTTTGAACCGAGCAAAGGAGAAATCTCCGGAGCAACTGTTCAGTGAGGCGGAGTAAAGAATCTGATGGTTGGAGTTTAAACAACAGCAGACTGGGCTTCAACCGAGCTCGCGGTGAACGTTCCATGCTGGCCATGGAAAGTTAACTCTTTGTTCTCCAGGGCAGTTAAAAGGCAGGACCTAACTGCAATAGTCAGAATATAGCAAGGCTCGCTACACGCGGCCCGGTTCGAGAACGACTCGGCAGCCAGCGGTGGGGGGAGGGGAGATCGAAGGCCCCAACGGATGCTCTCCTCCCTCAGGGTGGGTGACCAAGAACGCCTGCAGCTCTGCATCCTTCCATAGCCGTGGAAGCACCGACAGTAGGGAAGGATGGAAGGCGGCTTCGCCGGAGCCGGGGAGGGGGACGCCTGCCATGAGGGCTGGCGTGCCAGCACGTAGCCACTCGGGACATACGTCCCAAGCGCACGGCGCCCCAGGGGTGTGGGGCGAAGAGGAGAAAATGGAAAAACACCTCCGGCTGCCCTAGATGAAGTCCGCCCTAAGTCTACCCGGATCACCTACCGGGACAGACCCCAATGTGCCAGGGAGAGGAGGAAGGGCACTCTAGGGGCAGATCCCTAAGGTGGGTGTCGGGGGACATGAGCGGATGGAAGGAGGGGGCACCGGGGTAGGGAAGGAGGATAAAAGATGAAAATAAAAAAAAAAAAAAAAAAGAATATAGCAAGGCTTCATGTTGTTTGAATGAGTTGTGCTGAGATCACAGAATATTAATTTACCTTCTGGAAAAGACATCCTGTTTTGCATAGATATATTTTTTTATATTCTGACAGGGAGGAGCTAGCTGACCTCACGCAAAGAGGTTGGCAAAGCCAGTTTTTAAACAATATTCTGTTTTCCATTTACACACAAATGTTTTGACTCTGAAAAAGCAACATCTACAGCACTGTGAGATAAGAATTCCTTAGAACAGACAATTCTAAGTGTACTAGTGGTAGGAATCTGCACTTTTTAAAACCTGTTTTGTTTAAGTGATTTGTATGTTTTGTGATATATGGTTCTGTATTTACATGTTACATTTTTTTTATCTATTTTGAAGTAAACCTCTACTTTAGAGATTACTTGATGTGCCTTTGAATTTCTTTTTCTTGACAAGGAAAACATACATGGTTAAAGCTGACAGTGCACAAAGCTTACTGGTTTTACCAAGCTGGGAAAAGGTAAGAATTTATTCTGAGGTCTTTAATAGAGTTTTAAGGGTTCATTTTGTACGCCTGGTTAGGTGCCCATAGGCAAAAGATATCTGGCCCCCGAAGAGCAGAATTATCTGAGCTTGTACATTGGGTACGCTAACAAGAGGTTCACAGTTTGAATCCCTCCAAGACTTGAGACCAAATGTTGATTCGAACCCACAAAAGAGACAGGAGGGTTAACCTGTTTCTGTTAACTGTTCACAAGACTGCACTCAGAGGTTGGCACTTTGGGAGTAGAGGACTGACCTGCTGAGTGGGTTTGTGACACCCACTATTTTGGACCAATATAGAGGGACAACAGCAGGGGCCTGGACAGACGATTTAGCCACAGAGGGGTTTGAGTTAGGATGGCCGAAGCCTTCACTTCAGTCATTTTGTGCACCCCTTGACCACTGACTCATTTTCCGAAGCTCTCCTTGAAGCCGGTTCACCACTTTCTCTAAGTCCTTCTGAGACCAGCATTCCCTCTTCATATGACCATCCTTGCCGCAGTTGTGACAAATGACAGGCTCTGGGGGCATCCTTAGGGAAAACATAGCAGGGGATGCTGGAGCATCAACAGGAGATTGTGATCTGACTTCTGCTGGTAGTGTACCATGTCTCAAAAGTTCCTTTAGGGTGGCAGTCAATTCCTTGAGCTCAGCCAAGAAGCCACCCTCAGTAGAGGATGCCTGAGGGTGCACCCCCACCCCATAAGAGTCACGTCCTGACAGGGGCCAGGGTCTCTGTCAGCAGGGGATATCTCAGGGGATACCTCAGCGAACCCACCCGGTTGTACTTTTCTGACTTTCTTCAGCAACTTCTCCCCCCACTGTTTAGCCCACGGCGGGACACTCATAGTAGCCTCCATTTTGGAAGGGCCTTCTGGTGCCATGATCATTTGGGCTGCACTCACCCCATAATTACAATCTGCCTCTTCACCTTCTGCCGCCGGGAGTTTTTTTCTCAAGTCACAGTAGTCAGGTGGGTTACCTGTCTTATCCTGGAGCCTTAACTGGATGATCTGCAGTTTAGAATGCTTGGCATGTTGCAGTATGTGCCCCAATCTCACACGGGTCAAATCACTGGCGGCTACCCCACCTTTCTGGTAAGCTTTCTGCAGAGCTCTTTCTAGGTGGGTAACATACACAGACGAACTTCCCCCCTCCATTGTTTGGTATCTTGGAATTTCCACATCAAAGTCTCCCCTGACTCAATGCTCCCAAAATTGCCTTCAAGTATGGATAGGTACTTCTGAGCAGATGCATCAGAGTTCGTGGACCTCAGAAATGTAATGGCTTCAAGGGCTGGTCCCCTTAAACTTTCTATGATTCTTTTCCATTTCTCAGCCTCCGCACACTGTCACTCGGGTACCAAGGGGGCAACATAGTTGATCCAGATCTCCCAGTCATCCTCCCCTGAAGTGGGAAGAGTGCCGAGAAGATTCTCAGCCGCCGGTAGGAGTCGTGATTAATGGCAGGTACAGATATAGGGGCCAGCATTGGCATGGGCACAGAAGGTGGGGCAGTAACTGGTGCTGGAGTGGGAGGGGATGTTGGGGAAGGAACACCCCCAGGTGGCAGGAATAGTTTCTTAAAGTTCTCTATGGTTTTCCCTTCCTCCAGCAACATCCATCAGATAATGGTGGGAGCTCATCCTCCCCAGGGTCTTTACTGTATTTTGTTATCACTCTCCAGGCGGCTAGGACCCCTTCTGAGGCAATAGTCTGTGGCACTTTAAAGCTGTCCATGAGGTCACTACACTTTACCAAGGCTATGAAAGTTTGGGCGAGCAAATCAGCCTGTCGACCCACCACCACAAGTTTTTTTAAACATTCAACTTTGGAGAGTGCTCCCTCTACAGTGTCCTTACTGGTACCCAGGGGAATATCCAGTATAAGCAGAGCATTTTGGGGGTTGATCTCCTGCCCAGTACACCACCCCACCAGCTGGTGTACAGCCATTTCTACTGGGGTAGCCATTAATCTTTAACAATAATTAGTAATTTTTTTTTGCCACTAGAAGGCACAAAATCCCAGCGGTGCCTCCAAGATGTAACCCCTAGGTGGTGCTATCCCAAGGGCTACTACCCCTGCTTGCTTGGCTAATAGCAGGTTAAGGGGCCTGGGTAATGAAATGGGTGCCTCCACCTGGAGGTCAGGGTTGTTAGTGGTCTTGCTAACCTGGGCACAGCCCTCCGGGACACTGTAACCCCCCTTTTTCCCTTCTAGTGGCCTGAACAATATACAATAATTACTTTCACAATGACCCTTATTCACCAGGCAATTACCCACACTGTTTGCACTTATCATCAACTCTGGTTCCTCTAGCTTGACCCTGGGGACCCACTGTAAAACAAGGTTTAGCACAGCAAATAGCAACAGTACAATACTTTTGACACAAACTTGAACCACAGTCAGGTTAAATGCAAACAAAGTTAAATCTGATTTATTCAGGGGACTTGAACAAGGGAGGGGCGTAATCAGTTTGCTTTGCTTAAAAGCTATATTAATCAGACAGTTATGCTTGCAGTTCAGAGTCCCTACACAGTCACACACTCTGGGTACCCAGGTAGGAAAATGTTGGGCTAGCCAGGAACGTTGCAGCTGGCTGGGACCCTGTGATGGAAGAAAGTAACATGCTCAACATACACTATTTGTAATCCGGAGTCGAAGGGCTCAGTTCGTGAAAGAAAAGGCAACGAGACAATCAGATGACAGCAGTTTTAGATTTAGCTGTTGTTGCAGGGAGCTACCCTGATGTTTATTCACGATATCCAATACTGGACACAGTCAGGATGAAATCGAGACTGCAGGCTGTTGAGCTGGAGTGCCCAGAGAAGCAGGGCCCACACGAATCACAGAGGCGTCGTTCCTGTTCAAGGCGTTGAGCAGGGGGCTGATCCCCAGGCCGGTCTCTCGTCTATGACTTTCTCTGTGTAGTAGGTATTCTGACTGGGCCAGTGTAGCAGGGCCCAGGCAAACGGAAATGGATACAGATTCAGTCTGTGGAGCTAGATACAGCCTCCAGCAAGCAAAACACAGTTCAGACACACAGTGGGGAACCAAATCATGACTCACTATAAGCACACAGCACATTCACATGTAAGGAAATTCCACTGTACCAGACAAATGGCTCTCCGGTCGCAATTATAGAGTCTCTGAACAATCCGGGAGTTCAGAGGTGGCTGGAAATCTTGACAGGCCGATCACATTCAGCAAATCTTTGGTTTTCTTCAGGTTAAAGCCTGGTCACAATTCAGTGGCTTAATTTGCTCTCCAAGTTCGGATTCAGTCCGAAAAAAGCACAAGTTCCCTCTCAGGAACAGCAGGCAGGCATGCACTCCAAACTCAGGCTTTTTCACAGTTCTCCCTCGCGAATCCACTACGGATTGCTGCTTGAACTATCTCGAGCTGTTACTTCTTCACTTCCCAACTCAGATCTAACTGAAACTGCAAGCAGTGTGGGACTTTCCCCAAGATCCAAAAGGTTCAGTTGGCTGATTTGTCTGTCAGTCACAACAAGGGCTCCCCCTCTAGGTTATTTTAGGCGCCAAAAGCCCAAAACTACAATTCCTACAGGTTTTGGCACCACCAAGCCCCTGTAGGCAGGCTCCATTTTAGAGTCCCAAATGTACTGATTGGCCCATTCTGACAGTCCAGGACCAAGATGATGGAAACAAACAGAACTGTCCATGCTGCAAAGAAGGCAGGTTAGAACAAACTGCAATATTATTACTACTCTAACAAATGATCAGCAAACAAGTACATCTTCTAACAGAGCTCCCTCTCAGATTAATTATGACTGAAATCCAGGCAGCTCTTAAAGAGACAGTACACAGAGGCTATACAGGCACTCTCTGGCAATACATTTAAACTGCTAAAATGCAGAACACCAGCCTGGCAGTAAGCATTTAGGCAAGCTCAAGGAAGACTTTTCGGGAACCCCCATTTGTAGGGGCGTTACATTTGTTTTAGACAAAAGTAGGCATCAGCCCATCCAAATTGTCTCCCACTCCCTGGTGGGTAGATTAGTCCCTATTAACAGTCTACTTCAGATAGCTATCTAACCTGGATTTGAATGTAGTAAAGTTGCTTGCTTCAGTTATTTCCTGAGGCTGTTCGTTCCAGGCCTTAGCTACCCTGATTGTAGAATAATTGTCCACTCTTTTACAAGTGTTTACCTTTGGAACTATTAGTTGACTGTCATGACTTCTTAGATTGTTTCAGTTTGCTATTCTTAAAACAGTCTAAACAGGGAACTTGTGAGGATCTTTCATTTTACAAGCCCTCCCACAGAAATGTACACCAAGGACAGCTGTAATAGTTGATTCAAGTATTTACTTTAGGTTGTTTTTTTCTTTGCTCTGTTAATGCCCCCATGCACTGGCTGTGCCCTCTCTAGTCCATCCTTCCAGGACCAGTCAACCAGCTTCTTGCAGGCTTCACGCCGTCCTGTAGCTTGCTGCCTGTGACTGGGGTGGCGGAGCTCCCCAACTCCCACTGCAGTTTGAGATCCAGCACAGAGGAGGGCCACACTGCCAGTGTGGGGCCTGCAGGAGGCGAGATCGTCATCCTGCTGCTGGCTGCGATTTTCCACTTTTCTTCAGCCCTTTCACTTGGAACACACACGTGCGTAGCCTGGCACCAGCCAACGTTCCTTCTCCCTATAAGCTGCTCCAGATTCACTGCTACCTATGGTCACCCACAGGTGGTAGTATAGCAGTGGAGGTAGCTGCCCTGAGAGTGTCTGGGGTGCTTGATGCTTCTCCCTCCAGCTGGCTCCTGACTACTAAGGCAATCCCCTAACTTGGGTCACTGGCATTGCGATCGAGGGGAAGCACTTCCACTGTGCTAAGAGGCTAGCATATTTACCCTGGATTTTGATGTTTAACATTGTTTTGTCCCATTTAAATCTCTGTGAAGAATGTAAATGCAACTCCCCTGCAGGCAGCACTGGGACCGACGTGCATCACTGTCGTGGATGGGGGAGGGCATGGCATACAGAATGCCTGTACCTAGATTTATTTGGTGAAATTGCTCACGGGGAGTCTCTAGCACTCAGTAGTATGGGTTGCTTGACTGTCTGTGGGAGTTGGTGGAGGTGGGCACTTCAAACAGTTGAATGAAATACACTACACCATTAGACTTTAAGCTCGTGACTTAACTGGAGGGCTTCAGACCAAAGTTCATTTGCACAATAATTAGTCATGGCCCAATAGACCCCATTTCATCAGCTCCTACATAATTCATTATGGTAATTCAGTTTCCTGTGTAGCAGTTTTGCTCCTTGTCTCAGAATGCATGGCATGCTAGCTGCATAGCAGCCATCTGTTGTGGAGCATTCTTTCCATCCCTTGCTCCCAGCAGTTCTCTCACAGAGCACAGTCTCTGACACACTCTATTCTTTTTGGTTCGATAGTCAATGGACCTTTGTACAACCTATCCATACTTATACCTTTGTACAGCCTATCCGTACTTATACCTTTGTACAGCCTATCCGTACTTATACCTTTGTGCAGCCAATCCGTATTTATACCTTTTGCAGCCCATCCTGCACATTATACCTTTGTGCAGCTGCCAATCCGTACTTATACCTTTGTACAGCCTATCTATACTTATACCTTTGTGCAGCCTATCCGTACTTATACCTTTGTACAGCCTATCTATACTTATACCTTTGTACAGCCTATCTATACTTATACCTTTGTACAGCCTATCCATACTTATACCTTTGTACAGCCTATCCGTACTTATACCTTTGTGCAGCCTATCCATACTTATACCTTTGTACAGCCTATCCGTACTTATACCTTTGTGCAGCCTATCCGTACTTATACCTTTGTACAGCCTATCCGTACTTATACCTTTGTGCAGCCTATCCGTACTTATACCTTTGTACAGCCTATCCGTACTTATACCTTTGTACAGCCTATCTATACTTATACCTTTGTACAGTCTATCCATACTTATACCTTTGTGCAGCCTATCCGTACTTATACCTTTGTGCAGCCTATCCGTACTTATACCTTTGTACAGCCTATCCGTACTTATACCTTTGTACAGCCTATCTATACTTATACCTTTGTACAGTCTATCCATACTTATACCTTTGTGCAGCCTATCCGTACTTATACCTTTGTGCAGCCTATCCATACTTATACCTTTGTACAGCCTATCCGTACTTATACCTTTGTGCAGCCTATCCGTACTTATACCTTTGTACAGCCAATCCATACTTATACCTTTGTGCAACCTATCCGTACTTATACCTTTGTGCAGCCTATCTGTACTTATACCTTTGTACAGCCTATCCGTACTTATACCTTTGTACAGCCTATCCGTACTTATACCTTTGTACAGCCTATCCATACTTATACCTTTGTACAGCCTATCCATACTTATTGAGTAACAGGGTGTCGGGGGATTCCCTGTCCCCCTTCTGTGCTAAAATCTGGCTTCTCTGCTCTATCATCTGCTGGCACTACCTGCACATATGATCCTTTACTTGTTAAAGAACATGGCATGCCGGCAAGGCACCTAGTAATATCCTGTTGAACTTTCAACCTAAGGAACATATCAGGCTGGCACTTCCTTCACCAGATCTCCAGCTCTCCTAGACATCACCCACACCACTCTCTTAGTGCCTACACAGGCAGTCCTATGACCCAGTCTACCAGGATGGCATTCCAGTGACACAGGCTGTAGAACCATCTAGCGTTGTTTGGGGACTTCACCCTCCCCACATTAGTTATGGGGAGGAGTCTTCTATTTGACTTTTGTTATCTCTTTACAGTACCTGCTTCACCTCTTTATTGGGTGCTCAATAGCATCAGTACACAGGTCTTTGGGTCCTGCCTTCACCATGATGGCCACAATGAACTTCAAGGTATGCTGCCTCAGGCCTGAAAGCCCTCGGGAGATGTCCCTTGAGAAGACACCCTCTGGAGTTCTTTTACCCCATGTTGGTGCCGCTAAACTCCCAAACTTTAGGTAAAGCCCCATATCCTCACCATTCAGTCCCAGTGATATGGGACACATCCCAGGTAACTGAGGTCCCTCCCTATCAGCCTCCAGGGTCCAACTCAATGTTATACTGATGGCATTACTGCAGCGAGGTGTCCAGGACCTCCTGCTACACTCAGGATCAGACTTCCAGATGGGACTCTAGAGTATACATCGAGGGTCTCCTGTGCCCCAGCCCAAATCCTTCAGTCAGCTTCTTGGTGGACATGGTGTGTGCCTACTTCAGTCAGCCACGCAGGAGTATCCCTCACTCCCCAGCACCTTGTTGGCAGTGTCTGGTTAGCTCTTTCAGCCAGCACCCATACCTTCAGTGTCCAAGCTCCCTTGCCTTCACCCCAGGGCCCATACTCAGCGAGGACACTTGGAGTGTCTGCTCTCTACCATCTTCCTGGCATCTAGCTGCCCCCCCCCCGAGCACCAACTCTTAGCCCCAAGATCACAGAATGTCAAGAATGCTTGCACCTTGGTGGCACCTATATATATATATATATATATATATATATATATATATATATATATTCCCTGTAGCTCCTACCACATCAGCTTCAACCATAGAGAATGATGTCAGGGCAACATATAACAACCTCCTCCCCTACTGTAAGGAGGGGTTTGTTACATAAAGAAAGTTAAGCAGTCCTGTACTATCACACCACTACTCATTTTGCATAGCGCTAAAAATAGGAGCTGCCATCCTGCCTGCTAGCTCACCCCGCAGATCATTGAACTGCCATGAATCCATCACCTACTAGGCTGAAAGGGAAAATCAGTTTATCCATGGTGAATGGGTAACCGATTCATCCTTGTACTTTAGGCTGACAATGTTAACCTTACCTGTCCCCTTCTTGTTGAAAAGTTGCAGATTTCTCAATGTTCACAGTGTAGTACAAAGTGACAGGAGAGGGACCACAAATAAGACATACGAACATATGGAAACACCAGCAGAAACAGGTCCCACAGTCTATCGAGTCTGCTTGATTGTGCAGCTAGCCCCTCAGTTTGCATCTGCCCTGCCCACCCCTCCCCTATTCATTAAGACATAATGGGAGTGGTGCAGTGCTGTGGCTGTGGGGCGGCAGTCTTCTGGGAGGTGTTCTGGAGGATGCGGTGCTGTCCCATCTGCAGGTAACTCTCTAGGCTGAGGGAGGAGGTTGCTTGCTTCCAAGAAAAGCCAGGACTTGGGGGACCTCCTCATTTGTCCAGGGACCACCAAGCCCACCCCACTGCCTCAAAGGTTTCCTAGGTGGAGCAACAGCTGGACTATGGTGAGCACCGGATGGATGAGGGAGGTGGGGCAGAGGCACATACCTCCTATGGTTCCACTCCAAAATTCCTATGCTGTGCTTGCAGAGCAGGACTGTCCCAAGGAGGCACCTACAGTGGAGACCAAGGAGGATGTGGGATCCTCCATGGTGGAGACCCTGGAGGGGAGGCAGTGGACCCCAGAGGAGAAGGAAGCAATTCCTGGTGGGGGATTCTATTGTTAGGGGGGTATACTTGGGGTAGATGTAGTGAGAAAGAGGGAGGTTAAGTGCTTACCTGGTGCCACTGCTTGAAGGGGTGGAAAACACATCCAGAGGATCGCTGTGGCAGCAGGATAGGAAGGAGAGCTAGACATCATTGTCCACCAAGGGATGAATAATCTGGCTGGTGATGAGGTTAGGGTAGTGCAGGAGGACTTCAGGGAGCTGGGGAGGGTTCTTAGACAAGTGGCACGCACTGTAACCTTTTCGGAGGTGCTACCGGTCAATGTCAAGGGAATGGACAGGGCACTCCACACCACGAGAGTCAACATATGGCTGAAAGACTGGTGCAGAGCAGAGGTCTTCTGCTTCATTGGGGACTGGGATCCCACCTGGAGGGATGCAGGCCTATCATTGACAAGCATTTAAACTAGCCAAGGGGGAGAGGCAAAAGTAGGCAGGAAGAAGCTAATTGCCCCCATCCGCACAGGATGAAGCAGTCAGTAGGGAGGACCCTAGGGTTGGGAAATTGACACTAAAACCTAAAACTGAGATCGGTAGAATGGCAGAGATAAGGAAGACTGGGAGTAAAAATAGGAGTAGAAGGGAGGGAAGATATGGGGATAGGAGGGGAACTACTAGAGGGAAAGGTTGCAAAACTTGGAAGGCCATGTGCACAAATGCTTGCAGCCTGTGGAATAAAATCCCAGACCTAGTAACCTTGATGGCAGAGGCGGACCTGGACATTGTTGCTGTTACTGAGACAATGGTACATGGAGAACCGTGAATGGGATGTAGCCATTCTAGGTTACACTCTGTTTAGAAAAGACAGCGTGAGAGAAAAGGGTGGAGGGGTGGCTATCTACAGTACATCAGGGAGGAAATTAAAGCAACTGATGTTCAGGGAATGCAAGAGGGAGGGAAAGCACTGTGGGTCATCCTGGAGACAGGAAATGGCACCGCCATTTGAACTAGCATGATTTACAGACCTCCAGCACAAGGGGAAGAGATGGACAGGGTACTAGCAGAAGCCATTCACAGAATGACAGCCAAAGGTGATGTGCTGCTGGCGGGGAGACTTCAGTTTGCCTGATGTGGATTTGAACATCCAGGCTGCAGCCATAGCCAGGAGCAGAGGCATCCTGGATGCCCTACAGGGGCATGCCTCAAGCAGCTTATGGTGGAATCCACCAGAGAAGGATCAGTATTGGACCTGGTACTCACCAATGGGGACAGAGTCACAATGTAATGGTGGGTAGCCACCTGGGGTCCAGAGATCATTGTACGGTGTGGTTCAGTGTGAGAACAGTGGAGGAGTCAAGCCACACGAAAGCAGGGGTTCTGGATTTCAGACAGGTCAACTTTGCAAAAATGGGTAAATGTCTCAAAGAAGCCCTGGCAAGGGAAGAAGAAGGGGGTGATATAGAGAAACAATGGGCTAATCTTAAGGGAGCCATAGCAGATGCAACAAGCCTTTGTGTTCGGCAGCTAAGCAAAACAAAGAGAAAGAAAAATCACTATCGTTCTGAAGGGACGTGGTCAGGAATGTAAGAGAGAAAAGGCTAGCTTTCAAGAGGTACAAGGAAACACAAAGGGGGAAGACAGGGAACTGAGAAGCAGAGGGAGGTGGGGAAAGCAGTCAGGAGCGCAAAGGCGAAAATGGAGGAAAAAATAGCCCAGGCAATCAAGAAAGGAGACGCAACGTTTTTTCAGGTACATTAGTGAAAAAAAGAAAGAAGACCGGGGGTGGGATTCTACGGTTAAAAAGGGAGAGTGTCTGTGTGTGTGTCTGTGGAGGGGGACCTAGAAAAAGCAACAATCCTGAACAAATATTTTTGTTCAGTATTCATAGAAGAAGGGGAAGGAGAAGGACCACTATTGGGAGATAGGAGCACCAATGGGAGAGAGGTGAACAACAGCCCACTTATGGAGGAAAGAGTCCTAAAGGAACTTGAGAATCTGAAAGGGGACAAGGCTATGGGGCCGGATGGGACACATCCAAGAATATTAAAAGAACTTAGAGAGTTGCTGGCAGCACCATAAACAGCCCAATTCAACAAATCGATAGAGACAGTGGTGGTTCCTGGGGACTGGAGTAGGGTGATTGAAGTCCCTCTCCACAATAGTCAGAACAGGGAGGAGGCTGGCAACTACAGGCCAGTCAGCCTGATAGCGGTGGTGGGAAAATTAATAGAGTCACTGCTAAAGGAAAGAATTATGATATTTCTTGAATCCAGCAAAGCGCAGGATCTGAGGCAGCATGGATTCACAGTGGGAAGGTCTTTTCAAACAAATCTGATAGATTTCTTTGACTGGGTGACCAGGGAGGTAGATCATGTAGGGGCAATGGATGTGGCCTACCTAGATTTCAGCAAGACTTTCAACATCGTCTCACATAGGAGGTTGGTAAATAAGTTGGGCAGGCTGGGAGTTGGCCCCAAGGTGGTAAACTGGTTCAGAAACTGGTTGAGTGACAGGACACAGAGGGTGGTGGTAAATGGCATTCAGTCCGAGGAGATGGGGGTGACCAGCAGGGTGTCACAGGGATCTGTGCTTGGGCCAGTCCTCTTTAATGTCTTTGTAAGTGAAATTGCACAGGGGCTAGAAGTGAAGGTATGCCTCTTTGCTGATGACACTGAGATCTGCAACAAAGAAAGTGTACAAGAATGGGGGGTATGATATGAGGCTAGAGGGCAGTAGGCTCAGGAGCAATGTGAGGAAGTACTTTTCACAGAAAGAGTAGTGGATGCTTGGAACAGCCTACCTGTGGAGGTGGAGGAGGCATAAATAGTAGCTGAATTCAAGAATGCACGGGATAGACATAAGAGTACTCTCTCAATAGGGAGAGAGGGTAAGCTGCAGATCAGCCAGGGTCTGTGGTATTGCATTAGGTAGGGAAAAGGGGCAGACTAGGTGGGCCACATGGTCCTTATTTGCCATCACCTTCTATGTTTCTATGAAACTGAGAACAACTAAACACATCTTGTGTCCTTTCAGGCACCAGAAACCTTTGAAGATGTTGCTGTTGCTTTTTCAAAAGAGGAGTGGAAGATTTTAAGCAAACAGGAGAAGGAGCTTCACAAAGAAGTGATGGTGCAGAATTATGAAACTATGGTTTCAGTAGGTAAGTATAGTCACAGTCTGAGAAGTGGGATCTTTATTCTGAGTGGGATGGTGTGGGCTTACTTTTAAAATGCCAAGCCTGATGTTGTGTCAGGAGTGAGGGATGAATGGACTGGCTAAGTGGGTCTGCTGTAATATTTTTGTACTTTGAAAACTGAAGCATTATGTGAAGTACACTGAGCTTACCCCTCCACTTTCATTTTGTGACAGTCTGTGTTGTTGAAGAGTGTTAAGACTTCACTGGAGATGGGAGATGTTAAAGCACATTTATGTTTGTAAACTCTACAGATATGGTGGTTCACTGGCTTAAAAGATAAAGGAAGTGTATCAGAAGTCCACAGATGTAAATATATAAATTAAAACGAGGCCACAGCCGTTTCATAGAAATCTTGAGATAGAAATGGGTGTCATTGAGCAGCAAAACTGCATAATAACACATAGCTTTCCCATCCATGATCTCAGCATCTTACTCAAGATTCTGTGAAATGGCTGTAGTCTTAAAATGCATGTATCCTGCACTGTGATGTTATGTAACGTCCACAAACTGTAGCAACGTTATCCCTGTACCTCTCTATGTTTGACGTGGAACCTTTGTAAATGAGTCTTTGACTCAAAAGTCTTTCTGAATACCTCAAATAAATAAATAAATAAAATATCTATACTACCCATAAGTTAAATTATCTACTAATCATTTACATGATTTCAGCCAATCAGCACGCATAGTCACTGTACCTCTTATCCTGTGTACAGTGTGCTCTTGTGCACCGGCGTTGGGAGAGATTGTTACACATCACTGGTAGGAAGCGGAAGGAATAATACATTTTAAAAAGACTCTAATCTTATTATAAATCACTTGAGCTAAACTGTGATTTACAATGATAAAATAGGGCCTCTGAGGGAGTACCTCTAATGGTACAGGACTCCTTTGATGAAGGTGGGCAGACAGACTCATAGAACATAGAAACATAGAATTTGTCAGTAGATAAGGACTGCTTGCCCAGCCCAGTCTCCACAATTTTTTCCTGCCTATACTTAACACCATAGATCCTAACTGAGCTCCAGCTACTCCTTCCCCTGTTTCACAGCTAAGATTCCTGTGCTTGAAGTCTGCCAATGTTTCTGACCCGTAACCTCCGCTAGAAGACTGTTCCAGGTGTCCACCACTCTTTCAGTGAATACGTATTTCCTCACATCAGTAAATTTACCCCCTTCCAATTTTATTGCATGACCCCTTGTTCTTGTGCACCTTCTCCACTGGAAATCACTCTGCTTTGATCCATGGTCTTTGTGCCCAAACCTCAGATTCAGAATCTCTTCTACAATAAGAGACACCCCAGGGAGGCACTACTGACTTATATCTGCTGACACCTACAGGTAAGCCCCATTCCTCATCTGAATGATTTTTTCATAGGCTATCAGAATTTGAGAGACCCGTTCACTGTCGATAACTCACCACACTCCCACACTCGATGGAGCAGCTTATCCTAGGAGACCTCAACATCAACTGGCTGAGTACCCCTGCCTCCAGCATCAGGGACTCCTTTGCTGCTGTAGATATCACACAACTAATTACCGGACCCACTAGATTCAACCAGTCAAGTGGCTCCAGCACCCTCCTTGATGTAATTCTGTCCAACCGCCCCCACAAAATCATTGACATTAATGTATTGCCAGACTCCTTTAGTGACCACTCTCCTGTCCTATGTCACTGGTCATCCCCACACCGAAACAAATGCCCCAGGCCACCTGCCACCAGCGCTTTCGGCCCAGGGGTCTCAGTAAATTAAAAATACACCTAGCCCAGCTTGATGGGTCCCCTATCCGGCTTGCAAAAGACATTGACTCTGCCGTAGCCTATTTCTCCGGTGCTTTCATCAAGGCCTGTGACCTTTATGCCCCCCAGACTAGGACCTGCAACAAAAAACAGAACACCTCATGGATCTCCCCTTCCCTTATCCATAAATTGAAGCTAAGAGACAACCTCTGGCATATTGTGATTGCCTCTGGCAAACTGGCTGACAGATAAGCCTATAATGCAGTGCGTAATAGGTGCACCTGGGCCCTAAGGCAGGCTAAGGCCAGTCATTATCAGACCTCACTTGCATCCACTTGGGGCTTGTCTCGTGCCTTCTGGAACAATATGAAGGAGCTAAATGGAAAGTCCCACCCCTCCCTTCTCAAATTGCCATAAATGGTGCCGTCACCTCCGATCCTCCCCTCATAGCTGAGGCCTTTAATATGGCTTTCTCTGATCTCAGCTCGGTCCTTCCTATCCACTTCTTTGACCCTATCCCAACCACCACCCCCCACCCTGGATTGCCCCCCTTTCTACTTCACACCATATTCCCACTTGAAGCCAAGCCTCATCTACAAAAAGCCCTAGCCATCAACGACCCCAGCTATGATCCCCTGGACTCCAGAATCCTCCGACTAGTCTTGGACACAGTGCTTATCCCGCTAACTGACCTCCTAAACCAGTCATTATGTCTGGGCTAGTTCCCGAGTGCCTGGAAAACTGCCAAAATCACCCCAATCCATAAGACTGGTGATAGGACCTCCCCTAGTAACTTCAGGCCTATCTCCATTCTCCCCCGCTCTCCAAAGCACTTGAAAAAATAGTGGCCTCGCAGCTCTCCAAGTCCATAGCCAATTATGACCTACTGTGTCATGAACAGCATGGCTTCCGTCCTGGGCATAGCACCACCACAGCCCTCCTGGAATTCTCCCACCTTCTCCACTCGGCTCTTGACTCTGGTCACATCACGGGAGCTGTGTTCATTGACCTCTCCAAGGCTTTTGGCACTGTCTGTCACCCCCTCCTTCTTGACTCCCTCCATCAACTTCACTTCTCCCCTGGCCCCCTCGCTTGGTTCACCAGTTACCTATCCAACCAATCCCAGTGTGTAAAGGTTAACAGTACCCTATCCAATTCCTGGCCTGTTCGTTCTGGGGTCCCCCAGGGTTCCATCCTGGGCCCTGTTCTATTCAGCATCTTTCTCAACACCCTCCCCAGCGCCTGCTCTGGCAGTATACTCCTCTATGCCGATGATGCGGTCCTTATTGCCTCCCACCCAGACTCCGCATCACTACAGGAATCTGTACAACTTACATTTAGCCAAGCCAAAAGTGGTTCCTTGACCACCGGCTGGTCATTAACCTCAAGAAGACAAAATCCATGCTCTTCTCTCACCACCAGAATAAGGCCAAAAATACCCCCCTCCATATTCTCCCCAGTAATCCACACCTTCTCGAACAGGTTTCATCCTTCAAATACCTGGGCATCACCTTTGATTCAGCACTTACCTTCCACACCCACATCAGTACCTTGTCCTCAGCTATAAACTCTCAGATTGGCCTCCTCTATCAACATAAAGCTTGCCTCCCCCAAACCACCCTCTGTCTGGCCATCAACTCCTCCGTTCTGTCCTTCATAGACTATGGCCTACCTATTTATGCCATGGCAGACAACTCTGCCCTCGCTAAAATTCAGACCTCAATAAATAAGGCATGCAGGCTCCTGACTGGCGCACCCCATTGGACTCATGCCTGCCTGCTATATTCAACCGCCAATCCTGCTCACCTTCGACGAACGCCTGCGCTACCAAACCTGCCTACTTGCTAAAAAATCCCTGCTAGGCCTATCACCCCCAGGGGTTGCCGCTGCATCCCTGCAGCGTGCATCCCCAGTTGTTTCCACCAGGAGTGCAGTCAAGTCTACCCTCCAGGTGCCCCGTAGCAAGACCTGCTTAGCCCAAAGATCCTTCCACTGCCGTGCCCCCACATGGTTCAACTCCCTCCCGCCCTCTGTCACGAATCTCACCAAATTGGGCCCCTTCAAAGCTGCCCTCTGGAATTTCCTCTTAGATGCCTGAAGCTGTAACTGCCATTAACATTTACTGTGATGGCATAATATCCACACACCACTCTTCTAGCCTGACAATGTCCAGTTGACTGCTATTCTACAATAGTGCCTGACATTGTTCCCAGGACTGCTACTCTATTTTAAACTAGCAACTAATGTATGCAACAATCCCTATTGTTCCTTGCAACAATGTGTTCTTATTGTTATATGTATCCTGCACCTGTATGTTACCCTGTTGTACCTCACACTGTTTACTTGTCTGCCCTCCCTGCGATGAGGTGCCTTTGTAAATGAGTCCTTGACTCAAAGGTTGTAAATCCAATTCATAAATAAATAAATAAATATTATGACTTCTGCTCTTGTTTGCATACAGTTCACTGTTGGTATCTACAGCAAGGAGGGATATCAGTAGGACAGTGGGGAATACTTAGACATGTGGAGGAGGGGCCAAATGTTATTGTCCACTTGGGGAGCAATGACCTGATGAACTATAAGGTAAAGGAGGTGAAGGCTAGTTTCTGGAGGTTGAGAGGCAAACTGAGGGCCATAGTGGCATCACTGGCTTTCTGAGAGGTCCTGTCAGTGCAGCATATAGGGAATGCGAGGCTTCTTAAGATAGACCAGTTCAACTCACACGAGGAAAGTGGAGCAGAGAGGAGGGGTTCAGATATGTAGGGGGACTGGGGACATTTCTAGTACAGAAGGCTCTTTAGAAGGGATGGCCTTCATCCCACTGACAATTTGGCAGATGCTCTGGGGCAGAAGTTTGATGCCTTCACTGCTAGATATTTAAACTAGAAGCAAGGAAGGCTGAAGTTAAAAGGCCACAGGGCTCGGTGGGAAGTGTAGGGCACTCCACCAGCTAAGGGTGAGGCAGAGGGGGAATAATGGTTGGGAGCAAACAGAGGGGTGGGAGGAGTTAATGAATAGGACTGAAACAGGAAGCAGAGAGGTCAGGGGAGAGACAGAGGAAGTCAAGGCTCAGTGTCTTAGGACCAATATGCTAGTGCCAGACTTTAGGAGGGTAGGTTTTGGTAGGATGGAGGGATTACTGCAGGCTACGTTTAAGGGGTAGGGCAATTGGATGAGGTAGAAGCAAAATGGGATTCCATTAACCCTATGAAGCCTACCCATTTTTTCATTAAAAGTGCATATTTGCCTAAGTTCTTTTGAGAATGGCACTGAGATATCTGCACATTCCACATTCCAACATCTACCATGTGATATTATCATAGGTACAAACACATAGGCATACCTCATTTTAATAAGGGGAAGTGCAGAACTGAAAACCATTTGATTAAACCCTTTGACAGTATTAACCTTGGAAACCTGTGAGTCTTTTTTTTTTTTTTCAGACTCCAGGATCACTGTGCATCAAACTGTCAGTCCAGATAAAACGACTCAAGGCTCTAAAGCATTATTGCAATACTGGATGTTTCAAAATGTTGCATGAAAAGGTGGGGAATGGGAAGAGGCATACGCAACCTGTAGAGCTCTCCAGTGCAGTGAGGGAAGCTGTAGGTGGCCAAGAGGGCACATTTTAAAATTGCAAACAGGATCACATAGATGAAAGTAGGGCTGTTTGCCATAACTGGCCAAGGGAAGTGGGAGCAGGATTTAAAAAAAAAAAAAAAGTCAAAGATGCAGCAGAGCTCAAGATGGTGGAGGGGGTAAAGGAGAATGTCCTTCTTTAGATATATTAGGCAGACAAGGAAGGGCATAGTAAGGCTGCAGGAATGAAGGGGGTGCATGCGAGGAGGAGAGGAAGGAGAACATACTGAATGAATACAGCAGCTCAGTATTTACAGTGGAGGAAAGGGGATCCTGTTCTGGAGAGCTCAGCAGTCAGAGGAGAACAGGCAGAAGTTTGAAATAGGGCAAGTTACAGGGAACGTTACTTGAAAGGCTAATAAAGTTGAAGGTAAATAAGGCACTGGGGTCCAGATGGGCTTCACCCCTAGGGCATTGAGAGAAGTAGGGGAAGAGCACTGGTGGAGGTCTCGGCATATATATTTTTAAAATAATTAATAGTTTATTTGGTAAACTTAAAAGTAATCATACAGATAATATAAACATCTGCAGAAGTTCCTTGCCCAGGGCATTGCCCCTTGGAGTTACAAGTCTTGGTGATTATCAGACAGTTACCACAGTTAGTATAACATTTATGACTGTGGTACAAGATATGTATTACATGTGCATCATTTAGTGACCTGGCCCTTGGAGTTACAAGTCTTGGTGAGTATCAGACAGTTACCACAGTTCGTATAACATTTATGACTGTTTAGTGACCTAGCCCTTGGAGATACAACTCTAAATAATGAACAAAACTGTTGAACGATTAACAATCATCAGCTAAGAAAGTCATGGACCTCACTACTTTTTTTTTTCATGTTTCTTCTCCTCCTATGGAGCGGACACAGCGATCCTCCAGCCGACGGCTACCGCACCCCTGGACCTGGTCTGGCACGCACATTTACACCTTTCCACACAGGGCCAGTCAGGAAGCAGGATCCCCCTCCCATAGGGACCTGTAGCACAGACACCCCGATGGATGCGCCTCTCGTGTCCAGGGGTGCAAGGCACGGCCATCAGCCACTGCGATCACTCCACTATTTTCTGCCATCTCTTCTCCCCAGTAGACGGACGTGCAATGGTGTCAAATGCACAGCCGTGCTGACGCCCGCCATGCTCCTTCCCATTACTGGGCATGCAACTGTAGTGCACCCGGCCTCTGCCAGATGCCGCTACAGTGCGATGTGTTACACCCACCTACCCCAGAGGAAGGAGAGCAGTCATGGGACGCTCAATCCTCCCTCTCCCCCTGCCAGCCCCCAGCGACCTGAGTCCATTCCCGAACTCAGGTCGCTGGTGTGGCGTCCAGAGCTTCAACCCTCAATGCCACCGGGCCAGCTCTGGACCTCACTACTTAACAGTGAAACCTGGAAGAGACTAGCGTTTCAAGTATATACAGGTCATGCAGTACATAAGTTGACTAGTGAGTCGTACCCAAGTATAATAAGTATCAACATTCTTACTAGCATGTTGCCATTCACACTGGTGTTTATGTGACTACTGTCTAGTATCCCGGTTATCAATGTTTGGGAAGACTGTATCCTGCTGAAGGGAGCCCCAAGTAGTTGGGGGTTGCCCCCTCCCTCCCTCTCCCATGAACAGTGTATTCCGCCAGGCATGGCTTGCCCCTATGTTTTGTTTGCAGTATTCTGAGTTCAGGTAGGCACCCTGTATGTTTTCGCATTGGTCTAACTGATGTCTAATGCTGAACTGCACCCTCTCGATGCAGGCAATCCTCCCCATTTCTGCTAACCATTCTTCAGACTCTGCAGGAGGGTCTGCTTGTCTCCATTGTCGGAGTATGATACTTTTGGCAGATGTCAAAGCACCCACCAGCCATCGAGATGAAGGTTGTGGTCTAGCCTCAGTCATGAATCTACTCCAAGAGCACCCAGGATGGGTGTAGCTCGATGCTCAGGTTGAGTACTGCCAAACAGCATTGTTGCACATCCTACCAGAAGCCCTGCAGTTTATTGAAAGTATAAAGTAAGTGTGTGATAGAAGCTATGCCCTGTTGGCAGCACCAGCATTGGGCTGAGTCCATGAAGCCCATTTGCGTAACTTTTGCAGTTCTGTGCCACCTGTACCATACCTTAAACTGCATAACTCTGTTTCTTGTGTCCTTCAAATCCTGTTTTAGGGCTGTTCAACATCTGTGGCACTGCCTGTTGGTAAGCTGTAAGCCCAGCTCTTTACTCCATTTTTGTATAATAGGATCCGTGAGGTCTGGAGTTAGGGAAATGAGTGCTTCTGTAGAGTGTGCTACTGGTTGTCTTGCTCACAGGTCTCCCTTCCAGCCTCTTATCCAGCTAATTCAGATCTCTGATCACATAACTAGCGCCCATCCCTGTGAGCAGAGCGTGCCTTAATTGAAGGTACCTCCAGTGTTGCTTTGCTGGGATGTGGTACTTAGATTTGATCTGGGCAAAGGACATAAGGGCATTAGTGAAACCAAAACAAAGGTGGCAACTAGATTGTACAACCAAGCTCCGGGCAATTAAATTTCTCCAGCAACTCCAATTCCATGCTAAGGTTTCCACAAGGAATGAAACTAAGCTGGTTCTTTCAGTTAAAACGTGTTTGTTTATTTATTTATTTATTTTTTTAGTTAGCACTTTTTACCTTGTGGCTCTCAGTCTGCCTCCTCACATCCCGGCATCCCTGCCGACCCAAGTCCATTCCCGAACTCGGGTCGCCAGCATGGAGCGAGGTGTGGCGTCCAGCACCTCAACCCTCAGCGCCACCGGGCCGGCTCTAAAACGTATTTATTGAAAAAATGTGCTGCAATCCCCTCAGGTGCTAAGCACTTTCACACACCTCTGTGTTCCTTCTCAGGGCATTAGTTTTCAGATCTATCAGGCCCTTTATGTGGGCTGTAGTGGAGAACTTCCAATTACTTAAGTGAATCTGTTGATTTGCCAATGTGCAGTCAGCTGTGATTCCATAATGTGGACATGGACCACCATGGTAGCCAGCCCGTATGTCTGGCTGTCCAAGTCCACAGTTCTTTATGTAACCCCCGGACCCCTGCCTTTTTGCAAAACGACAGGTGGTATGCTGTTGAAGCTGACAGCAGTACCTAGTGGGGACTGGGTTCGGGGAGGACTAGGTTACTCGGCACAGGGGGCCTAGGTTTGGCTACTCTGCACAGGGGCACCCAAGTAAATCTGAACACAGGAAGCAATAACTGTAATGTCCAAAACCAGGAATGGGATTCTACAGTGTGGCTTTTATTCACATCCAAACTGAACAAACAAAGCCTGGTAATGCAGATTAGAGACAACAGAACACTTCTTCACATTTCCAGCCCTCAGGCTCTAAACCCACCAGGCACACAGCCCGGACTTGCATGCAGCTTTGGGTACACAGCCCGACTTGTACACTACTTGGGTTTTTCCCCATGGCCCGGCTCCCCCGCCGGCCACTTGATCCGCGGTCCATTATGGGAATGAACCAGTTTTCCAATTGGTGGCTTCCCAAACCACCTTAGAGCCTTCAACTCCTAGAGGGAATTTTCCTTCCAATCCCACATCTGGGTACTTCCCTCATCACTGGCCAAGTGCATAAGGCAAAGTAGAAATCCACAGAGCAAATCCATAGAGGTGGACCTGGTTACTAAAGATGGGGGGGTCTCCCACCTCCAGCTCCCACAATCCATACCCGGCCATTTCTCTGGAAACTAAACAGCTCTTTTGAAAGCTTGGCAATGTAGATTACTGGGTAGACGTATGTCACATCTCTTCTACATGTCTTGACTTCCCCTATGTGCTGGACTTGAACATACTTTTACTTTTGGCTAAGCCTGTTACTCCATGCTTACTCTAGGCCTCCCACTACTTCAGTAGTCCAATCCCCACTATAACACAAGTCCTGGGTGAAACATGGGCCCTTTAGAAAGAGCAGAACTCACCCTCTGGTTGCAGGTGCCCCACAGGCGAATCACAAAATCTTCTTTTTTCCCAGACTCTTGGACAAAATAAGGCAGCTTCTTCACTAGCAGTAGCCAGGGGGTTGCCCCTGGAAATGCAGGCAAAGCCTTCCTGCCCCATCCCCTGAGGGATGGGGCACAAAGACCCGAATCAGCGGTCTCCACCACTTTCAAAATAGCTCACTGTGTCTCTCTTTAGGTGGAAACACACACCTTTCCCCTGAATGTAGCCCTATGTCAGGGCTGAGGCTCCAAGAGCCTAACACAGAGCTGCTGTGCTCCTTTCACAACAAGCTCCAAACTCCAACTCACTACAGACTACTGTTCAAACCTCCCAACATTCTACTCCAACTCCCTGCTGCAGATTCCATTGTGGCTCATGCAGCTGCAATAGTTCTATGGTGATGTCATCCCTCAGTCTCAGCTGTGACTGAGAACAGAGTGAGACAGTGTGAAATCCATTTAACTGGAATTTCACAAGCTGCCTTCCCTGCCTACCACTAGGTCTTACTGGGATTCTAGTAACCCCGGGTAACAAGGGGGTTACAATTAGCTTGGTGGATAGTTGGTATTGTTTTAAGGTGGTCAGGTGGCTCCAAACAGAAGAGCTGTGTGTGGTTACTCCCCTAGCAGTTGTCTCTCACAGTCCACCCATTTGGGATGTATCTTTGTTGCTGTCATGGGTGAGGCCTGCCTCAATTGTAGAAGTGTGTGGGCTTTGTGCTTGAGGGCAAAATCAGGGAGACCTGAGCCACGACACTTGGGTTCTGATAGTATGCAAACCTAGTCACCACAACTGCATCCGATTTCACAATCGTGGATGCAGTTACGATGGTTTTCACGATTTACGTCAGCTTGCACCAAACATCCGGTGCAAGCTCTGTAAAAAAGGCAGCCAGGATTGTCGCAAGTTAGATGAGAAAAGGTTGGTCTAACTTGCAGCATTTGCCGCTCGGTATAGAAACTCCCGTTAGATCGCCGCAAGCCCTGTAGCCTGTAATGCTGGTGCACCCAGGGCTTGTGGCAATCTAAGCCTTTTGAAAATCCTGCCCTTGGTCTTTTTCTGTGTGTAATCATTTCAGTGTTTCTCATTCTATAATGAACAGGGGGTACAGGAATATAAAAAGTATAGCGAGAACACAGGATGCAAGAATAATAATAATAATAAATAATCTTTATAGGGCACCTTTCAAATATCAAGGTGCCTTGCATTAAAAAACATGATCATCAAATATTACAATAAATATAAAACAGTAAAATCCATTATATTTCTGGGAATGCCAGTGTCCACAAAAAAGTTTTCAGTGCCTGCTTAAAGCTCCCAATGGCCGTATACTCCCAGAGCTGACGGGGCAGAGAATTCCAGAGGGTGGGGGCTGCAAAAGCATGGTCCCCTGAGGATTTGAAAATAACCCTCGGAATCTCCAGCAACCCCTCGTCAGCTGAGCAGAGCTGTTGCACAGGGCTGTAAGGAATCAGGAGCTCTTTCAAATAGTCAGGACTAAGACTGTGTAGGGCTTTGTAGGTCAACAAGCCTAGCTTAAAGGTGATCTGCTACTGAATCGGCAGCCAGTGCAGATCGTGCAGCATAGGGGTAATATGCGAACTCCTAGGTACCCCTGTCAATAGACGAGCAGCAGCATTCTGCACTAGCTGCAAGCAGTGGATATCTACCCCAGGAAGCCCTAGATAAAGGGAGTTGCAGTAGTCAAGCCGAGAGGTCACAAAGGTGTGGACCAGTACCAGCAGGTCACTGGACAGAACAAGGTGCTTGACCGTGGCAATATTCCGAAGATGGTAAAAGGCCGATTTGATGACTGCCGACACCTGATGACGAAGGGTCAGCCCATCGTCAAGCACGACTCCAAGGTCATGCACCTGTTCAGAGGTAAGGATCTGCTCACCCCCCAGATATATTCCAGAGGGCCAATCAATCCTCAACCTCTCTATCCTGCGACCCGGGTCCACCACCATAACCGCAGTCTTTCTCGCATTCAGTTTCAACCAGCTCAAATTCATCCAGTCTTGGATTTCGGCTAGGCAGTTGTTAAATACTGTGAGCACACTAGCCTGGTCAGGAGTAAAAGACAGGTATAGCTGGGTATCATCAGCATAGCTGTGAAACCGCAGCCCATGCCATCTTACAATGTCTCCGAGGGGCAGCATATGCACTACAAACAACATGGGGGACAGCACTGAACCCTGAGGAACCCTGCAGGAGAGACAGAAAGGATTGAAGGAAAAAACCCCAGACACAACTCTCTGTGTTCTACCAGCAAGAAAAGAAGAAAACCATCCAAGTACTGTACTTAACAGGCCACAGATGGACCTCAGGCGATCGAGCAGCACCCCATGGTCTACAGTATCAAAGGCTGAGGAGAGATCAAGGAGAACCAGGATGGAGCGGTTTCTGCAATCTCTCACCATCAGGAGATCATTGAGCACCTAAACCAGCGTAGTCTCAGTACTGTGCCTTTTACGAAAACCCGACTGGAGGGGTTCATAGACATTATGGATGGTCAAATGGTTCTCCAACTGGATTGCCACTACTTTCTTGATAACCTTACCTAAGAAGGGAAGGTTCGAGATAGGTCTGTAGTTGGCAAAAATGTCCAGGTCCAACAAAGCTTTCTTCAGGAGGGGTGTCACCACTGCCTCCTTCAGGGTGCTTGGAAACTCACCCAATTCCAAGGAGCACCGGACAGTTTGAGCCAAGACCAGGCCAATGATCTCATAGCAACCCAAAATCAGGGAAGCTGGGCCCAGATCTAAACTACAGCACGTAGGGCGCATCCCCTGGACAATCCTCATAATGACTTAGACATCTGGCAGGTCAAAAGAACTGCAGGAAGTATGAGGATTAGTGAACAAACAGTAACCAGCCACATCACCCATAGGGCGAGTCAGAAGGATTTCCGACCTGATGTCGGCCACCGTATTTGCAAAGAATTGAGCAAGCTTGTCGCACTCAATTTGTGAAAAAGCTCACTGCAACTGCAGACAGGCTGGGTTGCACAACCTGTCCACAGTTCGGAAGAGCTGAGCTGGTCAATTCTGAGCAACAGCGATTTCCCTGGACAGGAACTCTGCCTTCTTATGGGAAATCGCTGATTGATAGAGCTGATAGTGCTCCTCCAAACTAAGGCGGTTGACCGCCAGGGCAGATTTCCACCAACGACGCTCTAACCTACGTCCCACATGTCGCAACTCCCTCAAGGACCCGTCAAACCAGCAGGCCTGAGGGCGGAGTGAGAGGGAACAAACATGGGCAGGAGCTATTAAGTCCAGAGCTGAGGAAATGGCATTATTACAAGCCAGAACCAACAACTCTGGACTCGAGCTGACATCAGAGAACTCCGAGAGGTCAATCACCACTGCCAGGTCTTCAGGGCACACATTCTGTAAAGGGCAGTAACTGGCTATCTCCACAGGGGCAGACCTACGCAGGGGGCATAAAAATTGAACCTCACAGTGCAGTGATCGAGCCAACTGACCGGTTCCACCCCCAAATCAGATGTCTCGATCCCCAGGAAGAAGACCAAATCCAGAGAATGACCATGATTATGGGTAGCTGAAGAAACAATCTGAGTGAAGCCCAGTGATAACATCATCTGGAGGAAGTGCTGACCAAACGAAGAGGGTTCGTGAATTGACAGGCATTGAAGTCACCCAGGACCATCACTCTGGGTGACTCCAATGCCATGTCGGCGGCGAAATCTACCACTTCCTGCAGGAATTGCTTCTCGTCCCTGGGTGGATGGTAGATGAGAGCTATCCTGCAACCCACGCTAGCTACCATGGTACATTCAGAGGATTTAGCCTTCTCAACTGGAACATCCGTGAGGCCCAATTCGGTCTTGAAACAGACTGCTAACCCCCCCCCCGCGGTCCAATCTTGGGCGGTGAATCACTGAGTACCCAGCAGGAATTGCTGCCTCCAAAATGGGGCCAGCATTTTTATCCAGCCAGGTCTCGGTGATGCATGCCAGATCAGCTGTTCCAACAAAACGGGGTTCTTGAGTCACTGCAACTAAATGCCCATCTAAAGAGATGGTGCCCTTGGGTATGGGGACTAGACATGGATCCCCACGTTCCAAGCTCCATTTCGCCCCAGGGCGCTCCTGGCCCTAACCACCCCTATGTGAGAGTTCCCCTCTTTCGACCTCCAATGTCCATGCCCTCCACCACGTCCACTCCCCCCCTCTCCTATAAACAATTCCCAATGCCCGACAGCGTTGATAAATAATGGGTAGAGGAGATGGGGAGAACGGACAGAGGGCTTGGAGAGAGGAGGCCGAATAGCGTTAGGACCGAGGGGGCCGGCAGGCACATTCCACAACTCTAAAAACCAAATTACACAGCAAAATCCCAAAAAATTACTCAAAGAAAGTTGCAGTATACCCCAGACTTCTAAAAACCACAAAATACAGATACTACATTAAAACAACAATAAACAGTAAAACAACACGTCCCCACCCCAGAACACTCTCACTGCTCAGAGGAGGAGAACACTAAAAATTAACAGACATCAATAAACAAATAGAAACAGAAATATAATCAAGAAAATAAAAAAGAAAAGACCAGCTGGTATGAGTCCTGATAGTCCTCTCACTATTAAACAGGACGTTTTAAAAGAAAGTCCTCAGGGACACCCCCTGGGCAACAGTCTTTTCCAATGGTGATGGAGCAAGTCCTTTAGTAGTAATTCAGTTAAATCCTAGACCTATGTAACAGTCTTTTCTACAATAATGATGCAAAATCCTTTAATAATGACACAGTTAACCCTAGACTACTGATACTCACACTATCAGGGCCCAAGGATATAATGGCACTCTTACTGCCAGAAGAATAAGTGGATTTTGAACTTGCAAAAATAAAAGATGAATATCTTAAAAAATAAAAGCTTGAAAGTCAAATCAGTAACAGGAGTAGGAGCAGGAGGGAATCCAGGACAAACTCTTCAGGGCTAGATCAGCTCCACTGTAGGAAGAGCCCTGAAAATCTGGCCCAAGGTCCATGCCCGGGCAACATCAGCTACTCTAGAACCCCCATGGAAACAACCTAATCGGTCCCCTGGGAGACACAAGGGCCAAAGCACCAAAACCATCAGCTACTTGGCAGGTAAGATACAGGCCCCGGAGCTGCTGTAGACCAGTACGCAAGCCTCAGCCAATTCGGGCCTACTTACTCACAGTAAATTGAGCCACTAATCCCCTAGATCTGTTTCCAAGAGGTCGGCCGATGATAATCCAAATAAAGTTCCAAAGTTTCAGGAATAGTTCCAGAGTTTCAGGAACAAAACAAGAATAAATCTGATTCCAAGGTATTCTGCTAGATGTGTCCATAAGCACCGATCCTTATACTTCAGATCCTCAGTGTTACTCCCGTCAAGCGGCCCCAAACAGCAACAAGCGACCCAAGGGCTCCAAATCCCCTGTCACACATTTACGGCATCCCTGTAATCCTGCGAACACTGTAGTGACACAGGGGAAGGAAGCAGTCCACATGGCCATCAATACTAAGCCCCCGGTGTCTCCAAAAATCCTCCCCATGTCTCCTCGCTCTTCGGAGAGTAGCCATGTAACAAATAACCAGGCAGTAGCTTGCTCCACAGCACTAACTCGCCCCACAGCACAGCACAGCACAAAAATTGCTATTGCAGAAAAGCAAAATAAAGAATATATGTAGAGATACATAAGCATGCAGAGAACAGGGTGTGTAGGAATATGTAAGTATGCAGAGAACAGGGTGTGTAGGGATATGTAAGTCTGGAGAGAACCAGGTGTGTAGGGATATGTAAGTATGGAGAGAACTGGGTGTGTAGGGATACACAAGTATAGAGAGAGAACAGGGTGTGCAGTTTATATGTAAGTATGGAGATGAGGGGTTGGAAAAATAGGTAGGTATAGTGAGAACAGGGGGTTGTGGAACATGTATGTAAGGAGCAAACAGGAATATGAAAGTATGGAAAGTTGTAATTTGACTTCAGAGGTGTCAAATATTTAGCCCTAATTTGTGATGAAATACTGGTGTGGTTATGGATCATCATTTGTTAGTTTTCAGGTAAGAGCAACTATAGGTACAATTCAGACATTCCCTGGAGGGTTTTCTTTTACATTCATCTAGCTCTGAATATAAATATAATCTGTATTATAAAGTTTCTTCTTTTTAATGTGCAGGATACAACATCCCAAAGGAGCAACTGTTATTGCTGTTTAAGGTGGATGAGGAATGCCTACATCGTAATGTAGAGGGGAAAGAGACCACACAACAAAAGGATCATCTTGAAGACACTCCCAGCGGTAAGTGGATGGCTAGATGAGTTTATATGGAATTTTTCCAGCTATTGTGATTAGGAAGGAATAGTGAAAAACTGTAGTGTTGGAGGAGAAGGGAGTATGGGATTATGAGGAGGTAGTGATGATGTCAGAAAGACATGAATGAGTAACGCAGAGAAGAATTTTTGAAAGAAACGGGTGCCTTTTATAGTGGATGTGAGACGACTGAGAGCTGGTGGACATAAGTGGATAGAATTCAAGGGTCTTCATTCCAGGAGTGGGTGAGCAGATGGGTGTCTGCATTGTAAACATTTTGCTTTTGAATGAGGAAGTATTTGGAAAGACCAAAAAGTAATGAGCTACTGTAGTACAAAATAGAGGAGATAAAGGCAATAAAAAGGGTATAATTAGATGAGGGATCTAGGAAATCACACTACAAGCAGTATTGCAAAGATGATAGTAATCGATCAAGGATTCACTTTAAGGTGACTTTCCATAAAAATGATCATGGCACTGTACAGTATATTAAGATAGAGTAGAAGACTGACAGACGAATCACATCACAGTATAGCATCAGTGCACAATTCTTAATAATGCACAAAATACATACATCATACACAGAGTCATCATAAGAAATTTGGAATAAAAATGATCTTTCAAGAATCAGTCTTCTCCATTGATTCCCACTTATGGGTCTGGTCTGGATGCCCTAGGACCCTGTGTGAACAAATCTTTGGCCAGGGGGCCAGCAGTGGCTACTGGGCATGGTGCCTGCACACTGACACATGGTACCATGCGCTAGCTAACAATTGTTGCTGGCACCCTTACCAAGCTCTGTTGTGTTTTTACTGCTGTTGAGTGCAACCGTGGGAGCATAACTTCAGCTCACCTCCTCTCAGATGATATTTTTTGTTGCATCACCATTTCCATTTCTTGTATGGTGCTATTCTCATTCTTTCTTTTAATATTCTTTATTTCAGTTTTTTTCAGCATATCAGAAGGGATACAATATACACAATGACAAGTGATAAAGACATTCATTAATACATTTACATAAATATAGCAGCATGGGGATGACAAATCCTGAGACATCAATAAACACATCACATATATCAGAATGTATTTTCAAGTCAGTTATCCAACATTTTATAATACTCATGGGACAAAGGACACATCTATCGGGGTAATATAGAACATCCAAGGCCTCCATGTCAGTTCAAAATGCTTAATTCTACCTATTCTTTTGGCAATCGTCCATTCTAAATAGCAGATTTCAGACATCACCTTATGCCACATGTCCAATGTAGGGGTAGCATTGGTTCGCCAAAGATGTTATTGTTTTTTTTGCTGCAGCCAGATATAAATATAATTTACTTTTACTAGGGGGGGTTGAGTCACCTTCACCAACATATAGCAACACCAGCTGTGGAGAAAGTGTTAAGTAATTTTCCACTAATTGTTGTAAAGTAGTTTCAATGTCTCGCCAGTACTGGACTATCATTGGACAGGTATAAAAGATGTGAGTCACATTAGCCAGTGACTCTCCGCAGTCCCTCCAACACATGCCATAACTGGCTGGAAAAAAATTAACTAATTTGTCAGGCATATTAAAAAACCGAAGCCTGCATTTCCATATAAATTCAACCCAGTACGGGGCCTGAGAGACTTTCATTGAGGGTACAGTTGGCTCCACCCACTTCTTATATGTCAGGTGTCTTTGTAACTCTAAACTCCAGGCCTGTAATATATCTCTTGTGGATTCTTGCCAGTGTCCCCTCAGGGCCTTATAAATATAACCTATCCAGTGTTTGTTCTTCCAGCCCTGGATGGCCTCTACCAAAAGGCCCATCAGAGGGGGAACAGGGTTCGGAAAAGCATTCCAGGGTGTTTTTTTCTGAGACAGGAATGTTCTCATCTGTAAATATCTATAGTGATGGGCGTTGGGAAGGTGGAAAGCTGTTTGTAGTGAAGCAAAGGGTAGTACTCCCTGCACATCCAGAAATTGGTATATCATTGACAACCCCCTAGTATGCCATTCACTAAAGGCATGATCCATCTGTGCAGGAATAAAATCTCTCTCACTAACTAGTAATCAAAAAAATAAAAGGTTTCCTCTAACTGTGGAAGGGCTCTTATCTCGTACAAGGTTTTTATGGTGTTATGGGTTCCAAAGGTGAAATTCCTAAGCTGTGAGGGAGAGGAAATAGAGGCAAACACTACAGGGAGGATATTTAAATAAGTCATTTAACATAAACCCGGAGAGTAGCCAGTGTCAGTGGCTCAGTAGGTAGCACACTCACCTCTGAGGCTGGGAGATCAGAGGGCTGTGGGTTCAGTTCCCACATCTGGCACTTGGGTTAATATCCCAGTACTGACACTGTAATGCATTATGAGAGGGGTGCTGCATTTCCGAGGTGCCGTCTTTCGGATGAGACGTTAAACCGAGGTCCCATCTGCCTGGATTGGTGGTAGTTCAGGTGGATGTTAAAGATCCCATGGCACTTATCGAAAAGAGTAGGGGAATTTCCCCTGTTGTCCTGGCCAAATTTCCCTCATTCACTAAAAATACCACCAGCAGCTTAATCTGGTTCAAGGTCAGTTGGCATTCATCTGTATCCCCCTCCCCCGGGTCGTGCCTGAAAATAGGCAGGATTTGTCTAGTGCACTTACCCGGTCAACAAAAGCTAAATAAATAAAATAAATTCAATATATTTCCAGGTTGGGTCCAACTGTCTACTAAGCCAAGTCATAACTATTTTGCAGGTTACTGCTCTGTGATAGTCCCTCAAATTTGGGAGACTCAGGCCTTTATCTATTGATAGTTGTAGTAGTGACCAACGAATCCTTGGTTGTTTGCCAGCCCATAAAAATCTGGACATCATTCTATTCCAAGACACAAAAAAAAATTGGGGAGGGGTAAGAGGCAATGTCCAGAAAAAGTACAATATCTTGGGGAAAACTGTCATGCGAATAGCATGTATTCTGGAATAAAATGACAAAAGTAGATGAGACCATGTTCCCATCAGAGATTCAATCTCTAGGGAGAGTGGTTCTAAATTAAAGAGATCCAGATATTCTAATTTATTAGGAATGTTCACTCCAAGATATTTTATCTTATTATTTCTCCAACTGGCAGGGAGAAGCTGTTTCAATTCTTGGGTAGGGTTAAATTTTAGGTCAGTATCCCAGTTTTCTGTTTCTTGATTTGGTAGCTGGATATAGCAGAAAGAAACATTAATCCCCTCCAATTTTGCTGGAATAGAAGTTTCTGGGTCCAGCAGTGTCAACAATATATCATCTGCATATAAGGATATGGTGAAACTTCTCCCACTGAGCGGTATCCCTTGGATCAATGGGTATTGTCATATGAATTCAGCTAAGGGGTCTATCTAGAGAGCAAAGAGCAGGGGTGACAGAGGGCAACCCTGTCTTGTTCCCCTGCTAAGAGATATTAAGGTTGATAACTGCCCATTTATTTTAAGGTATGCCTTGGGGGAAGACTATATACGCTGCAGTAAGGCTATAAACTCATCTGGGAGCCCAAATATGGAGAAGGTCAGCCATAAAAAGGGCCACCTAACTTGGTCAAAAGCTTTGTTAGCGTCAAGGCTGACAAAAACTGCTGGCTCTTCCTCTGATTTACATGATCCAGGAGATGTATTGTCCTGCGTATGTTATCTGTGGTTTGACGAGAGCGAATAAATTCTGACTGGTCAGGGTTTATAAGGTGTGGCAGCATCTCATCAATTCTAAAAGCTAGAATAGACATTAACAACTTGTAATCTATATTCAAAATGGATATGGCCTGGTAAGAAGTGGGTTGATCCGCTGGCTTGTTTGGTTTAAGAATAGGGGAGATATTAATATAGGCCCATGGGGGGCCCACCCTACCGAATCTCCTGGAAAGCTGTCAACAAAGCTGGGGCCAATTGTTTGAAAAATGTTTTGTACCATTCAGAAGGTAAACCATCTGGGTGTGGTGTTTTCAAGGTTTTACTTTGTAAAACTACTCACTTTAGTTCTTCTGCTCTAGTCGGGGCCTTTATTCTCTCTGCCATATCCTGCATAATTTTAGGGAAGGAGATATATTTAAAAAACTACTCATATACCTGAATGGCTCGGCTTGGGGGGGGGGGGTTGTTCCATATAATTGGGAATAATAAGTCCTGAAAATTTCTATTATCTGTGGGGTATTCCGGGTATAGATGTTTTGTTGAGGGTCCTTATGGTGGGTGATATACGTGGCTGTTCTATGATTCCTGAATCTACGTGCGAAGTTTCTAGCACCTCTGGGTCCCCCTTCAAATTTATATGACTTAAGGTAAAATAACGCCTGCTGGGTTTTTTCGTCAAGAATCTTTTGCAGCTCTGCCTTCTTCTGATTAATCTGGTCTCTCACTTCTGTTATAGCTAGGTTTGAGTTGTGTTGCAAATTTTGTAATTTTACATGGAGTTTAACATATTTACTTTCCCACTGTCTTTTCCTGTTTGCTGTATAAGCAATACTCTCCCCCGAATAACAGCCTTCAGTGTGTCCCATATTATGGGAGCCAAGATTTCAGGGGTAGAGTTCTCTAATAACGTCAGTGTAATCTTTTCTCTAAAACTAGTTTTAAAGGTCTCATCTTTAAGCAGTGAAGTATTCAGGCGCCACCCAGTGGTCTTTTTGGGGATTTTAAAATCTAATTTCAAAAGTAAAGGGGAATGGTCTGATAAAAGTCTGGGGCCAATTGTGAAATCTTGCAGCCAGTCTATGTGTTCTTAAGATATAAAAAAAAACAGTCTAGCCTAGAATATATATTATATCTAGAGGAATAAAAGGTGTACGCCCTTGTGGTGGGAAAGAACTGTCTCCAGATATCAATTATCCCGAGAGAATTCTTCTGGATCCGAAATTGTTTCTGAGATGGTGAGAGACGATATTGGGAAAGGGCGGAGGAATCAAGATGAGGCATCAATGTTAGGTTTATATCTCCTCCCATAATCGGGCAACCTTGCATATGATCTAGCAACTTAGTGAAAAATCGCTGAAGCCTCCCAGGAGTATGTTGTGGAGGGAAATAGACATTTACCAAGGTTACTTGTTTTCCATACATAAGACCTTTGAGGATCACAAAACAATCCTGAGGGTCTGTGTGCTATGACTCAAGGTGAAACTGGGTAGTAGTAGAAGGGATCAAAATTGCAACCCCCCTCCGTTTTCCCTTAGGATATGAGGAAGCAAAAACTTGGAACCTGTCCCCCCCAGACTAATTTCTGGTGCTCTTTATCTGAAAGGTGTGTCTCTTGTAAATAAATGATATCACTAAATTGTTTTTTAAGATACTGAAATAAATGGGATCTCTTAATTGGATTATTAATTCCATTTATGTTAAGCAAAACAAAATTGACAGTATAAATTGCCATCTTTAATTATATACAAAGTGGAGCTGTTCTGGAAAAAATCTAGGGCCTACAATGATTTCCTGAGTCACAGCATACATCCCGTTCTGCCATCATTGATTTCCACTAATATTTGGTATTCCAAATGTCCCCTGAAAGTCTCTCCCCGCTGTCTCTATCTTGTGCAAAACCTGTATTTCTGTCTTTTTAGAGTTTCACTGCCATATAGACCATAATGATCTAATTGTATCCTGCTGTAAAATATATAAAAGGTGCAACCACACCAGCTTATGACATAGTAGCAACATTTCAACATACATAACTAAGCCAACAGGGCTCACAATACATTGTTGGGGTCAAGATATTGTTGAGGCCATCCCAAGTTACCATTTAGGATCAGTTTCAGACTGATCCAAGAAAACCAATTCATGTATACTTAAACTGTACTTCCAATGTAGGGGAGATCTCATTTGTTCTCCCTGTATGTGTCACCTTCAAAAAAGGAGGGTGCACTGGAGGAAATCGGAGATGGTTATCTCCCAGGCCTCCTGGGGGTGAGTTGTCCCCCTAAACAGCAAATAAAAGGCAGGCCAAAAATAAATCACACAAAAGTATACACATGTAACCCCCTTGTTACCTGGGGTTACTAGAATCCCAGTAAGACCTAGTGGTAGGCAGGGAAGGCAGCTTGTGAAACTCCAGTTAAATGGATTTCTCACTGTCTCACTCTGTTCTCAGTCTCAGCTGAGACTGAGGGATGACATCACCAATAGAACTATCGCAGCTGCATGAGCCACAATGGAATCTGCAGCAGGGAGTTGAAATAGAATGTTGGGAGGTTTGAACAGTAGTCTGTAGTGAGTTGGAGTTGGGAGCTTGCTGTGAAAGCAGCACAGCAGCTCAGTGTAAGCTCTTGGAGCCTCAGCCCTGACAGAGGCTACTTTAGGTAAAAGGGTGTGTGTCTTCACCAAAAGAGAGACACAGAATATAATTGAAGTGGTGGAGACCATGTTTTGGTCTCAGTGCCCCTCCTCCGGGATGGGGGCAGGATAGGGTTCCCTGCATATTCCTGGGGCAACCCCCCTGGTTCTGCTACTAATGGAGAAGCTGCCTATTTGTTCCAGAGTTTTTTTGGGAGAACAAGAAGAGTTGTGAATCGCCTGTGGGGCACCTGCAACTGGAGGGTGAGTGTCTGCTCTTCCTGAAAGGGTCTATGTTTTCCACCCTGGGACTTGTGTGACATGTGGGGATTGGACTACTGAAATAGTAGGAGGCCTAGAGTAACAGGCTTAGCTAAAAAGTAAAAGTATGTTCAAGTCCAGCACTTATGGGAATTCAAGATATGTAGAGGAGATGTGACATGCGTCTACCCAGGAATCTACATTGCAAGCTTTCAGTAAAGGAATTGTTTAGTTTCCAGAGAAATGGCCGGGTATGGATTGTGGGAGCTGGGGGTGGGAGACCCCCCCCATCTTTAGTGACCAGGTCCACCTCTATGGATTTGCTCTGTGGATTTCTACTTTGCCTCATGCACTTGGCCAGTGATGAGAAGTACCCAGACGTGGGATTGGAAGGAAAATTCCCTCTAGGGTGAAGGCTCTAGTGTGGTTTGAGGAGCCACAACAGGATAATTGGTTCATTTCCCAAAATGGACCCGATTCAAAGTGGCTGGCGGGGCGCAGGCCAGTGGGAAACCCAAGTAGTGTACAAGTCGGGCGTGTACCCAAGCTGCGTGCAAGTCCGGGCTGTGTGCCTGGTGGGTTCAGAGCCTGAGGGGCTGGAAATAGTGAAAAAGTGTTCTGTTGTCTCTAATCTGCATTACCAAGAATGTAGCCCCGTGGGGGTCTGTCTATGCTTTGTTTGTTCAGCTTGGATGTGAATAAAAGCCACACTGAAGAATCCCATTCCTGGTTCTGGACATTACAGTTATTGCTTCATGTGTTCGGATTTACTTGGGTGCCCCTGTGCAGAGTAGCCAAACCTAGGCCCCCTGTGCTGAGTAACCTCATCCTCCCCGAACCCAGTCCCCACCAGGTACTGCTGTCAGCTTCAACAGCATGCCACCTGTTGTTTTGCTAAAAGGATAGGGGTGAGGGGTTACACACATATTAAAAAAAATCATCAGCCCTGTTAAATAATGCAAATTTGAGCTGCCCCTGTCAGAAGGGTAGGTGCCCACCCACCTCCATACAAAATATATTTTCAAAGTAGAACCAATGTATCTTGGTTTACCAAGTAGTACCCTTCACTGAATAAAATCATTTGGCTGCCATAACGCAAACTCCAGGCAGGGTATTACTTCTAAATATCCAAAGCTACTAAAATATAATTTATGCAAAGAGAGGGCATAAATCCTATGTGATAAATCTGAGCTACTATGAGATAAATTTTAAATTTTACATTTGTACACATATTAGAAAATGGGTAAAACTATTTCAAGCTCCTAAATGGCTGAAGGACTTCTCTAGCTGGGCATCTATCAGACAACAGATGCCCGGCTATTAAAAGTACCAACCCAGCTTGCCTCATCACAAGAGTCCTGATGCCCACCCTGCTCCCTAATTGGCTAAATCCCCTTCATTTTAATTTGAAATATCCGCCATTTTTTTTTCTCGCTTAGCGAGAGCTGAGACCCAGTCTCAGTCCTCTAGCCGTTCTCCTGATCTCCAATTTCTGTTACACACACAGCATCTGGTAAACAATATCCCTGTTGTAGTCACATTTAAAAATTTAAACCGTCATGTCCCATGCCCCTTGATTGTTCGTAGTGGTACTCTCAGAGAGCCGAACACTCGCGCTTTCGCTCATCCCTCCTTCAGTTGGCAGCCCACTCACTAACCTGCCTGTGATTTGTAGGGCTAGAACAAATTGCCTTGATATGAAATGACTCTCCTTTCCTTACTGGAAAGAAACATTCCGCTCCAGGCACACACACCAGTGACTCATTCCCTAGCAAACTTGTTTAATGGTTTCTTTTAACAGTACCTTTCTCTTACAACTGTCTCATCTGTAATGATGACAACTGATCCACGCTGCATGGCACCTCCCAACACTGAGCTGCAGCCGACTGACCAACCAAAGTTACCACCCGTTCCTATTGAGCAATTAAACATTTTTGTGAAGCCAACTCCCTTTGGACCCGCAAGTCTGGCAGAGACTTTTTCTGCTCTTGTGCCCCTCCTCCACTTAGCCACCTGCTCACTATCAACCTGCAGTCTGTTTAAAATGGAAAATGAAAATAAAATAAATCCGTGAAAAAGACTTGGTTCTGCTGGTCGGAGATCGTTTTAAGATTTGCTAGCCTTGCGTATATATGTGTTGGTGGGGGGGGGGTAACCATGACAGCTAACCATAACAAACTGTACAGAAGCTGACGTGGGACAAAACTCCCTGTATCCAAAAAAAAAACAGCAGGCGGAGGAACTATTTTCTTCACAAAATAAATAAAACTCTTGGATATTTAACTTTTTTTTTTTTTAGTTAAACTTTTTTATTAATTTTTCATAAGATATACAGACAAACCTCTTACAGTACAGTACAATGTGAGGATTTTTTTTTTAAGAAATTGAGGCAGCATATAATAAGAACATTGCTACAATAATAAAAGGAGCTTTTGGTTTAAAATATAGTAAACAATACAGGTCATGTAATTAGCATATACTTGACATTTGTAGTGAACTTAAAGCGGATAGTATGATTAGATACGGTTTATATTAAAATGTTACATAATTATATATGATGCTGCAAAGGGAAAAAGAATACATTCGTAAAAAGGATTGTGGAGTAATAAAGAATGATTGAGAACAGAGTATAGGAAAGAAAAGATATATAAGAAAGTTAAGAAGAGAGAGAGGGAAACTATAACAAAAGGGGAAAAAAGCGAGACTACAATGATGTATCAGTAATAGGGGAAAATCCATATATATTAAGTCCATACATTGGTGTTGGAAGATTTAGTTGATTCCAAAAAATTAAAAAAGCCCTGCCAACAATTGTTATATAACATGAGTTGGTCAGACAAGTTATATGTCATACGGTCCAGAGAGGCATATTGCAATAGTTGGTTAATGATACCGGAAGGGTAGGGATTATGTTGGATCTCCAATGCAGAGGATTGTGCGTTTAACTTGAAGGAAGAGTATATTTAACCATCTGCTCTCATGAATATGAAATTTTATAAGAACGGTGATTAAAATACCAAGAATGCAATGTTTAGGGTCTAGTGTAAAGGTTGACCTACCACTTTCATTGCAAATCTGTGAGTACAGTGCCAAATCTTTGTATGAGGGACAGTGCCATAAGATATGCAATAAATCCCCATTGGGGGAACTGCAGCGCCAGCAATTGTTATTGTTCAATAAACCCATTTTTTGTAATACAACAGGAGTTCTGTACCACAAATGAAGGATCTTGGTTTGAATGAGGGAACTGCGTTTATCATTAAAAGATTTGTGACAGGAGAGCCAACATCTGGACCATTGTGCATTTGTGATATTATATTGTAGCAAAGTACTCCATCTGTTTTTAGCATTGACAGAGTAGTCAGGAAGGATATCACAAATATCTTTGTAAACAGTGCTATTTAAATTGGATGTTGTTTTATCCATTTAGAGATGTGCTTATCATACAGAGAATTGATAGAGAAGGTGTGAGGTAAGAGTTGCATGCGTACGAAGCTGTAGATATTTCCAAAAATCCTGATGGGGAAGATTCCATATGCCTCGTAGGTCGGTGTAAGATTTTAACTTTAATGACTTGGGTTCAAGTATATCCTGCAAAAAGAGAATACCCTTATTTTTCCAGGTACGACAAAAAATGGGGTGATTATCAAGAGATATATGGTGGTTACCCCAGATGGGGGTGTAAGCTAAGGGTTTGGGGTTAGATTTAATATGCTTGTGAATGATTTTCCAATAGAATATAGAAGCAGCTATGGTAGGGTGAGACTTTAAAGAAGAGGTAAGGGTGTTATAAAGGAAAGAAGTCACCACATTACCAGAACATAAGGATGTTTCCATATTGACCCATAAAGGAGACTGGATGTTGGGTTTGTTAAACCATTTAATTGTTTGAGATGTACGGAAAGCCCATAAGTAGGCTTGGAACCAAGGAAGGCCAAAGCCACCTTTTGACCAATGGGATCTAAGTTTATTGCGACTAAATCTAGGTATTTTGCCTTCCCAAATGAAGCTGCCAATAATTTTGTCTATTTTGGTAAGAAAACTAGAGGGAAGTATCAAAGGGATATTGGAAAATAGGTATAATATTTTAGGAGTTATTGACATTTTAATGGCGGAAATTTTACCATTAAAAGAAAGTTTAAGTAGCTTCCATCTATCAAGTGTTGTTTGGATACTGGTTAACAGAGGGGAAAGATTAGCATCCCATAATTTATTCGATGTCGGGGTGATCCGAATGCCAAGATAAGATATACCTCAGAATAGCAAGCCTAATGAGTTGTTCATGAGGGACTACAAAGGGTATTCAGTGGTAGCGTTTCAGATTTGTTAAGGTTTAGAGCTAGTCGGAGTGGGAGGTGAAGTCATTCAGTAGTTTAACTAAAGGTTGCCCAGAACTTTCGAGGTTTTCAAGTAAAATAAGGAGATCATCTGCATATGAGAGTGAAGTATAGTGAGAGTTACCAATAGTAATGCCTTTAATTGTACCGGATTGATGTAGGGACACAGAAAAGGTTCCATGGCAAGTATAAACAATGAAGGCGATAAGGGGCATCCTTGTCTGGTGCCTCTTGCTAAGTAAAAGGAGGGGGACAAAATAGAGTTCATGAGAACTCGAGCTGAAGGGGAGGTAGACAATAATTGAATCCAAGCACAAAAATTATTTGTAAAGCCAAAATGAGATAGCACCTGATATAGATATTCCCAATTGAGAGGTCAAATGCTTTCTCAAAGTCAATGGCTATTGCAGCTGCAGGGTTTTAAGAGTTTTGCTTTGTGAATTAAATTGAGTAATGAGCGAAGATAATCAGAACTGTTTCTATTTTGATAAATCCTGATTGAGAAGTATGGATGAGTTTAGTCATTAAAGATTCTAAGCGGAGAGTTAATAATTTGGCAAAGATTTTTCCATCAGTATTAAGAAGTGAGATCGGTCTATAGTTTGAAGGAAGTAAAGGGTCTTTGTCTTTTTTTGGTAAGACTGTTATGATGGCTTCGGTCATTGTGCATGGGAGTTTCTTTATTAAGGTTGCTTCTTGGAATACATTGACTAATACAGGACAAAGAGTGTCAGATAGGGTTTTATAAAAATCAATAGGGAACCCATCACTGCCAGGTGCTTTACCGTTTTTTAATGATGATAAAGCAGTTTGGATTTCCTGTAAAGTGATTGGTTTATCAAGCACAGCTTTGTCCTGAGGGGATAGGTGGGGTAGATTCAATTTTTCCAGAAAATGTTGTATTAGGTTGGGATTTGTAGTATTAGGTTGCGAGTATAGTTGATGGTAAAAGGATTGCATAATATGATTGATTGAAAGGTTGTCTGTGTGTGTCTGACCTGATGGATCTTTTAGACCTGCTATATGTCTCTGCATCTGTTGAGTTTTTAGCTGGTAAGAGAGCAACTTTCCGCATTTATCCCCTTGTTCCCAATAACCGTGTTTAATCCTAAAAAGGGCAAGTTCAGCTTTCCTGGATATCAACTCGTTAATTTTAATTCTTACTTGTAGAATTTCCAGATGAAGCTGTGGATTATGATTGGGTTTATTTAATTTATAGTATTGGGTTTCTTTTTCTTTAAGGGATTTTTCTAAATTAGCTAATTGTTGTTCTCTTAACTTCTTTCTATGCGCTGCATAACTAATAATTTTACCTCTAATAGTGGCTTTTAATGCTTCCCAGATAGTACCTTGAGACATATCTGGAGTATCGTTAATAGAAAGAAAATCTTGAATCTGGGTTTTAATCCAAGGAGTGAATTCAGGGTCTCTGAGTAAAAGTGGGTCTAAACGCCAAGATGGGGATTTAGAAGAAGGTGGACCCCAGAGTAAATGCAAACTGATAGGAGAATGATCAGATATAACAATAGGGAGAATTGATGTATCAATAATTTTCAGTAATGAGGGGAGAAGAGAACCAATAATCAATCCTACTATATGATTTATGTAAAGAGGAATAAAAGGTGTAATCTCGTTGTCTGGGATGATGTAGTCTCCAAATGTCAGAGAGACCTAAATCCTTCATAAGCATTGATAGAGCATTAATACTACGGGGTTGGGCATCATGTGATGAGTTACTTCTGTCTAAATATGCTTGTAGTGCTAAGTTAAAGTCACCACCAATAAGAATAGGTGAATTATTTTTATTATTAATCATAATTTGTTGGGATAGATTATGGAAGAAAATGGGTGAATCAAAGTTGGGTGCATATACATTCACAAACATAAGTGGACCTGCTGTGGTGTTTAATAGGGTTATAATCCACCTACCATCCGCGTCTCTAATGATTTTTATGGGGGGGCCAATTAAGAGATTTATGTATTAAGATAGCAACCCCATGTTTTTTGGATGGAGAAGATGACGCATATACTTGACCGACCCAGTCCCTTTTAAGTCTGTCGACATCCTCTGATAAAAGTTTAGTTTCTTGTAAGAAAACAATATGTGTTTTATGCTTTTTAAGATAGGTAAGTACTTGCTTGCGTTTACAAGGCGAAGTTGAGTCCCTTGACATTCCATGAATGTAAGATTAGATCACTCATGGTACTAGGATATAAGGTAATTAGTTACAAATAGGAATGAGGGACTCAATACCATTAATTTGGAGGATGTCACAGATTCAAAAGGTAAATATATATAATAAACAAATGTATGCAGGGCCCTTAACTTGTATGGGTTCGAGATGATTGAGTATTTGTATTCATTTTGTCTCACAGAGGGAGAGTATAGAGATAAGAATATCAAGTAATTAAACATTAGAACCAACAAACGTTAGTATAAACTCAGTAACAAGAATATTAATTTGAAACTTTCATGAAATGCAGAGCAATAAGAGTCGATAAATATACCAGGACTCTCACTCTACACTACTAGGCGTGTAGAGTAATTAGTGAATCTCAAGATACGGTTTACCCTATAATCTTAAGATACTAAACTTTATATAACAGTATATTAATGAAGTGTAATTGAGATTTGTGCTGAGGTAATTAAAGCATTACCCTGGAAAAAACAAAACATCATTCTACCAAATAAAAAAGGATAATTATGTAATAGTGTTAAATTCCAAACATAATGAATTAGCTTGGACCTAGCAATAAGTCCAATATTAAATAAAGTATACCAACATGATGGCAGATAATGCTGAAACAGTGTGAGCCAGATAAAAGGATGCCCGATGTGTATTAATCCACATAAGCTAGGTTAGGGATGCAGTATATACTATAGGTTCATAGTGCATCAGTGTATTGTGGAATCATTTTTATAAGTTCCAATGATTTGGAAGAAAATGGGATGAAGAATAATGTGAAAAGGCGGAAAAACTCAATGTATAGAAATACAATCGGAAGCATACTTTGGTGCAAAATCTGTGAGATATAATGGGAATGCACCTGATGCACTACATACCAGAAGTGATGCAAAATAAATATTAAATAAGTAAATGATTTTAGAGTATTTGTCCAATCATCCTCCACATTCCAAATGATAGGATTTATGTGGAAAAATGCTATAATAGTAGGGGTTAAGGGCACACTGATATGAAATACAGAACTCTATATATGTATGTATGCGCCTGTCCACATGGTGGCATACAGCTTATGAAAAATTAGAGTGTAAATAGCAATTATATATACTAATGTCTGCACCACACAAGGATTAATTAGAAGAGATCTTACAAACATTGTAATATTTATTCTTTCTCTCATTTTATTTTTTCCATTGAATACATTGAGAGTAACTCCCACATGGATTAAATACCTCCAGTGTCAATTGGCTCACCTCCCACAGACAGATACAGGCTTCTCAGCAGCGATAGTGATTTACTGCATTTAAGTGCTCCAAACCTGTTGGGTGCAATAGAGACTGCACTTCATGGTAAATGTACTGAAGGAATCGAGTGAGGTGGTGTGAAGAGGAGGATTCTGGTGAGAAACTGCTATATCACATCTAATTATGGGCCATAGTATTTATTACAAATTTTTTTTTTTTAGTGGGAAAAGCCTCAGGTAGCCTTGCTGTTGGATTTTCTTCTCCTTTTCTTTTGGGTGGTTCAGATGATTTAAAGGAGAGCTGGACACAAGATCAGCCCAGGAAGAATCAGGAGAGTCATTACCCATTGAGAGCTTCTTCTGGTCTTGAGTAAAGGGGTTGGATACAGTCTGTCTCAGATCCTCGTAGATGAGTGCAGATCTTCTTGGAGCAGATCTTCTTGGAGTGGGGAGAATTTGTTAGACAAGGTAAGAGGGTAGAAAACTGATGTGACGCTCCACATGGGAAGCTGGAGAGGTGGAAATATTATTTAAACAGCAGGTATTATTATTTAGAGAAGAACCAGATGCTTTTTTTCTTGTATGCATGCAGAGCTTCTGGCAGGAGCTACAGTGGCAGATATGAGTGGCTGCAAGATTTCTCAGGGACCTGAAGGACAGTTTCAGCAGGAAGGGCAAGACATTGTAATTGCGAAGTGCTTGTGCTGGAGCAGGAATGAGCTGCATTAATAGCATGAGGCAATGTAGTGCGAGGCTGTGTCCAATTCAGAAATTCAGAGAGATTCTGGGGTAATGAAATCTCTGGTAGAATCATTCAAAAAAGCGCATTGTTGCAGGGTAGCATGATGCAAACTTAATTCCACGCTGATGAAGGATTGTTTTAATGGGGTTGTAAGCTTTTGCTTGTTAGATAATTCTTTAGAATAGTCTCTGAAAATTAGGATTCTGTTTTTGCCAAGTAAGTGCACCTAATTGCCTCACTTTTGAAGAATCAGTTCAGTATGTGCATGGTTTAGAAATCTGGCAATGATGGGCCTGGGTTTCTGGTCGGGTCCAGGCCTCAGATTTAAGGTGCGGTGAGATCTCTCGATGATTAGGTCTTGGCGGCTGGTAATTTAAGCAAAGAAGGAAGTACATGAGTTAGAAGAGCACTGGTGTCTCCTAGTTCAACACCTTCAGAAATCCGAGAAATCTAAGGTTGTTACGTCTGTTTCTATTTTCAATATCATCTATTTTGTCCTGAAGGTTCCTAATAACTCTGTCCTGCTCCTGATGGTAGCCTGTAATGTGTTAATGGAATCTTCATTTTGAGATGCTTTAACATCAGTAGCGCTTGATTTTTGATCAAGTGCCTGCATATTATTGATATTTTGTTGAGATGCAATTTTAATACATTGATTTCACTTATTAGTTGCTGAAACATTGCCTCACTCTATTAAGAAACTGTTATGTGGAGATTGGTCTGCCATTATTGTAGGCAATAAGAAATTGAAAAGCTGTAGATAACTTCGTTCAGTAATTATGAGGCAATAAAAATACTGTACCAGAGCTGTTCTATGATGTACATATAGTAAGATCTCAGATGTTGGTGAAGGTAGGAAGTCTGGAATCTGTAGGATGGATGATGATATTTGGTGAATCCAGGGAGATGAAGAATCAAGCAGCCATCTTCAGCACAGCGCCCTCTGGCTGTGATATTTAACTTTTTAACATGAAAATTATTTTCAAAATACAGTGCCCCATTTTTTAAACACAATAATACCCTCCAGGGTGGGTGGTATGGTCTATACAGGACCTTCCTAGGGCCTCATTACGCCCCTGGGCAGTCCGGTATAGCCCAATACCACCCACTCTGTTGGGTATTATTGCTTACGTAGATGCATTATCACAGATTTATATACATAGTAGATATGTCACAATCACTCCGGAACTCATTTAGAATGTTCAACCTACCTCAGTATCAGTACTAACTATATTCAAATGCAAATAACTTTAAAATGAAAAAAGATAGCATAGTGATGTGAGCATGAAAGTTGTGCAGCACAAAATTATCTACAAAATGAGTGGTATCTCATTCATAGATACCTTATAGATGTTTTTATAATTAGCAAAAAAGAGCAGAAAATGCAATTTTTTGTTCACTTTTTTTGACAAACGTATGCAAAAAAAGATAAACAATCAAAAGCAACTGTCCTTGCACTGACAGAAAGCATCCCTGTTGCATTAATGAAATATACAATAGTGAGCTGTCAGATTAATGATTTATCTACACTCGTGCTGTTTGATCTCGGACATCTCACTCGTGGCTTACACCACTCGTGAGGTTACCCGAGGTAAAACAGCAATTCTGTAGATAAATCATTTATCTGACAGCTCACCATTGTATATCCTATATATATATATTTAGGGGTAAACAACCCTGTTAAGCACCTAAGATATCAAACATATCCAAATGATATACAAGCAGCTTTATGAGTTTTCATGTAATACTCATGTCCAAGTTTCCAGATAGAAAACGGAGATCTTAAAGATGTTCGACAGTTCAAAAAAGAATGCGGTACCTCCATAGGCGTTTCTCCATGTGGTGTAAAAAGTTCAGGTCTCCAAAACACCAGAAGCCGAGGTCTAGGTCTCAACGGGCCTAGTATGTAACGGTGCCAAAGTTAGTGTTCCTGCCCTTCAGGTTCATCCTCGGGCTGGTTGACGAAATTCAGCCAGTCTATTAGAAATGTACAGTACTTTCTGGGAAGATCCCCTTTGCAGATTCCGTGCGTTCATCGCGGTCTGCCATCTAGGTGGATCCTGTGTTTGTTGTCTCTGTTCTGGCCTCATCTTAAATTGTAGTTCATGCTTCAGAAACGCTTCCCTGGCCTCCTCAGCTGTGTGAAATTCTTGCTGACCTGAGGGGAGGTGTACCACAAGATGTGCTGGATATGGCGTGGTGAATTTAATGGATGCTTCCTTCAGTGCTGTTAAAATGTCGGAATATACCCGATGAGTTCTTATAGTTTGTGAGGCATAGTCATTGTCCAAATATAGGCGGGTCTGCCTGTAAAAAAATTTTCCTCTACGCCAAGCAGTTGTTAGCACCTTCTCCTTGGCTGCATAACTAAGGAACCTTGCAATAATAGACTGGGGTCTGGCATTTGGCTCTGTGGGATGAGGTCCCAATGCTCTATGTACTCTTTCCATCTCAATTTGTAAGTCCAAGGGTAATTCTAGTGCTGTTTTTAATAATGTAATGGTGAAATCAGTTATGTCCTGCCCCTCAGAGCCCTTAGGGATACAATATAGCCTAATGTTTTTATGTTGAGCTCTGTTCTTGGCATCGTCTTGCCTAACTTGAAGTTGTGCATATTGGTCTTGTAGGTTTTGTATTTCTAGCTCCATATCATCAACTCGATTTTCCACTACTGTGATGTGGCACTTCAATGCATCAGTTCTTTGCTCAAGATTTACTACGTCCTTTTTAATTCCCCATAGAGGTCCTTTATCTCTGCTTGAAAAGATAGAAGCTCTTTGTAAATCATGTCCAGTTTAATACGTTTATTCTTAGCTGGTTTCTGTCTGCCTGGAGTATTTTGGTCTTGATGTTCCGCTGGGGCCTGGGATTGCTCTGAATCTGAGGCCTCAGCCGCTGACATTGTGGTGGCATAAGAAATGCGACTTAATGAAGCAGGTACACCTAAAAGTTCTTGTTTGGTATTCCGGTGCAGTATTCACAAGATTGCAATGTTTTCAGTTGCTTTCAGCAGTAAATTGGTATGGTCAGGGAGGTTTTAGAGCAAGGTGGGCAGGAGCTCGATGTTTATGCCACCATCTTCGAGAGAACTCAACTGGAAGTCTTGGTGCTATTCTCATTCTTATTCTTGTCTGTTCATGATGCCAAAATCCAAATTGGAAGGTGCTGTGGCCAAAAAGAAGGAAAAAGGTAATCCATTATGCAGTAGTGCTTTGGTGGGAACAAGATGGCTTTGGACGAGCATTAACTCTGCTTGGCCTGCCATGGACCAAAACACACCATAGACTTCTGCGATACCTGCTTCTCCATGGACCACTATACCCTTGAAAATTACACACTAAAGTGGAGTCACCTGATTCTACCCTTCATTGACAGGCAATGCATGCAAGCTTCAAAGGTTAGATCACTAGGCCCTTCCCACGGACCTCTTCCTGGGACTCTGGTTTCAAGGAAGCACAGAATTCTCCTCAATCTCACCACACTGAGGTACTGGAGATGCTGGTGGTTGGGTCTGGTGGACAGCCAGCTCCTTCTGGACAGCCAGTTGAGAACCCTTCACAGTTTAATTGCCTTGAGAAACAGACATTGCTGATGGTAGGGCTACAGCTATATGCTCGATGCTACCCCTCAGTGTCATCTGTGCTGTTGTCACTGTTAGCAGCGATGACTGAGGCAGCGGGTGATACTAGGGATGGCTCTGGGCCTCCCCTGACACTGTTTGTTTGCTGTGCCAGGGGGGCTGGCACCAAGGCCGATGCTGGTGCTGGAGCTGGCTTGGAGTCTGTTCCTGACCATGGTGTTGCTAGGAATGTAGAGGGGGGGGATGACTCCAAGCCTGAAGATGGCAGCGGCCAAGGTGTTAGGCCTAGGTGTGGTTCCAAACATGGTGCCGACAGTGATGTTGGCTTGGTGCGTGTCTTCAACTTTGGTGTCATGAAGGGTGATGGCACCAGGCCCAATGTCAATGTTGACACTGAGCACAATGACAAGGACAATGAAGTTTTCCAGCCCAAGTTCAGTGCCAGTGGAGGTGTCATCTCAGAGTTAGACGATGACCCAGGGCAAGTTTCTCCCCAGAGCCGCTTGTTGATGTTGTCACTGATGAGGACCAGGGTCATCCCAAGGGACCTGTATGACTATGGTCTCCAAACCTTGGGATTTCTCCCCAGTGGAATCAATGGGTCACTCTTCAGATGTAGGAGGACTCCCTTTGAGAGGCTCTAGTAGGCCCTCCCCTTGGATGAAGCCCCTTCTGGAATTACACAGCCAAGGTCCAAAGCCCTCAAGACCAGGAGTCTCAAGCTCCTCTAGAAGAGCCTTACCATTTCTTCAAGAGAATGCCCTCATTACTAGGCCCCTCAGGGCTACTAAGGTGAGATTAACACTGTGCATGGGTTAGTACCATAGAGGATTGGCATAGGAAGTCAGAAATGGCCCAATTCAGGCCCTTATCCCCGAAACTGACCAGACCTTGTGGCAATGTCTCGTATCCATACATGTCCTTCCCAGAGGACAGTGTGTCATCGATCCATCTTGCCTCTTCTGCTGAGTATGTTCTTTACCAGCAGTTTTTGATGGATATTCTGCAGGTGCTCCACCTTCGGGCCTTTACCAGCCACAGTTTGGCAGCACTGCCATTGGGATTCCTTGAAGTTCCCAGTATTGACACAGTTATCATGCCATGGAGGAAGCATCCAGGACCTTGTGGAGCCATCCCTCTGCCAATTTTCCATCCCCAGTGACAACCTCTTTCAGTATCATGGATCCAGAGGCTCTGCAGATGTTGCACTTCAACCCACCTTAGGGCTTCAGGTACCGTAGACTCCATTGTTGCTACAGAGCCTCTCGTGTGACCATCCTCTAGAAGCAGACTCTTCCTTTTCAGATGAATTGGGAAAGAAGGTTTTTACCTCCATATACACCTTTATGTGTGTCTGCACACCAGGCCCATGTGGCAATAAACAGTTGCACCCATGGTTGCAGCTGCACAATCTTCTGCCCGAACTGTTGAAAAGTGAGGAAGTCAGGCAAAGCATCAACCTTTCCACCCGAGGTTTTCACGGCACCAGGCATGGGTATCTTACAATACCAGCAAGGCAGCCTCCAGACTGGTGGGAGCAGCAGTCTACATTTGACAGACAGCATGACTTCACCTATCCTGACTGGAATCTATGGGCTACAGTATGGTGCTTACCTCACATTTCCAAGGGGCTCACTTTTTCTTCCCTAGGGTGAGGCAGGAATTTTCGGCGAACTTTCCTGTTCCTGTGCCACAGGAACCCCTGTCTGGCCCTGACCAGTCCAGCTGTCACTAGTCCTGTAAGAAGCCCCAGCCCTCAAGAGTTCTCCCCCATGCAGATGGCTGAGGGTACACCTATATCTTCATGGTAAGCCAGCTTCTCCCTCAGAAAAGGGAAGCTTGGTACTTTGACCCATAAGTCGGAATCAGTGCAGAAGACTGATTCAGGGAAGATAGAAAAGTTATGTACTTACCATAACTGGATATGTTGCTGAATATCTTCTCCACTGATTTCCACTTTTGTCCACTGTCCTCCTTTCTTGCAAGCAAGGGCCTCTGGGCAGCTTGCCCTGTAGCATGTGCCACTGGTGAAGCTTTTGTTTTGTGAACATCTTTCCTCAGTTTCCCCGGCCCCATGGGGACTGTTAATAATAATAATAATACTAAAAAAGATTGTTTGGGACTCAAAACTAGGGTTCCCTGTCCCCCCCTCCAAAAGAAAACCTAACCTTGGACAAGGACCCTCTGGCAGGGTCTCCATACCACCCGATTCCCCCTTTCTCTACCCTCCTGTTTGTTTTCCTGCCTGGGATATATCCCCTCTATCCAGGTTGTTGCTAAATGCAACCTGTACCACTGGGTACCATCCAGTTCAAACTCCACTTGACAGTAGCGCTAGCTATGCATGGGAGCTCGGCACTAGATAGGATCAACCTGAACTAGCCTTGATGTAGGGTACATCCCTGTTGCTTGCAGGAGGAGACAGGTTAGCCCTTTACTTAGTTTTCTTCTGGCTATGACAGACAATCTTTTTTATTTCCTTGTTGGCATGTTTTTTCCCTAAGAAATATTCTGGCTCTCATATTCAGCAGGCTCAGGGATAACTGTGAAGATGGTTATATCTTTACTCCTTTTGGCCTGAACAGTCCTGCAATGCCGCATGCACCAGTTGTTTGCCCCATCTTCTCTTCAGAGAGGGAGGGAGGGAGGACACTCTGACTGGTGATATACTGACTGCTCCTCAAGAGTCTCTTACAGCTCCTCTAGGTGGCACACTTCTGCCATCTCAGTTGCAAAGGGGTCTCATTTTTTGAATACCCGTTCTTTCTGTGTCAGCCAGCGCCATATATATAGATAAATAAATATATGGTGCTGCCTAATTCTTACTATCCTTTCCAGTCTTCTCTTGCTGCCTGGCTAGTGGTGATTTGAGGCTCTGGTTCCATAACCCATACTACCTACCTGTGCTGGCTGTCATATTCAGCAGGCTCAGTGGTAACTGTGGAGATGGTTACATCTTTACTCCTTTTGGGCTGAACAGCCCTGCAATGACAAGTGCACCAGTTGTTTAGCCCACCCTCTCTTTGGGTGAGGGAGGGCACGCTGACTGGTGATATGCTGATTGCTTCTTAGGAGTCTCTTACAGCTCCTTTGGGCGGTGCACTTCTGCCATCTTGGTTGCAAAGGGATGTCATGTTTGAATACCCGTTTTTTCTGTGTCAGCCAGACCCCACATATATACATGGTGCTGCCTTATTCCCACAATCCTTTCTTGTCTTCTCTTGCTGCCTGGCTAGTGATGATTTGAGGCTCTGACTCCATAACACATACTTCCTTCTTGTGTCATCTTAGTGTGCCCCTGTTTGTCTGCTTAGAAGTTTGTAGTCAAGTTTTTATTTTGTTATTTTCTTTATGTTTCCCATCTTCTTGCCCTATCCCTTTGGGCCTGTGAGTTTTCTCAGCCCCCTCTTAATGTTTTCACACTTTGTTTCTCTCCTGGCAAACAGAACTGAGGTTGGTGAGGGAGCTGGTAATGGTTGTCATCTAGTGCGAGGCACCATGTGGGTGTCTACAGGCACCCTTCCCAGTAGCCATTGTCAGTTGCTCCTGGGGTGTCATAGTGCACCTGGCCCAGCTCTGTAAGTGGTGACCAGTGGAGAAGATACTCGGGAAGATCTCCAGTTATGGTAATTACATAACTTCTTTTTTAGCGGAGAATAAAATTTAGTTGTTGAGGCTGCTGATATAATGTACTCTGGTAAGGAGTTCCATAATGTAGCTGCTCTGACACTAAAGGAACAACCTCCTATTGTCTTTATTCTAACTTTTGAAACCGAAAAAGGTGATTTGCAAAATGAAGTCGATGAATATAGAGGATTTTCTATGGGGAAGCATGCACAACAAGGGTATTCTCGATCAAGAGGTATTCATGGCAACGTGTAATGCGCGAGAGGTTTCACGATGCCATGGATACCTCGAGATTAATGAATACCCTTGTGCAAAACTCCCCATAGACAATTTTTTATAGTGTATGGGGAGTCGCAATGGAAAAAAACGGACACGGTATGATGGCAAACATTTTTTTTTTTTTACTTTAGAAGTACGATAACAAGCAGGCAGACAAGAAACAAATATCCTTGTTATAATTCAAATAAATGGCACATAGAAGAAAATGGCTTATCTGAGCAGAGAAAATGTCCATTTTTATTTTTTATGTATTGATGGGTCCACATGCAGATAGATCACATTGCTTACGTCCCTTGGGTGAGCTTCTTCTGTGTTGTCGGTATATTCTGAGCAAGGCAAGAGAAAAAAAAAAAAAAAAGTTAGATTTCTCTAATTCCACCAGGCACATTACGCGATCACTCTTTTATTATTACCTCAGAGGGCTGTCACTTTCGCGGATGAGAAGTACGATTTGCCGTTGTTGGGTGTGGTGATGGATTCACATTTGATTTTAAGACAGCTGTGTCGTGTGGTGGTTGCAGCATGAGAAGCCATTCGATTTTGTTGTGCTGCACTACTGAAGTACTGAGTGCAGCACAACAAGATCGTGACATACTCAGTGCAGGAAAACATGGATTTCCATGCACAATTGCGTTCCACCATACACTATAAAAATATTAATATAAAATAACTCCTTTTAAATCCCCAGGACCTGTGTTTTCTTTTCTTTTTTTTATTCACCTAGAAAACGAAAACCGTCCCTCGTAGTCTAGATCCCTCCCCACCCACACCCACCCACTCGCACCCTGCCTCCCCTTACCCTCCACCCCATACTTACCTCTGGACTCGCGCGACGATCTTCAGTGGATCGGGAACACGTCTGCACTCTTCAAAGGCGACCGCGAACTGAGGAAATGCCGGTAAGCTGTATAATGCAATGAATAGGGTTTTTTCAATTTTGCTGCGTATCTCAGGCATTTCTTGGAATTTTGGCACCAAATTTTCAACATGGGGTTTTTGGGGCCCCTCCTCATGAATTCTGTCACTGTCATGGCGTTAATCGGCCTCGGAAGGTGATTTCGCAGTCACTGTGCGAAATCACCTTCGGGATCCATTAACAAAGTGATAGTGCTAGTGTTCATGAGGTGGCCTCAAAAGCCTATGTTCCAAATTTGGTGGGAAAATCCAACAAATGCCTGTTTATGAGGCTGTGTTAGCGGAGGTTGCTACGCAGGCTCAAGAATCGCGCATATCGAATATTTTAACACCGTATTTTCTGCATTGGCATTTTTGTGCACCTCCTCATGAACAGTACAGCTGTCATTTTCCACATCCTGCCCGAAATGTGTTTCCGCACTTCTGGCGCACAATTGCGCAGTCGCTGTGGGAAATCAGTGTTTGGGCCAGATTATGAAAATGACAGTGACACAGTTCATGAGCAGAGCTCCTAGAATGCCTGTGTTGAAAATTTGGAGCTGATACTCCATTAAATGACTGTGTTACGAGTGTGCATTGGCAGATTGCACATGCTCGTATCGTCGTGTATTTGTGATATTTTCACTCTGGATTTTCACCATTGCCATTTTTACACACCTCTTGATGAACAGTACAGCTGTCACTTCACATATCCTGCCCAAAATGTGTTTCCGCACTTCCGGTGCAGAATAGCGTGGTCGCTGTGCGAAATCACTTCTTGGGACACTTTCAGGAAATGACAGTGACACTGTACATGAGCAGAGGTGCTAAAATGCCTATGTTGAAAATTTGGTGCCTAACGCCCACAAACTGGCAGTGCTGCAAGCGTGCCTTGCATATTTCCCATGCACCCTTGCAACTCCACAAATTCCGTATATTTGTATGCCACATTTTCAGCACTGGCATTTAATTACACCTCCTTATGAACTGTGCAGCTGTCATTTTTCACATCCTGCCCAGCATGTTTTCCCACACTGCACTAACAAACACCCACAGGGACACCCTAATGCCTCTCACTCTCTGCAGGGTGGGGGTGGGTTGGCATCAGTTCAATACTTGACTGCCACTCCTATGCTGCATCTCTCTAACTCCTGCACTGCCAATGGCAGCAAGACAACATTTGGCATTGACAAATGCTTGTTTTGTTCCAGTGACAGTGCGAGTAGCCAGATTCATAGCCAGTTGTAACTTATTGATGGAGTTGTTAATAAGACCAGACAAAATGTCATTGCTATACAGTAGTTCAGCCTGCTGAATACCGAAGAGAGTGCATCAGCATTTTCTCTGTATCCCAAGTGAGATATTTCCCAAATTTATGCAATGCTTCTAAGATAAGTTACCTTTCAAAGTACATTTATATGGCCCTCAAAAGATAACATAGGATCTAGGGGTCCCAAATTGAAAGCCCTCAGTGTGCACTGCACATACAGGAATGCTGCACAGCATATAGCCATGGCTGGCGCTGGTCGATAGACAGTCAGTTTGCTGCAACTGGAGCACTAACTGTCTGAATATGGGGCTATACTGGCACTGCACATAGTGAGTATGCACTGCACTGACACAGCCCATCGCTGAATATGTCCCACAGGGGATCCCACCTGAGAGGGTGCAGCCCAAACAGGATGGCACGAGGGTTCCTGTGGGCTGTACTCAGCCCTAGCATGCTGATGAGCCTTTTTAGCATGTGAGGCACTAAGGGTCCATTTGCATGCCCGTTATTGGATCATTGGTATGCCTTGCAGCCCCAGGGGGCCAATCCTGCCTGTCTGTCACAATAATACCTGGCTGTCTAATGGTCCCCCAACCCCCAATCAGCCATTTTGTATTATTCCAAATACACCCTGATGGTCCGCCCCCTGCCCCTGATTGCTCATTCTGTGTTATTCCCAGTAAACCCTGATGGTGTAGTGGTCCCCCCCCCACCGTAATCACCTGTTCTGTATTGTTCCCAATAGATCCTGGTAGTCTAGTGTATCCCCTCCCCACTCGCCCACTTCTAACTCCTCACCCAGCACTCCACTCACCCTGAACACCATACAGTAGCATCCGTGATGATGGTGACTGGCACAGCCCTCAGCCCACCTCCATGGGCAGCTTCGATCCATCAGCAAGCAATTGCGAGGCTGTACAGAATCTGTAGGTCTGTAGGAAGGTCAGAGATGGGACTTGGGGTGCCACTGGATGTGACCAGAATGAGAAAAAGCTGTATTTGATATGACTGTCCCAACACAAACCCATTGTATCTGTTGTCCTGGAGCCCATGTGTTTGACATTCCTTAGTGAAATTAGGAATCCTAGGTGGACATCCATCCAATGACTATTTTCACATGCTATAATGTGGATATTGTGCAAACAGTACATAATAATTAAAGGAATACACACTGTAGCACATGAACACAAACCAGTACTGATAAAATGCCATGATCTGCAATCCGGACACAGAATAGCAGTTCCTGTCCTACTGTGCTATCAGTACAGGGGTGTACTGTAGTACCACAAAGTACCTGTTTATATGGGGCTATGTGTGGGTCAGTTCCTGTTCTACTGTGCTGTTAGTACAGTGATGTACTGTAGTTCCACAAAGTACCTGTTTACATGGGGCTATGTGTGAGTCAGTTCCTGTTCTACTGTGCTGTCAGTACAGTGATGTACTGTAGTTCCACAAAGTACCTGTTTACATGGGGCTATGTGCTGTCAGTACAGTGATGTACTGTAGTACCACAAAGTACCTGTTTACATGGGGCTATGTGTGGGTCAGTTCCTGTTCTACTCTGCTATTAGTACAATGATGTACTGTAGTTCCACAAAGTACCTGTTTACACGGGGCAGTGTGTGGGTCAGTTCCTGTTCTACTGTGCTATCTGTACAGTGATGTACTGTAGTTCCACAAATTACCTGTTTACATGGGGCTATGTGTGGGTCAGTTCCTGTTCTACTATGCTGTCAGTACAGTGATATACTGTAGTTCCACAAAGTACCTGTTTACTTGGGGTCTGTGTGGGTCAGTTCCTGTTCTACTGTGCTGTCAGTACAGTGATGTACAGTAGTACCACAAATTACCTGTTTACAAGGGGCTATGTGTGGGTCAGTTCCTGTTCTGCTGTGCTGTCAGTACGGTGATGTACTGTAGTACCACAAAGTACCTGTTTATATGGGGCTATGTGTGGGTCAGTTCCTGAGACTACTGTGCTGTCAGTACAGTGATTTACTGTAGTTACACGAAGTACCTGTTTACATGGGGCTATGTGTGGGTCAGTTCCTGTTCTACTGTGCTATTAATACAGTGATGTACTGTAGTTACACGAAGTACCTGTTTACATGGGGCTATGTGTGGGTCAGTTCCTGTTCTACTGTGCTATTAATACAGTGATGTTCTGTAGTTACACAAAATACCTGTTTACATGGGGCTATGTGTGGGTCAGTTCTTGTTCTACTGTGCTGTCAGTACAGTGATGTACTGTAGTTCCTGAAAGTACCTGTTTACATGAGGCTATGTGTGGGTCAGTTCCTGTTCTACTGTGCTATCATTACAGTTATAAAATGGTAAGAGAAAATCCTGAAATCTGATTGGCTGTTCTTCATGAAGCAATTATGTTCCATGCATGGAAAACAAAAAGTGCTGCCAAATGTGCACTGATCACCATTGGAATTATTACGCTAATAGAATGTTAAGAATTCAACTGGCAGCCATTGTTTTTTGCCTAGTAACTGTAAGCATCACATTTACTTGCACTGGGCCCTAAAAATAAAACTACCCTAAATACAAAATAAAACAGATTAATTAAATGTTGTTTCCCTGATCATCACATTCTCCTTACACACATAAATAAGTCAGAAACATTAAGTATTGTTTATAGTTTTCATTACAACTGTTTCTTTGCTGACAATGAAAAATCTCCCTTCTATCTTTACCTGCTCATCAGTGAAATCTCTTCTCTTTGCCCTGACAGTGAGATAATTGAGTCTCTGGCTGTAACAGAGGCCTTTGTTGTGTGTGTATATAGTATGTTAGGAGAGTAACATTCTAGCAGTTGAACTGAGCAGAATTTTGAATCCATGTATTCCATGACAAACATTCCATATCTTGAATGTGGGAAAACAGAGAAGAAAAACAGGAAGAAGAAAGTAGGCAGCAATACAATGACATCATCAATGACATCATTTGTACTGGGCAGAAGGACTATTTGATCATAAATACACACAAGTAAATCTATTTTTTCTACATATAAACATGCTTTTTCCAACTGTAAAAAGTTTAAAAAAGGAGCCCATTTTATAAGCGCAATAAGGCACTCTTGGATGTGCGAGGAACACATTTTACCACACAGCCAGTGGCCAAAGTCACTCGGCCTTCAGCCTCGTGCCTTATTACGTCCCTGGCCATGCAGTAAAATGTGTTCCATGCACACCCCATCATGCCTTATTGCTTACTGATGTACTGTAGTTCCACAAAGTACCAGTTTACATGGGGCTATGTGTGGGTCAGTTCCTGTTCTACTGTGCTATCAGTACTGTGATGTACTGTAGTTCCACAAAGTACCTGTTTACAAGGGGCTATGTGTGGGTCAGTTCCTGTTCTACTGTGCTGTCAGTACATTAGATGTACTGTAGTTCCACAAAGTACCTGTTTACATGGGGCTATGTGTGGGTCAGTTCCTGTTCTACTATGCTGTCAGTACAGTCATGTACTGTAGTTCCACAAAGTACCTGTTTACATGGGCTATGTGTGGGTCAGTTTCCTGTTCTACTTTGCTGTCAGTACAGTCATGTATTGTAGTTCCACAAAGTACCTGTTTACATGGGGCTATGTCTGGGTCAGTTCCTGTTCTACTGTGCTATCTGTACAGTGATGTACTGTAGTTCCACAAAGTACCTGTTTACATGGAGCTACGCATGGGTCAGTTCCCGTCCTACTGTGCTATCAGTACGTAAGTAATAATACCTAACGGGGTGGGCGGTATTGTGATATACCAGACCGCCCCTGGAAGGTCCGGTATAGCACAATACCACCCACCCTGGAGGGTATTATTGCGCTTAGAAAATGGGCATCAGTGTACATTTTTATAAAATAACAGTGAAAATAACTTTGAAAACAAATATAAATATTACAAAATAAATGATTTGGGGGTAAAGTAGTCCATTTGTTTCTGTGCTGTTCCATCCCCCCCCAGAGCCATTCTCTTTTACATACCCCCCACCAGATGGATTTTTTTAATGAAATCTCCCCAAATCTAAAACACGTATCTGCGGTCCTGGAAGACTTTTTTCGGTGGAAAGATCGACTGTGTAGCGTGACCAGTAGAGGTACTGCTGTGGTTTGAGACATTTTTTTAATTATTTTTCCACTTGTCTTTTGCAGGTCTTTGTTGCTTGCTGTTCCTGCCTCTCCCCCCAAGCAGTCCAATATGGCATCCCTGAAGCAGTCTGTTTTTTTTTATCTCCGTTTTTATCGATTTGCAGTCCATTGCTGCTCCCTGTTCATGCCATTGTGGACAGCAAAGCATGAGCACAACTGTCGATCGGGACTCCGGACTGGGAAAGACAGCCACTGACATTTGATTTTTAACTTCAACCCCCACCCAATAGACCTTAAGTTTACCTTTGTTTTTTTAATCGACTTGTCTCTCAGGTTCCGGTGATCGGGATGATGGCAATGAGTGCTGACGTGAATGACAAGATGTGCGTCCATGACAGTTGAAGGTTAGTTTTCATTGCTTCCCCACCACCACCACCATCGTCGGTTTATTTTCAGTGGGGGTTGTATCAGAATGAGTCAGGAAGGAGCAGAGGAAAACCATAATAGAAGTACTGTGTACTGTTAAGTCAAGCAGTACTTTCTTGTATGGATTCGACTCATGTATTTTGAGACATGCTGGCTAGTAGGGCAAGTGGCAGTCGAATGTCAGACAGAGAGGGACATCAGCAGTGGTGCCAGCTGTCAGCTGGCAAACCGCAAATACCTTTTTGAACTGTTGTACAAAGTAAGTTTAGTTTAAAGTTAGAGAGAGGTTATGAATTGTCCTTTTTTTAAAGAGGCACTAAGTAAGAAAAAAGGAGACAGGTTGCGCTCATTCACTCACTCTCTCATTAAGCAAGTTCAGGAATGTGGCGATCGGGACAATCGCACTCACAAATTGTTATAAACGTGGTTTGTAGAACTCTTTATTTGTTCTGCCTGTCAGCCTACTCAAGAGTATGACTGCCTCCTTTTTTTTTTATTTGTCAATCTTCACTTGACACTGGCAGATGGATGGCTGAGCGCGGGGGGGGGGGCACAGTGCTTTTACACAATGGGTTGTGGAAATCACCTCTCTCTCATTATCCGAGAGAAAAAAATGGTGATATTTTCAAATTCAACATTCTATGGCCTCATAATTTTTATGGTAAGCAGGCAGAGACTGGGACTCGTTTCCTGGTCTCTGTTGCCTGATACCAGACCAGGTAGCTGGTAGCCTAAGCCAGTCAGCTTCTATTTCCACAACCCATTTTCTAAACTGTTGTACTGTAGTTCCACAAAGTACCTGTTTACTTGAGGCTATGTGTGGGGCAATTCCTGTTCTACTGTGCTATCAGTACAGTGATGTACTGTAGTTCTACACAGTACCTGTTTACATGTGGTTTTGCGTGGGTCTTTCACAGAGGAGTTCCAAGCCTCCACATAATACAAGGAGCACAGGTGTAACATTATGAGACAGGATATGAAGTGTCAAGAGATGTGGCCAGGTATTTAGCAGTTGAAATTCAATGCCAGAAAGAGCAAGGTGTTGCACATAGAGGGAAAACTCCTGCAACAGTGTGCTCTGTTAATAGCACGCTGGTAGAGAGCACAGAGAAGGAGAAAATCCTGGGAGTGATGATGAGAGGAATTACTGGAAGGAAGGAGGTGATTCTGCCTCTGTATAACTTACTGGTGAGACCACATCTGGAATACTGTGCCTAGTTCTGGGGCCCACACCTAGAGGAGGTCAGGGGTAGATTAGAGACAAAGCAACAAAGAGCTACAGAGATGATCCATGGTCAGCATGCCATGGTGTATGACGACGGACAAAAGTGTCTCAACATGTACTCATCAAAGGGCAGAAAGGAGAGGAGGGACATGATAGAAACTTTCAAATTCATAAAAGGATTCAACAGAGTGGACCCTGCAAGTCTGCTCAAACTACGAAACAGTGTGTCCCATATGGAGGCATGCACTCAAGCTGGAGAGGGAAAAGGTTTGAAAAAGACGTTAGGAAGTACTGTGTAATGTCCCTTTTACTGGCCACCTTTACCATATGCCCAGGGAAGAGGAGAGGGTGGGCAGTAATCCTACGATGAATTCCCATGTCTAGGGATGTACAGATGGAAAGTCTTGCCAGGAGTCACCCTCTGTTAGTTCCCCTGGTCTGGCGTCTTCACACCCTGTAAGCATGACCACAATGTATAAAAGTCTGTGCGCCACCCCAGTGTTACTGCTTTGGCCGTGATACATTGTGCCTCTCACAAGGAGACCACTTGCCTCTTTTTCTTCCACTTGGTCTTCACCACACTGCTGTTTTACAGTGTCTGCCTGTTATTTTCAGAACCTCGAAGTGGTTCCCAGATCTTGGCCACTACTTTTTGCCGTTGGCTGCGAGGGTAAATGGAATGAACCTTGGCTAGACAAAAAATAGTTTTCGTATCACACCACACTTTGCATACATCAATCCTATAAAGGCAGCTTTGGATGGAAATAACGTACTTTATCTATAACTTCATTATTTGAGATGCTATCAGTTACATTGCTTTGGTACCCTTCTTTAGAAACAGATGAACAAAGTAGATGATTTGATAGCTGTTATCGGACCAACAAGAAATTTCAGAACACATGCTTTCAGGCCTCACGGTGGCCTTCTTAAGGGCACACGGTACACGGGGCATGACACTTAAGACTTTAACTTGCTTGCAGAACAACAAATATTTATTTACACCGGCATAGTGCACTAACTATTTCATGACAGGATTACACGGCTGGATCCCCAACCGAAACCCCACCAAGGGCCCAGTCTTACGCATTTTTTTAACAGTATATACAAGTCCCAAACAAGCCAGATATTGCTACATTTTAGCAGCACATCAGCATATACTTACAGTCTTAGAAAAGTTATGGATCCCCCTTGGGCTAGGCCCTATATATTTAAACTGTAAAACCATGACTTAATTTATTTGCATTAAGCATAGCAATTACATTAAGCACTGTATCCATCAGGAAATCACTGTGACACAGAGCTTTACGATTTAGACAGGAAGTTGCTTGGAAAAACTCCAAACATTTATCTACAGGTGGGTGAATAGAACTTGAAGTAATAATGGTGAGCCTGCAACTGGCATCTGACCACAGCTCCTGTTTGGGTTCAGAATTAATCAGCATTAAATCAGTTATCAAATTCAGCAGAATATGGCATAATCCCAGTGATGTATAGCCCCTTGACCAGCCAGTCATGACATTGATTCTCAGTAGCAGGATAATTACCCCTCAACGTATTAACAGTTGGCATAATGACATTTTATTCCATCTGCTCAGTTTCTTCAGTAACATTTTTCCCTTCTGGTCAGTTACTTTGCTGATACTTTTCTTATATGTTCAGGTAGTTTGGTGACACTTTTGCCATATGGTTAGTTATGGTAGTGACACTTTTCCCATATGGTCAGTTACTTCAATTACCCATTTCCCATATGGTCAGTAACTTCAGTGACACCTTTCCCATATGGTCAGTTACTTCGATGACACTTTTTCCATATGGTCAGTTACTTCAGTAACACATTCCCAAGTGGTCAGTTACTTTGCTGATGCTTTTCTTATATGTTCAAGTATTTCGTTGACACTTTTTCCATATGGTTAGTTACTGCAGCGACAGTTTTCCCATACAGTCAGTTACTGCACTGACATTTATACCCATATGTGTCAGTTACTTCCATGTCACATTTTACATATAGTCAGTCATTTCAGTGACACTTTTCCCATATGGTTGGTTACTTCAGAGACACTTTTCTCATATGGTCAGTTACTTTGGTGACACTTTTCCCATAAGGTCAGTTACTTCAATAATGCTTTTCCCATATGGTCAGTTACTTCAGTGACAGTGTTCCCATATGGTAGGCTACTTCATAGACACTTTTCCATATGGTCAGTTCCTGTAGTGTTGCTTTTCCTGTATGGTCAGTTTCTTTGGTGACCCTTCTTCTATATGACAGTTACTTCAGTGACACGTTTCCTATATGGACAGTTATGTCGTTGGCACTATTCCCATATGATCAGTTACTTTAACGACACTCTTCCCATATGCGCATTTACTTTGGTGACACTCTTCCAATATATTCATTTGCCTTGGTGACCCTGTTCCAATATAGTCAAATATGTCAGTGATCCTTTTCCCGCATGGTTAGTTAGTTAGTGCAGTGACACTTTCCTATATGGTCAGTAAGTTTGGTGACCCTTTTTAACTTTGGTGGCCCTTTTCCCACACGGTAGGTTATTTTGGTGGCTCTTTTCCCATATGGTCAGTTACTTCAATGACACTTTTCCCATATGGTCAGTTACTTCAGTGACCTTTTTTCTATATGATCAGTTACTTTGGTGACACTTTTCCAATTTTTTTATTTTTTATTTTAAACCTTTGTTTAACAGGTAAGTACAGTGAGCCAAGGCCCGTTTTCATGTACAACCCGGGATCATATACATTATACAGTCAAGATGTTTACATAAAAAATTTAACAAAACTCACAATACATTACAACATTTATTAAACATACATCACAAAATTACATACAACAATCGCTAACACAGTATTAAAATAAAACACTCAGTGAAAACAATAACAAGGAATTTTGCCAAGAAAATAATTTCTTAGCTTAATTTTACAAGTTTGGTGGGTAACATCCCCATATAAAACAGTAGGAAGCTCATTCCAATTTTTAGCAGCAGAATAAGAAAAAGAACCATCTCCCATTTTGGTCTTGGTCTTAGGAACATTCAATTTAATCCGATGATTTGAACGAAGTTCCCTTGAATTCCTTTTTATCCGTAATAATGAAAATAATGGAGAATTTATACCTTGACGAAGAATATTGTCAGTTAAAGAACATAAACTATAAAGACAATTTAGCCTGGGTGGAGGCCAGGCAGATAGTCTATGTAGTTCACAATGATGTGTGGAATAAGGCAACTTAACAGTAAATCTACAAATACCATGAAACACATTAGTAAGAAGGGATAGCTCTCTATTAGACAAATTTGAAAAAAGAAATGAATTATAATTTAACTGAGGGAGTAATACAACCTTGGCTATTGCATGCCTAGCTGGTAAGGTCAGCAATGATTGAAATTTAAGTAGGACACCCAGTCTCTGATTTATTTGATGAGAAATGAAATTTACATGGTTAGAAAAAGTTAAACATTGGTCCAACAGGACTCCAAGATATTTAAATTGTTTTACCTGCTCCATCTTATTACCCAATGAGTCAATGATAGACAAATTCTGAGCTCTGTTAAGTCTAATTTTGGATCCAAAAAGCATACATTTTGTTTTTGAGTTGTTTAGAGCCAAATAATTCCATTTTAACCAACTACAGGGTACAGCAAAGTCCTTATTGAAAGACTCATTTATAAGTTCCATCAAAATAGAACTTTTATACAAAATAATATCATCTGCATAAATCAGACATTGGTGTCTTTCAGTAAAGATGGAACAATGTCTACAAACGCAGTGAACAGAAGGTGGACCAAAACGGACCCCTGGGGTACCCCCTGTAATAAAAATCTGCTAGAAGAAAAGGCTCCATTTAATCCTACTTTAAGTGGTCACTTGGACAAATAACTATGAAAGCAATCAACAGCAATCTCTGCCAAACCATAACTTCGGAGCGTCCTGATCAGCAGAGGATGACTTTCTAAATCAAAGACCTTGGACAGGTCCACGAACACAGCACCAGTGAGCAAACCATCGTCCATAGCTACACTGGTGTGGTTCATGAACCTGGCCAAGGCCGTCCCCGTCCTGTGAAATTTTCGGAACCCATGCTGATCAGGTGTCCTAAATGCGTTTTCCTGTAAATAAGCAGAAAACTGCTCATTCACAAGTCTCTCAAGAATCTTACCCAAAGGTGGCAATAGAGAAATAGGACAATAATTGTCCATATCCATTCTGTCACCAGATTTATAAATAGGTTTGATTACTGTTTGCTTCCATTCATTTGGGAAGCAACCTGTAAGCAAAGACCAATTGAAACTAGAAGTGAGTAGATAAGTAATATAGTCAGAAATCAATTTTAAGAACCTGGTCTCAAGTTCACATGCACTTGAACCATTTAACATTTGTTTCAAGAGACTGTAAACTCGATGTGGTTCAGTAGCTGAAAAATAAAAAGAACCAGGTTCAGAGATATCACAAGACTGTCCATCTACACACAGACCCTGATTAGAAGCCTGTGTGTATTTGGACAAATCAAAAAATGTATCCAAAAAGGATTCACAGATTACCTGAACATCAGAGATCACATGTCCATCTTTAATAAAAGCCTCTGTAGTTAGTTTCCTGGAAGGATTGATTAAAGTGTTTACCGAAGACCAAAACCTTTTTGGGTTATTTAAACTAGAAGTCTGTAAATTCTGAAAATAATTAGATTTACTTTGTCTGTGTTTTATTTTACATTCGTTTCTAAGCTTCCTATAGCTATTAAAATCTCTCACTGATTTAGTTACCTTATAAAACTTCCAAGCAGCATCTCTCTATTTCATTAAGTGCAGCAAGGGGGTAGTAATCCATTTATTCAAAGAACCTCTAACTCTCCTAACCACTTTGGGAAAATGTTTATTTTGTAAAAGAGTGGAAGTAAAATAATCGACAATATTCACATCGGGAATTGCATCCCAAAAAGTCCAATCAAGCTTCTGTAGGTCAACAAGAAGTTCTCCGCTCACCTCATTAACAAATCTATGGTATGAAATGAACCTAGGAAGCAATTTGGGCCTTTTGGATCTCCATATGCAAGAAGTGGCCAAATGGTCACTCATTACATTGGGAAGTACACCAACACAAGAGATATTTACCTGTTTATTAACAAGGACCCAATCTAGAATTGTATGGTTCTGACTACTCATATTCATACGAGTAAATGAGTTAATGATCTGGGACAAAACAGCATTGGCCAATAACGTCTCTATAGCAGGGTCGTTGATAGGGTCCCAATGAATATTAAAATCTCCAGTAATCAAAAAATCACTGCCTGATTGAATAGTTGTTACAAACTTTAAAATATCATCTAGCCCTTTTTTTGCAGTTTTTGGGGGATTATAAATTGTGCCATATCTTAATTTTTGACAGCCACCAAGTTTTAATTCTAAAAGGAGCCATTCAAATTCAGAAGTATGTTTGTATCTAGGAGAAATCTCAACTACTTCCAATTCTGATTTATAGTATACCATTATACCCCCTTCCTTCTTTTTTCCATTCCTGTCTTTCCGTGTTAATTTATAGCCTTCAAGGGCAATAAGGTTATCTAATACTGAAGGTTCAGCCAAGTTTCAGTTACACTGAATATATCTGGGTCATAATTAGTGACCCAGGCCTCAATTTCAGCTTGTTTGGACATGAAACTCCTAACATTAAGATGAACTATTCTTAAACCTTTAGTTTGCCAGTAATTGTCATATAATACAGTATCAGGAATTAAAGGCCCCCGGTTTGTTTCCACATCACCAGATAGAAGTAAAGTACACCACATAATACCAACTAGCAGGGAAACAAGAGAAAACTTTAACCTGGGTTTTACAAAAGAAAATTCCCCAATCTCATATATGTTCCTTTTCCTTAATACAGCCTAAATCCCTAACATTTAAGGAAAAACAGTAGGTACAGGCCATTAGAGAGTTTGAAAATGTAAAAACAGTAAATATTTGAGTGTGAGCATTTGGTGGTGTAATGGGATCAATGATATACATTAAACTTTGATCGAACAGAATTAACCCAAAACAACAACACATCATAGAAATCCTTAGGCCCCACATGTTAACTACTAATCAATAGACAAGTATCAATCTACCTTTCTTATTGCACTTATGATGCGACTTATAATAAAAGTGCATAAATTATATGCAGTCTCCCCGCAGTCTCCCTCCATTGACTCCTGATAGTGACTCCACCACTCCTGCGTACTCTACTCACGCATGCAGCCACTCTGCGGACAGCCGCTGATGATGTAAGAAATTTATTAAGAGTGAATTAAGATTCTCCGCCCCTCAAGTCAGCTGTTTTGCCACAAGCTCCCGCCCAGTAGCCCCCTCGCTTACCGAAACCAGAAACGAGAATGTAACAGTCAAAGCGGTCACACTGCTTCATGAGATATCAGGGCACAGAAGTCATATAGTGCATAGGTATATCAGGAGACTATGCAATTAACAGCAGGCACGAACTTAAGCAGTGTCTTGTAGATGGTCACAGCAATTCCTTTAGATGTCAATATGGTCAGTTATGTCAGTGACACTTTTCCTATATGGACAGTTACTTTAATGATACTTTTCCCATATGGTTAGTTACTTCAGTGAAACTTTTCCCCTATGGTCATTTACTTTAGTGAAAATTTTCTCATGATCAGTTACTGCGATACCACTTTTGCCATATGGTCAGGTACTTTGGTAATAGTTTTCCCCATATGGTCAGTTACTTTGGTGTCACTTTTACCATATGGTCCATAACTTCATCAACACTTTTCCACTGTGGTCATTTACTGCCACATCATCAGTTACAACAGTGACACTACAGGAGTTAAGGAGATACATAGCTTGACTATGACCATCCATTTAAAACCATGGGATCTGAGGCTCCCAAAATGACTTTAAGGTTTGCTTTTGTGGGTATGTGGGATGCCCTATGTTTCTTTGAGTTTGTATTCAAAATGTGCAAGTACCTTATTTCTGTCACTAAAAACAGAAGTTAGTGAAAAAACTGTCTTTTTAACCCTGTGCCCTTTTGAACTTTAGCCACCCAGCTTTCTTGCATGTTCCAAGACACATTTGAGCAGCCATCAGAGAAGAAGAAAGAAATGAAAGAAAAGATTAAGTCCAAAGGTAGTAAAAAGGAGATGTCAAAGAAACGAAAGGAGGACAAACCACTGGACAGCACTCTAGACAAGGTGGGGAAAGAAGAGCAGAAATCAAAGACGAAGACAAGAACAAAGCAGCCAAAGGCCAAAGCAGGTGAGGATATAGATATACAGTAATAATGACTGAAGTAATGGCGGACTGGTCTTACCCAGACTCAGCCTGTACACTGTTACCAGCTTTTTCAGCCCTTCAGATGCCTGTAAGGGTATTTCAGTAGCTGACATTATTTGGCATATAAACTGTCTTGGTGTATCTCTAGGTGTTGATACCTCCAGAGCCACTGTTACACAGTACAGCACTCCTTGCCAAAGGGCAAACGACCCACCCGTCTTTGTCATAGCTGAGAGCACCTTACTTTAGAAACAAAATATGATAAGAGTGGCTTTCTCTTTAGAGGTGAAAACACAATTTTTTTGTCAGTTATAAACCAGTTATTTGTACCTTAGGGGACTCGGTCACTGAAACATGACATATATAAAAAACAATATTTTAATACTCGTAGATATATACACATGCAATACATGATACTACACAATGACTAAGGAGAACAGTAACTCTACAGAGAAGAAAAGAAAATGGGTTTGAACAGTAGGTAACACACAGAAAACACTATCTCACACTTCTGTCTCTATTATGCAGAGTAGAATAGCTTAGCACAAATGACATCTTGGTGAATTAGGACAGATTCAAAACTTAGATGCTAACTATTCTGAGTCCCAAACCTAACTTTTTTAGGGTCTGGTAAGTCTTCAGACTCATTCAGTCACTAACCACCCATGGCACATCATCCCGTATGACACTTTGACATCATAGATTCAACACCTCTTTTGTGTTCTGAAAAACCTCAGATCTTGAAAACTGGTATAAACTGGAATCTTGGATTTTTGTAGATTGAGAAACCTTTTCATTGTTCTGAGCCCTGTCTGCCCCAGCAGGAGTGGCTGCATCAGTCATTAGCTAGGTGCAGTTTCTTGACATGAAGAGACACTTCTTTCCTTTGAAAGTCTCCCATGAACTGTCCAGGGGTTCTACAATGATACAGATCAAGAGAGGTAATAATTGCCCTTAGAGACAGTTGTTTTGTCTGTGATAAAAATCTTCACCTTTCCCAGGGATATCAACTTTGTCCCTTCAACTGAAAAATTCTAGAAGAAACCCATGCAGAAAGAATTAAATAAAAAAAAATACAGTAACAGGTTTACTCATTAAATTGTTGCATCTCCCCAGAGAAATGAAAAATAACTCTTTTAGCAGCACTAAATGATGTTTGTTTTTCATGTGAGCCAGCTGGCTGCCACTTCTGTGCCCTCAATTCACTCTGTGTGTGATCCCCACATTACTTTCTCATAGCACCTCTCCTACTTAAAATAACAATGGTGCTAGCTATTGTCTGGACAGCCCATCTGCATTGCCATGTTGTGACCCTCTACGGTGCCTAATGTCCATATTGTATGACTGTTGCTTCTGCAAAGCCCAGACAATGCCTAGACACTCTTTCTTCTCTGTTGTGGTGTAGACCTCCTCTTCAGGCAGCAGTTTTCTGCTCAGGTACCCGACTGGGTGTTCCTTTCCCAACTGCGTAACCTGACTCAGAACAGCACTTAGCCCATGATCTGATGCATCTACATGCACAATAAATGTAAGAAAATGTAGTCTGAGCTGTCGAGCATAGGTGCCATTCACAGTGCCTCCTTCAGCTGGTGGGCTGTGGTAACAGGTTTCCATCCACTGAAACTTTTTCAACATTTACTTCCTGGTGAGGTCGGACTGGGGTTTGGGCATGCTGCTGAAATTTGGCACAACATTACAGTAGTACCCTGCCATCCCTAGAAATGCCTGTACTTTTCTTTTGGTAGTGTGTGTGACCCATCCCTGGATGGTTTCAATTTTCACTGGTTCAGGATGGATGTATAACCACTCCTTACCCTATGCCCAGGGAATGACACTTCTGTCATTCCTGTCTGGCACTTCTCTGCTTTGACTGTCAGCTCAGGTGCCTGCAGTTTGCAGAACACCTCAGCAATGTTCCTCATGAGATCCTCCCAAGTCTGGCTATAGATGACAATGTCTGCCATATATGCCTGGGCCAAGTCTCCTACCCCATTCAGAACATGGACCACGAGTCATTGTAAGGTGTCTGGCACATTCTTTATCACTAATGGCATAACCCTGGACTCTAGTAATTGAAACAGTGTGATGAAGGCTTACCTGTCTCTGGCTTCAGGGGTCAGGGTACCTGCTAATAGCCCTTTGTCAGGTCTATGGTGGACAGGTAACGTGCTCCCCCTTACCTCCCCAGGACCTCATTCATCCTGGGCGTGGAGTATGTGTCTGACTGCATGCAACTATTGAGCTTCAGTAGTCTATTTAGAACCTCATGCTCCCATCCTTTTTGGGGATCAGCACCAGTAAGAATGTCCAGGGGCTGTTGAACTCCTGGATCACCCAGAGAGCTAGTATCTCCTTAATCTCCCCCTCCATGGAATGTCTTACTCCTTCTGAGACCTGTAGGGTGGCTGTCTCAGTGGGTCTTGACACCTTGTATCCATGTGGTGCTTTGCCAGTGTGGTATACCCAGGCTTCAAAGTGAGCATTTCACCAAATGTATGTAGTACCCCCATACATTTCAGCAGCAGGCCTGTGCCATCCACTCTGAGAGGGTGACACGTATCCACTGGGGATTCTTCCTTAACCTCTCCCAGGATATCCACCACTGAATCTGCTTTGTCTCCTCCTCCAGATAGCTGCACATAGCCAGGACCATCTCATCCCAGTTATAGGAGGGCTTCATCATATAGTCAGTTACAATGCTGACTCTTTCCAATCTTGTAAATTACTTTGTCACTTTTCTTATATAGCCAGTTATAATGGTGACACTTTTTCCATATGGTCAGTTACTTCGATTACACTTTTCCCATATGGTCAGTTACTGTACTTCAGTGACATATTCCCCTATGGTCAATTAATGTGGTGTCACTTTTCCCAAATAGTCAGTTACTTCAGTGACACTTTTCCCATACGGTATGTTACTTCAGTGACACTGTTCCCATATGGTCAGTTACTTTGTCTGTTGTCCCATATGGTCACTTACATGATACTTTTTTCATGTAGTCAGTTACTTTTGTGACACTTTTTTCATACAGTCAGTTACTTCAGTGACACTTTTCCCATATGGTCAGTTACTTCAGTGACACTTTATTTATATGAACAGTTACTTTTGTGACCCTTTTAAAGTATGGTCAGTTATGGGGAAGGGAGGAATTGTTCAACCAGTAAAGGCACATGAAGCTGAAGGTTGTTTCCAGGTGAGACCTGGGAGCACAAGGAAGTTAAGTGACTTGCTCAGGGTCACACAGTATGCAAGTGGGGGATGCGGGATGTAAACCCAGCTCTCCAGGTTTGCAGTTCAGAGCCCTAAACCTCTGCACTATACTGCCTCTAGTTATGTCTGTGATAGTTTTCTCATATGGTCAGTTACTTCAGTGACACTTTTTCATATGGTCAGTTCCTTCAGTGTCACTTTTGCCATATGGTCAGTTACTTTTATGTCACTTTTCCCATATGGTAAGTTACTTCAGTGATACATTTTCCACATGATCAGTTACTTTGATGACATTCTTCCCATATGGTCAGTTACTTCAGTGACTCACTTCCCATACGTCCAGTTGCTTTGGTGACACTCTTCCCATATGTTCAGTTACCTCAGTTACTCTTATCCAGTGTGATCAGTTACTTCGGTGACCATTTTCCCTTATGGACAGTTGCTTTAGTGACCATTTTCCCATTTGGCAAGTTACTTTGATGACACTTTTCATGTTGTCAGTTACTTTGTTGACACTTTGCCCATATGGTAAATTACTTCTGTGACACTTTTGCCGTATGATGAGTTACTTCAGTGATTCTTTTCCCATATGATCAGTTACTTTGTTGACACTTTTCCCATGTGGTCATTTAGTTTTGTGACATTTTTCCTGTATGGTCAGTTACTTTGGTGTCACTTTTCCCATATGGTCAGTTAGTATGGGGACACTTTTCTCATACATTTGGGACACTTTTTCCATATGGTCAGTTACAATGATGACACTACAGAAGTTAAGGGGATGCAAAGCTCGACTATGGACATCCATTTAAAACTACTGGATCAGAGACTCCCAAAATGATGTTAAGATTTGCTTTTGTGGGTACGTGGGGTGCTCTGTTTCTCTTTATGTTTGTATTCAAAGTGAACAAATAGAGCATTTCTGTCAATAAAAAACAGAGGTTGGTAAAGAACTGTCTTTTTAACCCTGTACCCTTTTGGACTTTAGCTCACCAAGTCTCTTGCATGTTCCAAGATCCATGTGAGCAGCCATTAGAGAAGAAGAACGAAATGAAGGAAAAGAGAAAGCCCAAAGGTAGTAAGAAAGGGATGTCAGAGAGACAAAAGGAGGACAAACCACTGGATAGCAGGCTACAAAAGGTGGAGGAAGAGGAGCAGAGATCAAAGATGAAGACAAGGACAAAGCAGCCAAAGGCCAAAGCAGGTGAAGATAGAGATGTACAGTAATAATGACTGAGGTTATGACAGACTCATGTTCCCCAGACTCAGCCTGTACGCTGTTACCAGCTTTCTCAACCCTTCAGATATCTGCAAGAGTATTTCAGTAGCTGCCATTATTTGGCATAGACACTCTCTTGGTGTATCTCTAGGTGTTGGTACCTCCAGAGCCACTGTTATACAGTACAACACTCCTTGTTAAAGGGCAAATGACCCACCCGTCTTTGTCATAGCTGAGAGGACCTTACTTTAAAAACAAAATTTGGTAACAATGGAATTCTCTTCAGAGGTGAAAACACAATTTTCTCACCAATTATAAACCGATACCTCAAAGAGCTCAGTCACAAAAGCATGATGTATATAAAAATAATATTTTAATACCGCAAGATATTTACACATATAATTCAGGATACTACACAAAGACTATCGGGAACAGTAACTCTACAGAGATAAAAGGAAAATGTTTTGAACAGTAAGTAATACACAGGAAAAAAAATTTTCTCTCTCTCTCTCTCTCTCTTGCTCTTTCTCTCTCTCTATCTCTCTCTGTGTCTGTTAAGCAAAGCAGAATAACTTAACACACATAGCACTGTGGTGAGTTAGGGCAGACTCAAAACTTAGATGTTAACCATTCTGAGTCCCAAACCTAACTAACTTTTTTATGGTCTGGCAAGTCCTCAAAATCCTTTAGTCACCCCCCCATGACACGTCATCCAGTATGTCACTCTCATGTTATAGATTTGACATCTGTTTTGTGTCCTTGAATACCTTCCATCTTGAAAACTGGTATAAACTAGAATCTTGGGGTTTTGTGGATTAAGAAACCTTCTCATTGTTCTGAACCCTATTTTCCCCAGCAGGGGTTGCTGGCTGCATCAGTCATTGGCTAGGTATAATTTCTTGATACGAATAGACACTTCTTTCCTTTGAAGTTCTTCCACGAACTGTCCAGGGGTCCTACCATGATGCAGGACAATAGAGGCAATAATTGGTTTGTCTCTAATAAAAATCTTAACATTTCCCAGGAATATCAATGTTGTCCCTTGAAATGATCAATTCTAACAGAAACTCTGCAAAAATAATTAAATTTAAAAAATACAGTAACAGGTATACATAGCTAATTATTTCATTCCCACCCCCCAGGAGAAATGAAAAATAAATCCTTTAGCAGCAATAAATGAAGTTTGCGTTTCATGTGAGCCAGCTGGCTCCCACTTCTATGCCCTCAGTTCAATCTTTCTTTGTCCCCCACATTAGTTTATCGTAGCATCTCTCCTACTTAACAAAAACAAAAGGGGTACTAGCTATTGTGTGGACAGCACATCCATATTGCCATGTTGCGACCCTCTGCAGTGCCAGTTTTCCATATTGTAGGACTGTAGCTTCTGCAAAGCCCAGACAGGGCGCAGATGCTCCTTTTCTATTGTGGCATAGGCCTCCTTTTTGGGCAGCAGCTTCTTGCTCAGGTACATGACTGAGTGTTCCTCTCCAGAGTGCATAACTTTACTCAGAAGACACCTAGTCCATGATCAGATGCATCTACTTGAATAATAAACTTGAAAATTGTCTGGGGGTGTTGAACACAACTGAACTACACAATGCATCCTTCAGCTGGTGGACTGTGGTATCTGTTTTTCTGCCACTGAACCTTTTCCAGCATTATCTTCCTGGTGAGATCAGACAGGAGTTTGATCATGCTGCTGACATTTGACACAATCTTACGGTAGTACCCTGCCATTCCTAGAAATTCTCATATGTTTCTCTTGGTTGTGGGTGTGGCCCATCCCTGGATGGCCTCAATTTTCACTGGTTCAGGCTGGATGTATACCCACTTCTCACCATACACCCAGGGAATGACACTTCTGCCATTCCCATCTGGCCCTTCCCTGCCTTGACTGTCATCTCAGTGGCCTGCAGTCAGTGAAAATTCTCAGTAATGTTCCTTATGAGATTCTCTCAAATCTTAATAAAGATGGCGACGCCATCCATGTACACCTGTGTGAAGTCTCCTTCACCATTCAGAATGTGGACTCATGAGTCACTGAAAGGTGGCTAGCATATTCTTCATCCCAAATGGCATAATTCTGAACTCAAATAATTGAAAAAGCATGATAAAGGCTGACCTCTTTCTGGCTTCAGGGGTCGGGGTACCTGCCAGTAGCCCTTTGTCAGGTCTGTGGTGGACAGGTAATGTGCTCCCCCAATCCCTCTAGGACCTCATCTGTCCTGGGCTTGGAGTATGTGTCCAGCTTCATGCAACCGTTGAGCTTCGGTAGTCGATGCAGAATCTCATGGTCCCATCCTTTTTGGGGATTGATAACAGTAGGGATGCCCAGTGACTATTGGACTCCTGTATCACCCAGAGAGCCAGCATCTCCTTAATCACCCCCTCTATGGCTTGTTTTCCTCCTTCTGGGGCTCTGTAAGGTGGCTGTCTCTGTGGGTGTTGAGACGTTGTATCCATGTGGTGCTCTGCCAGTGTGGTATAACTCTGCTTCAGCATGCGCAGTTCACCAAATGTATGCAGCACCCCACACATTTTGGTAGCTTGGGCCTGTGTCATTCGCTGTGAACGGGTGACAGCATCTCTGAGGAATCTCCCTGAACCTCTCCCAGGAGCTCCACCAACTAACTCTGCTTCTGTTTCCTCCTCTGGATAGATGCACAGAGCCAGGACCATCTCATGCTGGTTATGGTAGGACTTCATGATATAGTCAATTACAATATGTGGTAAACTACTTTGACACTTTTCTTATATGATCAGTTACAACAGTGACACTTTTTCCATATGGTAATTTACTGTGGTGACATTTTTCCCATATGGTCAGTTACTTCGATGACAAATGTTCATATGGTCATTTACTTCAGTGCCACTTTTCCCATGTGGTCAGTTACTTCGATTATGCTTTCCCCATACTGTCAGTTACTTCGGTTACAGTTTTCCCATATGGTCATCTAGTTCATAGACACTTTTTTATATGATCAGTTACTGTAGTGTCACTTTTCCTATATGGCCAGTTACCTCAGTGACACTTTTCCCATATTGTCAGTTACTTTGGCACCTCTTTTCCCATATGGTCAGTTACCTGTGTCATTCACTGTGAACGGGTGACAGCATCTCTGAGGAATCTCCCTGAACCTCTCCCAGGAGCTCCACCTTCTCTCTCATTAACCCAGCTCAATCCGGCTTCCGGGCTAATCATAGCACAATCACTGCACTAGCAAAAGTACCCAATGATTGAATCTCTGCTATAGATGCTAAGAAGGTAACTGGCGCAGTCTTTTTGGACCTCAGCAAAGCTTTTGATACTGTTGATCACAAACTATTAGTCAATTGCCTTGCAAAGTTGGGTGCCACATACCATACCACCCAGTGGTTCTCTAGCTACCTAACTGGAAGATTCCAAAAAGTAAAGGCGGAAGGCTTTTCTGCTGCTTGCCAGTTGCAAGAGGAGTCCCAAGGATCCATCTTAGGCCCTATCTCGTTTTCTTTGTACATTAATGACTTAGATGCTAATATATCACGTCCAATCTGCACTTTTTGCAGATGATACTGTGTTGTATACTTCTGGCTCATCATTATCTGAAGTCAAGGGGTGCTTCAGCGGACTTCGCTGACAGGCATAATCTAATAAAGTGAGTTCTGCTCAATGCTAAGAAGACTAAAGCGATGATATTCTCCCGCAGTGCTGTCACAGGCCCCCCTAATACCCTTGCCCAAGACTTCATTGTCACCACGCTAAACGAGCCTCTGGAAGTTGTAACCAAATTTAAATATCAGGGTATCTGGATCGACAATAAATTATCTTTCAATGACCACGTTGAAGATGTCTCTAAAAGGTTAAAAGCAAGGTTAGGTTTCTTCTACAGAAATAGGCCCCTTTTCCCCCTTGAAACTCGAAACAAGTTTGTACAGGCCACTTTTCTCTCCCTACTCGACTATGGCGATATAATCTATTCCTTCACCACTCTTGCAAATCTAAGTAAACTGGACATCCTTTATCACCGTGCGTTACGGTTCATTACCAACTCCCCTTACCATTCGCACCGCTGTGACTTATATGCAGCTGTTGGTTGGACATCCCTTACTACTAGACGCCTGCTCCATGCTGGGCTATGGACTCTTAAACTGCTCCTGCAGAAATTGCCAAGCTATCTCTCTTCCCTTATTAGTATCTCACATAGTGCATACTCGTTAAGAAAGTCTGACTTTATTATACTTGACATACCAAGGGACGCTGACCTCCTTTGGTAACGCATATTGCATATGCCCTTTCCTCCATTTGGAACCAATACAAACCGCATTGAAACTAACTAGCACAGTTTCAATAAACTTCTACAAATCGCTAAGTTCAGCCAAAATAAAAGACACCTGTAACTGTCGTTAAGTCTCTTCCTTCCCCATGTGTGCCATATTTATCCACTGGTAAGTTATAATTGCTTTGTCATATTAACTGCTTTCCCTTCCCCTTCTACTCCTGGCTTTATCTATGCTTACACTCCACTGCTACTCTATCAAATCACTCCTCCCCCCCATATCAGTTGTAGTCTGTTGTTTGTTCTAGCTGCCAAAATATATGTATTGCATACAAAAGTCATCATGTTTCATTTATCAGTATGCAACCTGTAAGTCGCTTCCCTGTCTCATATTAATGTTTACCATCTCGGTCACCCTATGTGGTACCCTTGTATGTATATCCAGCCTGTATCATGTAACGTGCATTTCATGTATATACTGTTATTACCTATCTATGTTTGTACTTTAAGTGTTTATGTCACAGGACCTCCTTGTGAATGAGCTTGCTCAATGGAGTTTTCCTGCAATGAACTTGAACCTGACCTCATTTTTCCCATATTGTCAGTCACTTTGATGACATATATATATATATATGTACAGTATACACCGCTTAAAGTGGACACATCTGTGTGATCATAAAACGTCTGTTGTCAGGTGTATCTGCAGACTGTTCCATGCAGTTTAGTGTATGTACTTTTTAAAACTTTTTTATGCTTGTGTTGTTGGTGCTCGTTCTCATGAGTTAGTGCAGTTGTTTTTGGGGAGGGAGGATGTGTCGACTTGAGGGTTGAAAAGTTTGAGGGTTGACAAGTTTTTTCTTTTTTTTCTTTTAATTTTTTGCTGGTGCTCTTTCTTGTGAGTCAGTGCAGTGGTTTTGGGGGAGGGAGGATGTGCTTCATGTACTTTATTGACTTCAGGGTTAAAGGGGGTATGTGCTTTACACTCATACACTTTAACTTTATTCAGTATTAAAGAAGCATTTTATGGTAGCTTGTCGGGTCTTTGCAGTGCAGTATGGTTTCCACATACGCTCAGAGGCTGCCATATTTTCACACATCGGTGCAATGTCGTTCCTTTGCTTCATTGCCCTTCATAGGGTAAGAAGGGTGCTTCTAACATCTTGTGCGCTGACTTGCGGTAGTTCATCCTGTGTATTCTGATCTTCGGGAACACTGCTTTCGGCTTCCACTGTTGACATCTGTGACTTCGCATCAATAACTCCGGCAGTGTAATCTGCTGGCAGACGCTGTTCCTCGGACTCCCCCAGACTACACATTGCCTGAAATTCCTCCTCTGTAAATCCGATTGGAGGTGGTACCATATCCTCTAGTGCAGCATCTGTCACATCTTCTATGTCTGGTCTGAAAAATTCTGCTTTACGAAAGCAGTTATGAATGCTGTCTGGCATTACACTGTCCCAAGTGCTCTTCATAAGATGCACCGCATCGAGCAGGCTGATTTGCTTCATGCACTCTGCTGCTGTAAGATCGCCTGTTGAGTCAAGAGCGTCACGCACTCTGGTCTGCATGGAGTGATCGTTATGTCATTTAAAGGACATTATGATACCCATGTCAGAGGCTGAATAATGCAGGCTGTGTTAGGCAGGAGGAAGATCAGCCGAATGTTGTGCAGCCCTTGGACATCTGGGTGTCCGCTGAAGTTATCAACCAACAGTGTAATCTTGCGCCTCCTAAGCTTTTTATCCCACTCCTTCAGCCAGGTTGTAAAGATATCGCCTGTCATCCAGGCTATTCTGTTGTTTCACTAAACAACTGGTAGGCGGTGTATGCCCCTAAAGCACCTTGGCTGGGCAGATTTGCCAACGACCATAAGATCTTTTTTGTCAGGACCTGACATGTTGCAACAACACAGCACAGACACTTGTTCTTTTGCCTGCTTCATGCCCCTTGGAGTTTTGCTTTTAAAAGTTAAAGTTCCATAGCCGATGCAGCAGAAAAACATGCCGGTCTCATCGGCATTGTAAATGTCATCCAGCTCATTTCCCTGTAATAGCCCTGGCAAAACTTCTGAAACCCATTTTTGAGCGCTGTCGTGATCAGCGCTCAATTTCTCCCCATGGGCCAGCTTGAAGGTGATGTTATGTCTGCTGTTCCAGCGCTGCAGCCATCCTTCGTTTGCTATGAAATTTGGCTTGCCCAGAGCAGTTGCAAGTTGCTGGGCTTTTTGTTTGAGAAGTGGTCTAGTGATCATTGCTTCCTTTCCCCTAGCGTTGGAGAACCAACGCAGAAGCGTATCCTCCAAATCCACATCTTTTCCTTCCCTCTTCCTTCTGTGGTCAGGATTTTGATTTCCATGCCACTGAGCAAGGATTTCTTCCTTCACTCTCACAAGATCGCCCATGGTGGATTTTGCTTGGCCGAAGTAGAGTGCCGGGTCGCGGACGCTCATTTTCGGCAAAGCTTCAATTTCAAGCAGCATCTCTGTTTTTTTCTGTAGTGTCGGAGCAGTTCTTCTAGAAATTGTTTTCGTAGCCATCCTGACAAAATTCAGTGGTTGCAGATGAGAACAGTAAACTAATGACCTCCTTTATGCAGTGCGAAATTACCTGATTGGTCAAAGGTAAGGGGGCTTGCATGATTGATCAGCGACTGCTCAGTGACATCAGACGCTGATCGAAGAACCAGGAGCTTGGAGCTAGGTGACGAGGAATGCTTGGTGATGTCAGATGCTGCGCGAGGAGCAAGGAGCTTGGAAGTGGGCATCAAAACTATGGACCAACCATGGAATGGGGCACTTTCAAACATCTTGGGTATGTTAATACTTGCCAACTAAGTGGACTAGTATAGGATTAAAAAAAAAAATGCATCAGCAAGACGCAGTAGCGGTGCCCACATATCCGTTGCTGCTGATGAGCCAGGTACGCATTAATGACTTATTTTATTGCTATCAATATAAGTTTTAGTGTTTGGTAAATGACATTCATCCAGCAAATGTGATTGTCTGCCCTATTGGTGACCGCTATAAGTGGTGACTACTATACACATACACATACTGTACACATAAACAAACACACACACACACACACACACACGGTCCATCACTTTGTTGGCACTTTTTCCCATTTCTTAAGGTGACTTTACTCTGCAGTATCAGCAGTTACTACATTTCCCTTCTTTGCAGTGAATGGGAAAGGGGACATCATGGTGTACCCAGTCCTCTATAGTACAGAAAGAGTGGTCAGTGCCTCTATGGAGGTCGGTCAAAGGGGTTTACCCTTCTGAGAACATGGACAGTGTGCACACACACACACACACACACACACACACACACACACACACACACACACACACACACACAATCTCTCTTTTTCTTGATGGCTCATATTGCTTCCCCAGTCAGCCTGCCCCATGCCTCCTTGGGGGCTGGAGTCAACACCTTGCATAGGTATTGCAGTAGTGGTTTACCAAGAAACTGGGTACATCCCTTGTCCTTTGGGTTCAGGTCCTCTGTGCTAACTGCCATGAGCTTCCATCACACAAACAGACCGCTCAATCTAGCCCACAGTCCTCTGCCACTACTGGAATCCTATCCACAACTTCATCTCCATTCACAGAATATCCATTGTTTCTAGAAACCACAATGCTACAGCTGAGTTACAATTGCAGTAAATACACACTTACAATTGGATAGAGTTTGCTGCAGACCTGTTAATGCCTCTCATGTGACACCTAAAAGATGCCTTTCTTCTATGTGGCCCACAGGCAGGATAAAGGAATACACCAAACATATGTGGGTGGAAAGGCAGAAGTGTGGACCTAGTCAGGGAATAGTGTGAAGGTCATTTTCAGTGGATGCACTCCAAAGGAGTTCCCTTGCTGTAGGTTGCTGTTCCAGGATCCCCCCCTTCCCACACACAGCAAAGAGAGCTCCGGGAGTGGATGGGACAAGCAGGCCCTTCAAAGGTAAACAACCCACTTGTCTGCAGAGCTACCATAGTCGGATGTTTACCCGTCCACACTTTGTGTCGACTCCCCACCTGCCCCAGCCACCCTCCCACTCAAGGCCGGCCCTTCTTTTATTGCATCATATGATCATGTGACTAAGTGCTCATTTCCCCATTAGATTATCTCCACTGACCACCAGGGGTCAGTATTGAGCCCTCTGTTATTAAACACTTTTAGTGTCCTCTCCCTTGCCCCCACATGCCTCTAGACTCCTGAATCACCTCCCCCATTCACTACACCTTAACCTTCTTGCCCCTCTTTTCACTGCCCCCTGCAGTCCCAGCATCCAGTTTCAAACCCTGGACCCTTTGGATCACAGGCAGCAATCCTTCCACTGCGCTCCCTGGTCAGGGTACTCACTTGAAGGAACTTAACTCACCTAAGTCCCACGTCTTAGGCCGAGGTCTATTTCCCACACCTATCTGCTACACCCTGAAACCACTGCCCTTGACACCTTTGTGACAGATAATGTTCCTCTCTCTTACAATACTCACTTTTGCAATCCCCCTTACCCCCCTTCTCCCAACCCCCCCATCTAACAACTCTGTAGGCCCCCATCCTGCACCACTAGCTGGGGAACTACCTCCTGCAAACCAACCACTCTGCATTTCTTGCCCTACTGTCACTACCCCTACTCCTCAATACACTGCTTCCACCCGGTGGCACACTCCCTACCTATACCAATGACCACCCAAATTCCTCTGTTGGTCCCGGATGCCAAGCTGTTTAAATCCAAACTCCCAAGACTAGCTCTCCTCCATCACTTACTTATATTCCTCCTCCTATCAGACAACGTACACCCCAACCCAGCCCCATCCCCCCTTCCCCATGTGGGCTACCACACGGCCTCTTTGTAGCCACAATCAGTATCTGTAGTCTTCATTTTGACTCTGCCCTAAACTGCCTCTCTCAGTTGCTGAAGTCCAACGAAATCATTGCATTAAGTAACTTCAATGTCAACTGGCTTGCCTCATCCTCAGCCCCCTATCAGGACGCTGTTGTGGCCCTGGATCTAATCCAAGTCATCCTATCCCCCACGAGGCTCAATCACAAAACTGGAACATCCACTTTACTCAACCTCTTACTTACCAATAGGCCCACCTGTATATCTGATGTCTCCATATTATGGGATGCCATGAGTGACGACTCCCCTGTACTCTGTCGGTGGTTGACAAAAAAAAAAAAACTACCCCCCAAATACATATTTCAAACAACATGAAGTCTTGCTGTTTTCTGACCAGTGCAGTTAGCCCCAGCCTTTAAAGTGCCCCGGAGAACAATGGGTTAACTTTTCTATGCATGGCATACAATGTTCATCTCGAGCTCGGTTGATGTCTCTGCCTGTTGTAATCTGAACTGCAACCGTCAGATTCTTTACTCCACCTCACTGAACAATCGCTCTGGAGATTTCTCCTGCAGCTTGGTTCGAAGTCAGTTGAAGTGTCGGTTTCGGTCGATTTTTCTACCGAAATTTTGTTTCCGCATAGTCAGTTCAAGTCTCTGTCTGTGGTACCGTGAGTACTAGATAGGCTTTGTTCTGTTTTCTGTGTGGAACTTGTAAAAAGTGTGGATCGGTTCAGCTGAACCAAATGTTCAGGTAAATTTTGCATTTTACTTTAGTGTGTGGTTACCGGTCCATATCGGTTCAAAAAAAATGGGTTTTAGTACGTTTTTTTCAAGACCCGTGTCACGGTCAGGAACCGATAGGGGAGTGCCTGGCGGTTGCTGCGAAAAAAGGAGTAAGTTTGGTTAGGTTGGCCATGTCTGAGAAACCCAAGAAAAAAAACGGGCCCACTGGGTTTCAACACTGCAGTGTGTGTGTGGGGAGGTCTTTGCTAAGGCTGAACCCCACACCACCTGTGTTTATTGTCTGGGGTTTGACCACCTAGATTCAGACTGCCAAATTTGTAAAAATGTTCCCAAATCTACCCTTGAAAAGAGATTAGGTAGACTGAGGGAAAGGAAGGCCGAGAAGTCCGCTGACCTGGATGGCCAGCATGGTTTGGTTCCAACCGAACCAGAAGGAGTGCCCTATGACCAGGGCGATACTTCTTCGTGCAAAAGAAGAACCTATTCCGAGGAATCAGTTCTGACAAAAAGAAAATGCAAAGACAAATAGACTGGTTTGGATCCAGAATCTCATACTCCGACCGCCGAAGAAATAGCCAAAGCAATTCGTATTGTGGAATCGCTTCGACCGGTCCCGACTGATCCGGCACCTTTTGGCAGGGTCTCAGTTCGGTCGGTTCCCCTGGTTCAGGATTATACCCTGGAAGAATTGTATGAACCGGAGTTTGAGGAGGAGGGAGAGTTGAAAGATGATTATGGTGATGGTGAAAGTCTGGATGTGCCTATTGACCCGGACATCTCCCCAGACAGACCTTCAGGTGTTTCTCCTCCTAGGCTTTCTGAGTCCCCTTTGCACTTCATGTTTTACAGAAAGGTGGCTGATACCCTCCAGCTTCCTGTGGAGGAGGCAGTGGAGGATCAGGAGGAGCCTGACTATGTAGAGATGATGGACATCCCAGAGTCCAGGAGACTGTCTATTCCCCTCCACAAATCTTTTAGGAAACGGACTCAAAAAATTCTTAAGTCTCCAAATTCCTTACGTCCTGTGGATAGAAAAATGGACAAGAGGTATATTCTTTCAGGCTCAGATACGGAGTTCCTTTATCAGCAGTGCAGCCGTGTTGGGGTTGTACAGGCTGCTGCCTGTGATAAGGCAAGCATTCTCTTGGCATCACACCCCCCAGACAAGGACTCCAGGAAGATTGATGCCATGGCAAAGAAGCAGTACATGGCATCTTCCTTGGGACTCAGGCAGGCGAATTATATGGCCTATGCAGCCAGGTACCAGAAGTCCAGGTGGGACACTGTACTGGCACTCGCTAAACAGGCTTCCCCCCCAGCTTGCCAAGGAGCTGGAGGAGGTGGCTGCAGAGGGGATTGAGGCATCAAAAGTTCAGTTTCATGCTGCTGTGGACTCCAGTGATGTGTCATCAAGAGTCATAGCTACAGCTGTGGCTCTTCGGAGAATGGCTTGGCTCAGATGTACTAGCCTCTCACAGGATACCCAGGCTAAGGCCATGGATTTTCCTGTAGTGGGTAATTCTCTGTTTGAGGAGCAGACAGAGAATTACATGAAGAAAATGGACAAATACAGGACCACTTACAGGAGTGCTCAGACCAAGGAAAGGCAGGCAACTCCTCAAAGGCAGCAGTCCAGCGGCAGGCCTTTTCAAAGGCCTTTTTACCAAGCACAGGCCTCTTCTTCCTTTTCACAGTGGGGGTTCTTCAGAAGGAGAGGCAGAAGGGTGATGAGCAGGCCTGCATCCACCCCTCAGCTTAAAGCCCCTGCCAAGCCGACATCCTGATGGGTTTGCCCGGGTCGATTCTCCTATCCCAGTAGGGGGCAGGCTGGCTTACTTTGTCCAGGACTGGATGTCTGTTACATCAGACAAGTGGGTCCTGGAAGTAGTAAGCCAGGGACTGGTTCTCAGCTTCAAAAAATTTCCAAAGGTGAGAGCCAGATCTTTTCCACCTGCAAATCTCTGAGACCCTTGCCCTAGAGGCAGAGGTTTCTTCTCTCCTAGCTCTAAGAGCTATAAAGAGAGTACCTACCCTACACTGGGGCAAAGGACTGTACTCCAGGTACTTCCTAACCCACAAAAAGACAGGAGAGTGGCGACCCACCCTGGAGTTAAGATACCTGAACAAACATCTTTTAAAGCCAAAGTTCAAGATGATAACTCTGGGAATTATCCTTCCCTCTCTAAGGCCAGGGGACTGGCTAGCCTCCCTGGACCTCAAAGATACCTACTTTCACATTTTGATCAGGTGCTCCCACAGAAAGTACCTCAGGTTCGAGTTGCCCTCAGGCCACTATCAGTTCAGAGCAATGCCCTTTGGCCTAACCTCAGCCCCAATGGTCTTCACAAAATGCCTGGCAGTAGTTGTTGCCTTCCAAAGAAGTCAAAAGATTTCTATTTTTCCATATTTGGACAACTGGCTCATAGTGGGCCATTCCCCAGACCAAGTCAAGTCACACCTGCAAGTGACCCAGCAAGTGCTGACTTCTTTAGGATTTCTTCTCAACCTACCAAAGTCAGTTCTCGAACCAGTGCAGATTCTCACCTCCATAGGGGCAGAGCTGGATACGGTAAAAGCAAGAGCCTTCCTTCCCCTGGAAAGGGCAAGAGCTCTCATAGAGCTGGCCTCTTCATTCAGCCTTCAGGTGTCTTGACCAGCAAGGCATTTCCTTCAGCTCTTGGGCCACATGGCAGCTTCTACAGCAGTGGTCCAAGGTGCAAGATTCCAGATGAGGGACATTCAGTTCCACTTAAGAGATGTTTGGTCCCAAAGAAAGGATTCCCTTACCAAAGTAATCCCAGTGACTCGAACTCTGATCCAAGCCCTGAAATGGTGGCAGGATCAGGACAATTTGAGGCAAGGGGTTCCATTTGCCACTCAGTCTCATTCAGTGGTCCTTACCACAGATGCTTCCCTGCTGGGCTAGGGAGCCCATTTGGGGGACCTCACCACCCAGGGACTGTGGTTGCCTCAGGAATCTTCTTCTGCACATCAATCTCTTGGAACTCAGGGTAGTGTTTCTGGCACTGCAAGGTTTTTCCAAATCAGTACAGAACAAGGTGGTTCAGGTTAGAACAGACAACACCACCACCATGTGGTACATCAACAAGCAAGGTGGCACTCGGTCTATGGCCTTGTGCACAGAAGCTATGAGGTTGTGATCCATGGCTTATTCCCTGCAAACCTCTCTGATAGCAGTTCACCTTCCAGGGAAGGACAATATCCTAGCAGATGCACAGAGCAGAATATCTCAGGGCCATCACGAATGGGCCCCTGGATCCTCTGGTGTTGAAGGTGATTTTCTCAATATGGGGCAATCCAGAGATAGATCTTTTTGTAGCCCCAGACAATCACCAACTTCCTCTCTTTTGTTGCAGACCCCCAGTCTTGGGCTCAGTCCCTCTGGATGCTCTGATTCTGAACTAGGAAGGGACATTTCTGTATGCTTTTCCCCTCTTCCCTCTCCTGTATAAAGTGTTAGTCAAGATAAGGTCACAACCTTGCAAAGTGATTCTGATTGCTCCAGACTGGGCCAGGCAGCCATGGTATCCCTTGTTGCTGTCCCTAGCAGTCCATCTCCCCTTGTCTTTTCCCAGGAATTGCAACCTGCTAACATCCTCTCAGGGGAGGATTTGGTACCCTAATCTTCAGTCTCTCAATCTCAAGGCTTGGCTCTTGAAGAGTTAGAGTTTGCAGATCTGCATCTTTCCCAAGGGGTTCTGGATATCCTCAAGGCTTCTTGAAAGCCCTCCACCAGAAAGACTTACAACTCCAAATGGAAAAGATTCAGCATTTGGTGTTCTAAGAAGAGTATTTCTCCAGACACTGCTGAATTGCCTACGGTTCGGGATTATATGATCCATCTCAATGGACTAGGCCTCAGACCAACTACTCTCATGGTTCACTTGTCAGCTGTTTCTGCTTTCCTGTCAGTAGGTAAGTCTTCCTCACTGTCATCCCACCCTGTAATTTTTCAAGGGATTGCTTAACACTAATCCCCCCTTTAGGGATCCTGCACCTGCTTGGGATATTAATGTTTGCATTGCTCAGCTTGTGCACCCCCCTTTTGAACCTTTGTCCTCAGCAGAGCTTAAGTACTTAACTTGGAAAACTGTGTTTTTGGTAGCCATTACTTCTGCTAGATGTATCAGTGAATTGCAAGCCCTGTCAGTGGAACCTGATTTCATCTCTTCTCACAGAGACAAAGTGGTCATTAGAACTAACAGAAAGTTCTTGCCTAAAGTAGTTTCAGATTTCCACCTGAATCAGTCTATTTCTTTCCCTGTTTTCTTCACTGATCATTCTTCCTTGGGAGAGAGTAGGCTACACAGTTTGGATGTTAAAAGAGCCCTTAGCTACTACATAGAGCATACCAAGGGTCACAGGTTTGACTCCCTCCAGTTGTTCCTCACTTATGGAGAAGTTGGGAAGGGCAAACCTGCCACCAAGAGATCTATTGCCAGGTGGATTGTGTCTTGTATACAATTCTGCTATGAAAAACTGGGAAAAACTCCACCCTCAGGCCTGAGGGCTCATTCCACAAGAGGTACAGCTGCTTCCCTGGCTGCTGCCAGAGATATCCCTGTTTTAAAAATTTTTCAAGCAGCCACCTGGAAAACAGTCCATACTTTTACCAAGCATTACTCTCTAGATATCCAGGCTAGGAGTGGTGCTCGGTTTGGCACAGCAGTACTTCAGAGCCTATTCCCCAAAATAGGTTCTGTCCCTCCTCCATGGAGGTACTGCTTGGTAGTCTGCACTAGTCAGATTACAGCAAGACTTCGTGTTGTTTGAAGAAAAAATTACTCACCTTAGTAATTATGTTTCTTCTAGTGGAGTCTTGCTGTATTCCGACTGTCCCCCGCCTCCCCTCTCAGAACCTAGATTTTTTGGGATGGGGGTGGGCAGGCGCAGTGTTGGCACCTTAAGGGGTGCCCCCTTTACACCCTCTGTTTCTCTTGGGGTGAGTTGTTACTTCATTTGATTGGTTTTTGTGTTTGGGTTTCCTGACTTGAGTCTTCCTTTGAGAACCCAAAACATTATTTTTCTGCTAGTTGGCTAGTAAAATTTTACAGTTTCCATACAGAACACCTAGTGAGTTTTGCTCGTAAAGATCTGACGGTTGCAGTTAGAATTACAACAGGCAGAGACATCAACCGAGCTCGAGATGAACATTCTATGCCATGCATAGAAAAGTTAACCCATTGTTCTCCTGGGCAGTTTAAAGGCTGGGGCTAACTGCACTAGTCAGAATACAGCAAGACTCCACTAGAAGAAACATAATTACTAAGGTGAGTAATTTTTTCTTCTTCACCACCTAAAAAAGCAATCTCTCCCTCAGCTCAAAAAAGTCCTCTTACTCAGTGACTGGACACCCATTAACACTGTATCATCCATACACCGTGTACTAGACCACTTCGTCTCCATGTTCAGTGCAGCCTGTGATTGCTATGCCCGTCATCAAACAAGTAATCAAAGGCCAAGACACCCCCTGGTTCTCCCAGGCACTGCTTGATCTAATGAAACAGTAGGATTAACCTGTGGCACAAAGCCAATGAGTCCGGCAACCCCTATGATCGACAACTGCATAGGGAAGCTAGGAATAAGTACACCTGGGAGCTTCGTAAGGCTAAAGCTGACCACTATCAGGAAGCACTCCTCTACCTGGGGGTCAGGGTGCAAGTTCTGGAACAACATCAAAGAACTAAATGGCAAGATCGCCTCACCCCCCCCAGCCCAACTGCTGGTAAATGGCTTCCTCCTTCAGGACCCCCTGACTATCGCACCTCCCTGGGTAACTACCGCCCCATCTCAGTCCCACCCCCATCTAGAAGATGCTAGAAAAAATAGTGGCGGACCAACTATCTCACAAAATATAACTTACTCTGCCCTGAACAGCATTCATTTAGGAAGGGACATAGCACCTTCACTGCCCTTCTCGAATACACCACATTTATTGGAAAACCCCCTCGACAGATGACACCTAGTAGGATCTGCTTACATTAACCTAACAAAGGCTTTTGACTCTGTCAGTCACACCCTCCTTCTCCAATCCTTGCCAACAGTGGGACTGTCCATAGAGGCCACCTTGTGGTTCAAAGACTACCTTAATGGTAGATCCCAAAGGGTCAAAATCATTGCCACACTACCCACCAGTAAATCTTTTCTCTCAGGGGTATCCCAAGGTTCTATCTTGGGCTCCCTCCTTTTCACCCTATTCCTAAACACCCTCCCTGCAGCCTGCTTGGGCCAGATCTCCCTACCCTCCTCCCTCCCTGTCCTGTGTGCTCTGCTCACCTAGCCCTCCCACTGCCAATGTATCCTTCCCTATCCTTGTCTGCTTATCTTCTTGACACAGTCATACATTGTACAATGCATCAGCAGAGCTAGTGCTTTATGTTTGTTTTCTGTACCTCCATGAATATTTTTCTCAGTATTTGTATATTTGTACACAGTATTGTACCTTGTTGTCTAATGTATCTAACGTGGAACCTTTCAATGAGCATCTGCTCACATGTATTATTCAAGAACTCAATAAATAAAATAAAATTAATAAAATAGATTTTTCTCTGTACAGATGATGACGTCCTTTTTGCCAGCCACCCTGACCCCCACTCCCTTCAATCCTCCTTGCAGCACTCATCTGAAGCCGAAGCCTGGTTCACTGAGCATAGACTTGTTCTGAATTATTAAAAAACAAAGGCCATGCTCTTTGCCCATCGCCAAAATCCCCTAAGAAACTTTCCCCTCAGCATCTAAACCTTCCAGAGCCTCCTTCTTGGCTTAGTACCCTCTTTCAAGTAACTGGGTGTCACTATTGACTCCTCCATCATGTACCATGAGTATATCAACTTGCTCAGCTCAACTGTTAGGAAAAGACTAGGACTCCTGTACAGGCATAAGGGATGCTTGTCTCCTCAGGCTCTGTGACTTGTAGTAACCGCCTCTGTTCTATCACTAGTTGACTGTGGGGTAATTTTCTATGGTTCTGCTGACCCCACCACTGTCTGTCACATCAAGGTCTCCCTCAATGAAGCCTACTGAGGGCCAGCCCATCGACACAGTGGTTGGATTTCTGCTTGTGATGCTGGCAACCTGGGTTCGGGAATGGACCCGGGTCGCTGGAGGGCCGGCGGGGGGGGAGAAGGATGGAGCATCCAGTGGACTGCTGTCCTTCTCTGGGGGAGGATAGGTTCCCATCAAGTGCTCGATGGACCCCGGTGGAGGCCGGGGGTTCTGCAAGCTACCGGCACAAAGCAGTTCCAAGGGGGCGGGGTGGACGGTGGATGTCATTGCACATCCCTGCCCTCTGTATATGGGAAAAACACTCCCGCAAGTCTGCCGCCTCCATGAAGCCTGCCTTCGGCTTCAGTTGGCCTCCTGACCATCTCCCCCAGATAGTTACATTGATCGTGGCACCTGGCCAGTGCTGTGACCCCACCCTCCGAGGGGCAAGTCGGGGGGTTTCGGGGGGAACATGGCAGGAAAGGTGGAAGCATGAAGGCACCATGACCAGGTGGATATTGGCAGCAGACCAGTTGGGGATAAAAAGATAACATTGAAAAAAGAAATAAAAATAAAGCCTGCCAATGTGTCTCGGGTAGTAGCAGATGGACCCACATCTGTGAGCTCTACAGAGACACTGGCTGGCTGAACTTTGAAGGAAGACTTGGATATCAAACCTGTTTCCTAGCCAGAAAGCTCTCCCTTGAATATTTCCCTCCAGGGCCTCTGACACCTGGTACAACCCCACCCCCACCAGAGGGTAACTAGGAGCTCACTGTCCACTACCCTCTCAGTCCCCCACTGCAGGACCTCCATGAGTCCACACTCCTTTTACTACCAAGTACCCCTCTGAATAAATGGCCTACCCCCTGCTGTCACATTGGGGCAGCGGCTAGGACCATACAAGTCCTCACTCTGCACAGTACTTCTCTCCCAATCCAATTGTGACTGCACCTAACGTGTACTGCTGTACCTAGGCCCGTGGTGGCCATCTACTCTCACAGAACCTCCCCCTCTGCTTGGCCCTACAGGCCATGAATGCTAACTAGCTATGTCTTTATTGCTAACTTATTGTTGATGCGGGGTATTTATTACCACCCCCCAGCTCTGTAACCGGTTTCTATTGTTTAATTTCTGTTGTCATGCTGCTTGTTTGCATTGTTTATTTGTATGTAACTCTGATGTGGCGCCTTTGCAAAAGAGTCCTTGACTCAAGGGTTGTAATTCCAGTATGGTTCAATCAATCAATCAATAAATTAATACATTTAGTAGACTTTGATTACAGGCTGTGGTGCATCTTTTATGTGTCTTTCACTAAAAACATGCAAAACCAGGGAGTCACGTTATGCCTGTGCTGTAGGTCGGACACTTACTGTCCCACTCCGCTCCTCCGACTTCTACATTTTTACTTTTTTATTATCTTTGCAGCCAGCACATAGCTAGCTTCTTCACCCCTGCTCAGCTCAATACTTTATCTTAGCATTGGCAGTCTCACCTTTGTGCAGAATGGAATCACCGATGGAGCCTGCCCCAGTATGTCACACGTCACCACAAACTCCAGAAAAGGACCAAGGGCCTAGGAGACCTAAAGTGGATGTTACCACTAATACAGCCCCCTCCTTCACATCTGATGTTTTGACAGTAGCTTGGTTCTTGGAGAAGCTGGTACCCCTTCGTGATTCCATACTCTCTCCCTCCTCAAATGTAGAGGCTATTCGCATATCTACAGAGGAGCTTTTGAGGAGGGTTGGTGACATTGGAGCTCGGGTGAGCTCTATTGAGAATCATAATCATTGAGTGGATCCAGAGCCGGTGTCTTGGCAGCACAAATTATCGAAGCTTGAACACCAAATCGAGGACTTGAAAGGCACAACTGGTGGAATAATCTCATCATTTCTGGTTTGCTGGAGCGAGCCGAAGGGGAAAACTGTGTGATCTTTGTTCAAAAACCTTTTGAAAAGCTGGCAGAGCCCTCCCTGAATGGTCCATTTTATGTAGTGGAACAGACATACAGAGCACTGTGCCCCATGCCCTTGGACAAGGATCCTCCATGCCACATTATTGTGAAGCTGCTTAACTTTCTAGATAAAACAACATATTTTATCCAGAGTCCACCCTTACAAGCAGTGTCCTGGGAAGGGATACTGCTCCTGATTTTTCAAGATCTCCTGTCAGCAGTCAGAGCCCGCAGAGTGGCATATCACCCTTAGATCTCTAAATTAGTGGCTGCTCATGTAACGTTTCAGATACTTTACCCCTCAAGACTTTGGGTTTGGAAAGTTGACACTCCTACTACTTTTGAGTCTGCAGAGCAAGCCCATTCTGATTTGCTGAAGCTATTCCTGGACCTTTTTCCTAAAGACTGATTTGAGAGATGCTGGCTGTACCAGGACTGTTGATTGCTTTTAATGTCTATATTTAGCATAATATGGACTGATGGCATATCCTTGTTATACATGTGTCAGTTTCTGATTAACCTCGTTATTTTGCTTGTCATTATTTGTTGATAGGATGTATACTTTTTAATATAATGAATGGTAGAACATTATTATTCATGGAAATCGGACAATTTATGTAAGCAATAAGACATGACAGGGTGTGCATGGAACAGATTTTACTGCACGGCTAGGGGCGTAATGAGGCACGAGGCCTTGGCCGAGTGCCTTTAGCCCCTGGCGTGCAGTAAAATCTGTTCCATGCACTCACCTGGAGTTTCTTATTGCACTTATAAATGGGCCCTATTTTAAAAACTTTTTACATTTGGGAAAAGCATGTTTATATGTAGAAACAATAGATTTACTTGTGTGCATTTATGATCAAATAGTCCTTCCACTCACAACAAATAATGTCACTGATGATGTCATTGTATTGTTGCCTACCTTCTTCTTCCTGTTTTTTTCTGTTTTTCCCCACATTCAAGATATGGAATGTTTATCATAGAATGTTTACCATGGAATACATGGATTCAAAATTCTGCTCAGTTCCATTGGCAGAATGTTTTCTGCTAACACTCTGTATGCATAGACAACAAAGGCCTTTGTTACAGCCAGAGCCTCAGTTATCTCTGTCAGGACAAGAAGAAGAGAGTTACCTGATGAGCAGGTAAAGATAGAAGGGGATTTTTCACTGTAAGCAAAGAAACAGTTGTAGTGAAAACTATAAACAATACTTATTGTTTCTAATTTGTTCATGTGTATAAGGAGAGTGTGATAATCAAGGAAACTACCGTAAATTAATTTGTTTTATATTTTATTTAAGGTAGTTTTATTTTTAGGGCCCAGATGAAGGTTTTTTTTTACAGTGTAAAGGTAGCAGCCATGTTTGTGGTGGAAGATCAGTTCTGGCTGTAGGGGGCTAACTGAAATGCCTGTGTTCCAAATGCCCATTGATCTGGTTTCCAGACTCTTCACAGTCCTTTTTTTTAGCCATGTGTAAACCATATTTTACACATAAATAACAGCCAATCAGATTCCATGATTTTACCCTGCCATTTTATAAAGTATTGTTATACTATTGATGTGACATCACAATGTTGTTATACCATCCATTCCAGTCCTCTGCCGAGCGGGAGGAGCAGAAAACGTTCTGGGGATGTAGCGTTTTAATTTTTCTTCCAGTTACACTCTAGGTGCTGCATTTGTGGTGGTGAAAAGGATGTATGGGGGAAAAGTGATTTTTGTGTGAGAAATATGTTGGTGGGCCTAGGGAAGGATGGAGGGAGTCAGCAGAAGGAGTGAGAGAACAAAGAAGCCGGAACGACCGGACCACATGACTCCAACAAACCAATAAGGCTGCGGAGGTCTGAGGGCATATAAGGTGCCATTTTGGTAGTTTCCTGTCCATTTCCAGGCCACTGCCAAGCGGGAGGATCAGAAAACTTTCTTGAGAGGTAGTGTTTTTTTTTCTTCTTCCGGTTACACGCTAGTTGCTGCATTTGTGGTGGTGAACAGGACATATGGGAAAAGAGTGATTTTTGTATGAGAACTGTGTTGGTGGGCCTAGGGGAGGAGGGAGGGAGTTGGTAGAGGGAGGGAGAAAACAAAGAAGCCAGAACGACCCGACCACGTGACTCCGGGTCAATAGAATTTGCGGAGCTCTGAGGGCATATAAGGTACCATTTTGGTAGTTTTCTGTCCATTTTCAGGCCATTGCCAAGCAGGAGGAGCAGAAAACTTTCTGGGGAGGTAGCATTTTGATTTTTCTTCCAGTTACACTCTAGGTGCTACATTTGTGGTGGTGAAAAGGACATATGGGGAAAGAGTGATTTTTGTGTGGGAATTGTGTTGGTGGGCCTAGCGGAGGAGGGAGGGAGTTGGCAGAGGAAGGGAGAGAACAAAGAAGCTGGAATGATTGAACCACGTGACTCCGATGGGTCAATAGGGCCACGGAGACCCATATTTATTAACCGGGGGCCAGGCAATCCCTCGCATGAGCTATCCTGACTCGTGAGTGCCATGATGCAGGAGTGTAGCATCTGCAGGGTGTCGGCAGGGAGTACAGCAGGCAGCAGGCCATGCTGAGGAGTGGTGAGTAGGAGACAAGGGAGTACATCCAGGAAAGGGACACATACAGGCACAGAAGGGAGATGGGAAGGAAGGCAGAAAATCAGGCAGGATGGCTTGTGGAAGGGGGAATAAGGAAGGCCGCAGAGTGTGCAGAGGCCAAGAGGGGTTAATTTAATAGTAAAGAAAGGGGATATCTTCGCTCAACATGTGGCAGTAAAAAGGATGGGTGGCTGGGGTACAGAAAGGTAGGAGGTACATGGGCCAGAAACGATAGATGGGGGTGGTAAGGGGTGCTGCCATCTTCCTTGGGACATTATGGGATGTGGGAGGTTGTCAAGTCTGCAGGCAACTTGGGCAACCTAAGGATGAAATTGAGTGGCTAAGATGCACATTGAGAATGAGGAGGGAGGACGGTGGGGCTGGGGAGCAGGGAAGAAGAGGTAACTGATTGAGCCAGGGGGTCATAGCTGAGAGGGGTACAAGGCAAGAATCTAAGAGGGCACCCCAGAGACAGAAAGCGGAAGAGGGGCAGAAGTGGAGAACTGGATGGAATTGGGGGGAAGAGGCAATTGGCACAAAATGATGGGCATAGGAAGAAAAAAGGGAGAACAGGGCAGTGGTACTGAGGGCATCACGAGCATAGGTATGAAGTCCTCAAACAGGTTCTCCATGCTGCAGGGTCTGGATGAACAAGGGGTCAGAGCAGTGCTGAGAAAGCAGGGTGAGGTGCATACAGATCAGAGTAGTGAAAGCCATGGGGGAAGGAGTGGGACTTGGGGAGAGAGGGGTAACTGGTGTAGGGAGGTTGCGAAGCAGGGTGGGGTGGATAGCACGGCAAGCACAAGCAAGGGGGACCAGGAGGAAAGGGGCTGAGGCAAGGCAGTGGCATTTCCAGTGGAGGATCCCACGGAGGGGGGAGAAGGTAAGCCTGCGAGGGAGGGCAAACTAGGGAGAGACCAAGGGAAGAGAGGATGCTAGGGAACAGGAGGGAGACAAACACAGGAAGAGGGATAGCATAGATAGCTCTCTATGGGCAAGAGACTGAAAGGGGAGAGGAATGAGCTGTAATAATAGGGGACTCCATCCTGAAGGGAATAAGGTGGGGTAATGGGAACTGTGGCAGTGTCAAGAGTGTGGAATGCATGCCAGGCATGACAGCAGGGATGGTGGGAGCAATGTTACCAAACTGTGTGGGGCAGGGGGGGAGGCCACACTTTGTAGTTAATTTGGGCATCAGCAAGGTGAAGGTAGCACAAGAAAGGTTCATAGAGCTGGGTAGGATCTGTAGAGGGTTGGGCAAATCAGACGCCTTCTCAGAAGTGATGCCAGTCCCAAAAGCAAGCACACTTAGGAAGGTGAGGATTGAGAAGTTCAACATGTGACTGAGGGGGTGGTGTGAAGAAAAAAGTTTCAGCCTAGTGGGAGAGTGGGGTAGGACATGGGATAACAAAGAACTTTATGCAACAGACAGGCTGTACCTAAGCAAGGAGGGCACTAGGGTCCTGAAAGGTAAATTGGAAAGCTACTTAAGTGACAGGATACATTTAAACTGAATGAGGGGTGCAGCAGGGGGCAAGGAACTCAGTATCAGGCATGGGAGCCCAAGGGCTTCCCCCCCCTAGGAAAAATGACTTAAGACAGGGAGTACAAGGGGAAGGAATAGTGGGGGGAAGGAGGCACAGTATAGGCAGAGGCAAAGGGGGCCATGGGACACAGTGGAAGGCAATGACTCTGAATGCAAGGAACCTGGGAAATAAGGTAGCAGACCTACAGGCACTATTGGCAGAAGAGAATGTGGATATAGCTGCCATTACAGAAACATGGGCAACTCAGTTCCATGACTGGGACCTGGAGATCCCGGGTTACCAACTACACAGTAAGGACAGGGCTAAAGGAAGGGGGTGGTGGTGTGGCTTTGTATATACAGGAAGGGTTAGAGTGTAGCAGGGAGGAGGGGGAGGAGGGTATGACAGAAGCCCTTTGGGCAGTACTACAGAATACCTATGGCAGAAGAATTAGAGTGGGGGTGGTGTACGGATCACCTTTACAGGGAACTGACCTAGATAGGGAACTGGGAGAACAGATCAGAAGAGTAGGGGGCAGAGGAAACATTATAATTATGGGTGACTTCACTCTACCGGAAGTAGAATGGAGCACCCCAGCTACCAGCTGCAGCAGGGAACAGATCCTCCTAGATACTATCCAGGACTGTTTTTCTGACTTGGGGAGTCAAGGAGCCAACAAGGGAGGGCACTCTATTAGATCTAGTGCTGTCAAATGGGGAGCAAGTCCAGGACATGGCGGTGAGGGAACCTCTCACAGGTAGTGACCACCGAACAGTGTGGTTTTCAATCTGCATGGGGAAGGAAGCATCCAGGACTAAAACAAAGGTGGTAGACTTTTGGAAGGCAGACTTCAACAAGATGGGGAGCAAAGTGATGGAACACCTGGCAAAGATCCAATCAGGGATGAATATGGACCAAAAATAGACCATAATCAAGATGGAGTTGATTGGCCAAGTGGCACTAAGAGTTGAGGCGCTGCATGCCACACTTTGCGTCATGTCAGTGACCCAAGTTCAGGAATGAACTTAGGCACCAGGGGTCGGCAGGTGAGGGTGAAGCTTGAGTGTCCGATAGACTGCTCTCCTCTCCCTGGGGAGGGATCCAGAGTGTCTCCGGTGCAGTAGCGACCCCCGGTGCAGAGCAGGGGTATCACTAGTGAGGAACTGTTAAGAGGAGGAGCATGGTGGACCGTGCAGACATAATTGTACACTCATGTTCCTGGGGGAAACAGCACCAAAAGAAGAAAACCCTTACCGTCGGTAGGTGGCGGTGCTGATCAGTGGTGGGGCCCCATGCCCAATGTCGGGCCATCTGTCCTGGTATTCCTGGTCTCCTGCCACCTCTTCAGTCACTCCATTGGATTGCAGATAGAGTGCCGGTGGAGTTAGTGGTCCCGCTTTGGGGGTCTCAGAGCCGGGGGATTGAGTGGCCAGGGGAGGTTGAGAGGAGGTCCAGGTCTGGAGAGTACTAGAGGTGGGGGCTTCAGGCGGGCAGCAGAGCCACCACCAAGAGTTAGCTCCTGAGAGAGTCCATCTGGTAAGAGATAAAGTCTACCAAAAAAAAAAAAAGATGGGATTGATTGAGGCCACCAACACTTGTACAAAGGCTTGAAAAAAGAGCAATAGAACCAAAAGGCCAAGCTGGCTTAATAGCAAGGTGGCGGAAAAGGTAAGGGATAAGATGGTGTACAAGCGTACCATAAGGGAAGTAGACAGGGAGATTTACACAGAGAAATCTAGAGAGGCAGGGAGGGAGGTCCAGGCAGCCAAGGCTGACAGCTAAGTTTGGCTCAGGGGATTAAGGAAGTGGGGAGAAGGATGACTTCTGCTACATTATGGAGAAAAGAAGTAGAAGGGACAGGATAGTTAGGATCAAGAGGGAGGGAGGATGGGCGGAGAAGGGTGTGGAACAAGCGGAAGCACTTAATGAGTACTTCTGCTCTGTCTTCTCCAGGGAGGCCAGCGGGCCCATGCCAAAAGGGAAGGTCAGGATGCCCCTTAACTCATTTGCACCACAAGAGCTCTTTGCGACTTCCACCACTTGTGTCCTGTATACTCTTAACATTGTATGTACAAAAAGGCGTCCACCAATGGATGAAACTGGAGCCAAACACAAAAGAATTCAGAAGAAGCACTCAGAACGGCTGCCCAGTAATCGATATAAATGCACATCCAATGCTTGGAATATGATAAAAGCAGCTTTAATAAGATAGCTGAAGCAAGCAGCAGTTAAAAAGCCACAGACACAAGTTTCACGTTGCAAAGACGCTTTTTCAATGTGATCACGTGAGTCTGTGGCTTTTTAACTGCTGCTTGCTTCAGCTATCTTATTAAAGCTGCTTTTATCATATTCCAAGCATTGGATGTGCATTTATATCGATTACTGGGCAGCCGTTCTGAGTGCTTCTTCTGAATACTCTTAACATTGCATCCTAGGCCTTTGTAAGCAAAATCAAGCCATAATCAGCATGCCGCAAACAAATGCGAATACCTCTTGAACTATAAGTACTACACACAAAGTACGAGTAGCAAAGTTCTTCAGCACAAAAGTACCTTTACAATGGTGCTGTGCAGTCAGTTGTAATCAATTTGGTTTTTATTTTATGCTAGCTGTTATACCAAACAACTGTGTTTTTTTTTCTGATTTATTCAAGGTGTTTAGGTGAGGCTTGAGAGACAAATGTCAACCATGCACACCATACCAAAAACAAATGCGAATATCTCCTAAAGTATACATGATAGACACACAGTATCAGCAACAGAAGTGTTCAGCATACAATTACCTTTCTAATGGTGCTATGCAATCAATTGTAATCAATTTAGTTTTTATTTTATACTAGCTGAAATACCAAAAAACTGTAGGGGGTTCAGATTTATGACAAATGTCAGTCATGCACACCATACCATAAACAAATGCGAAGAACTCCTAATGTATACTTGTTAGGCACAAAGTATCAGCGGCAAAATTGTTCAGAACAAAATTGCCTTTCTAGTGGTGCTGTGCAATCAATTCTAAGCAATTCAGTTTGTTTAATATTTAGGTAAAAACTGGTGACTTCCTTAGATGTTTCCAGGCCTGAGTGAAAGTCAGCGGAGTACGTCTACAGTCGTTATTGGTCTGAGTGGCTATGCTTTCAGATGCCACCTGCAGGTGTATCCAGGCCTGAGTAAGTTAAGGGGGGAAGGAGTATTCAGGGAAGATTGAGGTAGACAGGGTCATTGGAGGTCTTAAGGAACTGCGGGTAGACAAGGCTCCTGGCCCAAGAGTTCTGAAGGAACTGACGGAGATATTGGCAGCACCACTGATAGACCTGTTTAACACCTCGCTTGAGGAGGGATGTGTCCTTCAGGACTGGAGGGATAGCTCATGTGGTGCAGGGTTTTAAATAATTGATTAGCAGTTTTTTTCTTGGGAAAATGCTAACTGTACAGCAAGTATTCATATAGGTTTTCTAGAAGTGTTATGTTTGTTAAACACAGTGAGGCAAATGTTATGCATTTTCACAATATTTTAGCACTTTTATGAGCAAAACGCTAATCAATTTTTGGAGTTAAATAAATCCCTGTGGTGAGTATCCACAAGAGTTGCCCTAGAGATGAGCCGGGAAACTACAGTCAGCTCAACCTCCATAGTGGGTAAGTTAATGGAGGCCACTCTGAAAGAAAGGCTCATGTCCTTCCTTGAAGAAAATGGTCTCCAGGCTGACAGGCAGCATGATTTTGTTAGATGGAGGTCATGTCAAACCAACATGGTGGACTTCTTTGACTGGGTTACAAGGACCTTGGACAAAGGGCAGGTGGTGGATGTACTGTACCTGGACTTCAACAAGGAGTTTGACTCAGTACCCTAAGGCAGGTTGGTCAGCAAGCTGAGGGACCTGGGGGTTGAGGACAAACTGCTGGGGGTGGGCAAAGAGCTGGCTGACAGACAGGAACAGAGAGAAGTGGTAGGAGCTGAGCTTTCTGAACCTAGGCCTGTGACCAGTGGTGTCCCACAGGGCTCAGTACTGGGACCTGTGTTGTTCAGTGTATTTATTGGCGACATAGCAGAGGGGGGTCAAGAGTAAAATCTGTCTGTTTGCAGATGATAAGCTCTGTGGGAGTGTAGATACAGAGAAAGGGAGACAGGGTCTAAGGGAGGACCTAGCAAAGCTGGAGAAATGGTCTGGCATCTGGCAGTTGGATTTTAATACTAAAAAATGTAAGGTGATGCACATGGAAGCCATAAATCCAAAAGCCAGTTGCTGGCTAGGGGGAGTTCAGGTGACAGTACTGGAAGAGGAGATGGACCCTAGGGTTGTGGTAAGAGGTGACATGAAACATTCAGAACAGTGCAGTAAGGCAGAGGCTTAAACAAATAGAATGCTGGCTTGCACAGCCAGGGCAATCACCTCTAAGAGGGAGGAGCTTATTCTGCCACTGTACAGATCACTGGTGAAACAACACCTGGAGTTTTGTGTCCAGTTCTGGTGCCCCACCTTAAGAAAGATACAAAACTACTGGAGGCAGCACAACAGAGAGCAGCCAAATTGATCCAGGGCATGGGGGACAAAACATACGAGGAGAGACTGAGGGTGCTGAACATATACTGTCTGGAGGACAGGAGAGAGAGAGAGGGGACATGATTAAGACCTTCAAGTACCTAAAGGGTATAAATAAGACCAGCTCAGAGGGCATCTTTAATCTAAGGAAGGAGGGTAGAACAAGGGGCCATGGCCTGAAATAGGTGGGGGCAGATTCAGGAGGGAGAGGAGAAAGCACTTCTTCACAGCAAGGGTGGTGAAAGGGTGGAATGAGTTGCTAGAGGAGGTGGCGGCGGCAAGGACAGTGACCAGTTTTAAGAGGGGTTGGGGCAGGGTGAAGAAGATTAGGTCAACAGGGAACACGAGGTGGATGGGGTACAGCGATGGGAAGGGGTGGATGAACAACTCCAGGAGGTGTGGGGGGAAGCTACTTGGTATAACTAGCTGCGCACTCGAGCAGACTCAAAGGACCATTGTAGCCTGTATATGCTGGCAATTTCATATCATAACTACGTCACATCGGTATAACAACATTGACTGTGTTTCTGCATGTGCGTCCCATAGTCTGTACAGTGTTTGCACGTGCATGATCCATGAATGTGAATCCAAAATGGTTTCGGCATTGATAGAGAAGCTCCTCACAGAGGGGCGATGATATTGTGAGTGCAGTTTTGTGACTATACCCCTGGAAAAAGGGGACCATACACTATAAAAGATAATGTATGATTCATCTGTCAGCAACCAGTTTATGTAACCATCTTGAAGTTGCCATGGCAACTTAAACCTCTCGAGCTTCACTTTCGAGGTTTAAACGGTCACCATGGCAACCTCTCTAGTTAACAAACTGGTTACCGATAGATGACCATACATTATCCTCTATGTTACATGTGTTAATTGGGGCTGGGGTGCACTTAGATGTAAATCCGTTGATGTATTTTTGCTCAGTCTTTGCATATTGGGTGTGCTATGGTGGGAGAGAAGGGCATTGTTAGCTTCAATTTTTGTGTTATTCGGGCCCTATACCTTCCCAGTAGCACCTTCTATTTCCCCGACTGTTTTTTTCAGTACACCTGTTTTTTTCTCAATTTGTTTCTCTTTTCCCCTCTTCCTTTTTCTTTCTAAGCACCATAGAAGATCTTTCGCATGGGGCTCCCTGCATATCCATGGTTATAGTCGTATGTTGGTTAGGATGTTTTTCTTCCAAAGTGTGAGGGGCTGTAGTGTTCCTCCCTGTATTCCAGGATGTCAGTTACTACTGTTTAAGAGCCCCCTTAACTTTGGTTGTTTCACTTGATTTCCTGTTCTGTTCATAGTTGGTGTGCCCCTTAGTTTCCTTCATTTTTAGAGGGACCCCTCTTGTTTATTGCTGCTTTTTCTGATCTGCATTGTTTTAGCTGTTCTGCTGGCTAGGGGAGAACCCCTGTTTTGATGTAATGTTGTTTTCAGATGGGACTGCAGGTGATTTTGGCTGATTCTCTGACTCGGGCAGGGGAGTGCAGGGGGTTGGGGGGATTACTGGATACATTGGAGTTCATTACAGACCGTATAAGATTTGTTGTTCGGTCTTCAGGACTGGGGATAGCTTGTGGGTGTTTGGTAATTGATCTTTGTGTTTGTTCAATAGTTTACTCTTTTCTTGCTATGTGGGTTATTTTTAGGGGTAATGGGTTTCAGAGTATATTTTGCTGTATATGCTGTTATAAGGAATGGCTTTCCATCTTTGCTTTCTGTGAGAACGTTTGATGGGTAGCTCCATTGATTTTATTACATGAAATGTCAAAGGGGCCCAGGAATGGCAAAAAAGGCTTACGATTCTCCGTCATCTTAAAGGATTACACCCTTTTTGCAGAAGACCAATTTGAAAAGAGAGGACATACATTATTTTAGAAGGGAGTGTATGAGCCAAGTTTTTGGTGTGGGGTGTAGCAGCATGCGAGGTGGAGCCATGATTTTGATTACCTGTAATGTTTCTTTTATATTGTTGAAAGAGATTTGGGATGTGGAGGGCCATTACCTCTTTTCACATGGGTGACTGGGTCAGCACAAGGTTTTGTTAGGCTATATCTATAGTCCTAACATAGATTCCCCCCAGGTTTTTACATCCCTCATCCCACTTCGGGCCCCTTTTACCCAAATCCCTATTCTTTTGGGAGGGGATTGAAATCTTCCCCTTCAAATGGAGTTGAACAGATCGGGCTTCTCTAGGCATGGTCTCCCTCTGGGACAACGTGGGCTCCCTCCGTGAATTTAAGGACAGGCTGGAGCTTATCAACCCCTAGTGTCTCCTCCACCCCTTGGGTAGGCACTACACCTTTCATTCTTTCCCCCACATAATACGTATTCCAGAATTGATTATTTCTTGATCAACCATGAGAGCATGCCAGGTTTGTTGTCTCTTACTGTGCAGCCATTGATGGTTTGTGACCATGCTTCGGTTCATTTGTGTCTCATCATTCAAGGGGTGGAGGAACGCAACAGGGTCTGGTGGTTCAACCCCTAATTTATTCGAGACATTGAGTATCTCTCTCAGCTCAGGAAGTACATTTTGTCCTTTTTTGAATGTAATGAAGGGTCGGTCCCTGCTGCTTAATTTCCTGTTGGGGGGGCAGCAAAGTGTGATATGTGGGGTGAGTGTATCCACTTGGCCATTATTTGTAATAAGTCCCGTAACCCTGGTCTGGGCAACCTCCTGCATGAAATCCAGGCCGTCGAGACCCGGATGTCTTCAAGATCTGCAGAAGAGGAGTGGCTCATGCTTACTTTGTTAAGATCTCAATAGAATCAAGAGAGTTTTATTGTTTGGCAATTTGCCATTACAATATACTAAAAATAAACATTCCATACAAAGATACAGTATAAATAGACAAATCAGAAAAAAACACAAAATTGAATTGCAAAAACATAATCAGACATCCCATATTTAACATTGCCCTGCTTTAAGACTTATAGAGGTAGAGATGCTCCATAAAATGTGATTTATCGACTGTGCTTTCCTATTAATCATGGTCTTTAGATACAGTAAAATTTCTACTATCATTAGCTTAATTGAAACCTTCATGAGCTATAATGCATTCTTAAGACCATGCAAAGTAGTATAGAAATTTCAAATACCTTATAAATACATCTGAAAATCATCACTAAAAAGAATGACATAGAGGGCCATTTAATAGTTAACTTGCTGTATCTTCTGTTAATTAATTCGGTGAATCTCTTCAGAATTGTTACAAGAAGCTAGTTAAGAATCTCATCGTGTGCATTAGGCCCTCACTTTTATTTACAAATTTGGGCCAAAGTTAAAATATTAGCTCCTTAAATTTATTATGAAATCAAAAATAAAAATGATATTAACAAAATATATATCAGGTATAACCAAGTATAACAACTAAAACTAACGCTGAGACTTTCTATTTGTAAACTTTTAACAGCAAATACGTCTCTCTTTAATCCAATATTCAGAGAGGTAAGGAAAGAATTCAAAGAGCAGAAAGACTCAGCCTCTGCTCAGAATTTTATAAAATCATTCAAGGCCTGGAGTCACCTACACTGGGGTCCCAATAGTCCAGTGCCAGTAAACAATCCCTTGAGTTAGTTTGTTTAGCAATTGCACCACGGTTAGTTTTCATTTCTTTTTTGTCACCAGGTATTCAAAATCATAAATAGCTTCTACTCAGATTGCAGAGGCAAACAGATTTGGCTCCAAAAAGGGGTCCTTGGAGGTAACACAGTACTGTATTTTGGCTTCACAGGAATAATTTAGTCTGTGAGGGCTACGTTCCGTCGCGAGGAGTCACTGCCAAATGAGGTCAAAAACTGGACAAAATACCTGAAATTTCCAGTTCAATAAGGCACTTCACTCTAGGTTCTTGCTGCAGCAGAGGGAAATGGCTCTAATAAGAGTTCAGCTTCCATATCTAAACCCCATTGTCCGCCGGGTCAGACTCTCTGTAGGACAAGTCACTGTAATCACCAGAAAAACATCCTGCAGCAAGAATATTATGAGACTTTGAGCTCCAGAATGCGAAAGACACTAGGACAGTGCCTATGTGTTCAACCCAATGCTCTTATTTCATTACTTAGGCTGGAAATTAGGACGCCAGTTATACAGAATACAAAACAAAACCTCTTAGAGGAAGTTGCCACCCACTTTTTAAAACTGCATTCCCCATACTCCTATAATAGAGACCAGCTTTTATCCCAGAGGGATTCATTTCATTCAGCATTTCAGCTGCTCCAGCAGGAGTCCTAATTCCAGGTTAAGAGCACTTTACAATATGTGCTTTAAAAGCCGAAGGCCACAGTAGTTGCATTCGGACCTTAGACAAGCCAAAAATATTTACATTAAAAGCGCTAGTTTTAGTTTGTAAGCACTGTAAAAGTTGCACACAGTAAAGCAAACCAAGGCAATGTCAACGCACTATTATGGCTTAGGCTGTGCATACCTCTGATATAGTTACATTATTAGGCAACTATCTGTTGTTTAAAAAACATCTTTTGGCCTAAAGAAAATGGAGATACCATCATCCAGAATACATTCTAGGGCTCCTTCTTTTTAACCTGGAGTCTCTCCACCTAGAAATTTGTTGATCCAAAGCTCAAATTCCTGGCGCTTATTTCAATTAGAGATTTATCATATGTAGTCAATCCTTAATCAACTCCCAGGTACTTCTCCTATCACCAGTTTTTTAGAAGTTGCGTGCACCTAAGAAGGAAAATTGCCCCACCGAGTGCAATAAACTTTGTAGACTTAGAGTAAATCAGAACCCCCAAGCCCTAGGCAAAGGTGGCATACCTTTTCAGAATAAATATGAGCATCTCAGCACATGTTGTGCAACTGAAGCACTCCATATTTACTCCAAATCTCTGCTGCAGATACAAAACTTTTCCTGTTAAACTCCACCAGCATCTTCCATATGGTCTCCAGCTACTCCTTGAGTCTGGTTCCTTCTTCAGCTGCAAATTCAAATCAATGGTTTGTGGCACAGCACTCCCAGTATGCCATCCAAACAGCAGTTACTGGCACCGAATTTTACTATCAGCAAACATAACAAAAACAATACTGCATAGGTCAATATTGCCAAAATCAATGTTGGTTTCATTCATCAACTTTAAATGTGTATAAAAACATGACAGATTTCTATCAATCAGTCAGTCAATCAGAATCTTTATTTAACAAGGCGGGCACCATTGGGCAAAGCTCATTTTTGAGGTGGACCTGGGGTTTACCGTACAAAAGGAAAAGTTCACACAACAAACAGCAACAGATACAATGCTGGGACATAACAGCAGAAGGTATATGTAAATATATGTGCAAATATAAGTGCAGGGTACAGTACAAAAGAACATTATACAGTCAATCAGAATGTACAACACAAGTGCATTGGAGAATTGTACAACAAGCAATGTTGCTGGCAGAGGTCAGGCTAGGTAAATCCAAACAATGTGTCCAACAAAAGAGCAACTGAGGTGCATATGTACAGACAAGTAAACAGTATTGCCGGTAAGGACCAGGCTCAGATAGATTCACCCAGGTCCCACAAGTGGGTATAGCAGGAAGATGAAGTAAAATATGAAGGGAAAGTGGGAGGGAGGGGGAAGTGAATAAAAAGGAGCAGGGGATAAGAATGGGAAGCAGCCAGGACCGGAGTAGGTGAAAGCTTGAGAGAAACCAAGTCCATAGTTCAGTGAATACTACGGGGAGGGTGGGGGGAAGGGGGTCAGGCGGTGGATAGAGATGGGCATGAAGAAACAGAGGCAACAGATATTCAGAAAAAAGTAATAAGATTTCAGCCTTTTAACGCCACCTTGCATCAAAAGCTGCAGGGGAGTGAAGCAGCGTTGCAGCCATCTTGCTGCTTCACCCCCTCTACCCTGTCTCTACGGGGAGCGGCATCATCGCAGGAGGGGGAGGTGATTGTGCCACTACATTCAAGATCTCAATATATGGGTTTTCTTGTGGAAAAGGCTGAACTGGCCTTAACTTGCATGGGGACTCACTAGTTAGAATCCAGGAGCGTGCGGTAGCTTCTGGCTTTCCGGCTATGCCGACAGAGCCTCAGAACCATTTGTGGTATGTAAATGGGGCACAGTTTAAACCTTCTTACTCATTACCAGGGCATGTAGCAGCCACGTGTTTAAGGATTTTATGTTTTGTTGTATTTACCTGGTCCAAATGCCCCCCGCCAGAGGAACTTTCAGCCTACCTTGACCAAATTACTCTCCCTGCTTGTCCTGTCAGCAACAGGAGCTCCTTTGACATCCATTTTCTGTCCCCAGAGTTGTACAGGTCATTCAGCAACTCCCTTCAGATAAAGCTCTAGGGCCAAATGGTTATTCATCTGAGTTTTACAAGGCTTTTGTAGGTGAATTGGCTTCTTTCCTAACTAAAATGTTCAACTATATTCATTCCTCTGACCTCTCTGAGCTTTTCTTTGAGGAAGCGTGGATTACCTTGCTGCTCAAACTGGACAAGGTTGATTCCCTACCAAGCAGTTATCATCCTATTTCATTGATTAATTCTGATATTAAGATTCTGGCTAAATTGCTATCCTGTAGGATCCTTCTGGTTTGGGATGACTTGATTGTGGCTGAACAGGTGGGGTTTATGATGGTCCGGTTGTCCTGTGATCACTTTGTAAGTTCTTGCACCTAATTTCCACAACCAAGGAAGGTGGTATCCCTGCAGCCCTGGTCTCCCTGGATGCGGAAAAGTCATTTGATCATGTTTCATGACCCTTTCTGTTTGCTACCCTCATGAAATTTGCATTCCCAGAGGAATTTCTTGGATGGATTCGAATCCTATATTAAGTCCCTACCACACGTATTTGGTGTAATGGGGTTCTTTCTGACCCCATTCATTTGCAGCGTGGAATGAGGCAGGGGTGTCCTCCATATCCCTTCCTCTTCACACTGTACATTGAACCCCTTATACGTAGGCTTCACAATACAGGGGATACGGGTGAGAGGGTAGGTTATATACTGTCTGCTTACGTGGATGATCTTCTCCTTCAAGTTGAGGATCCCTAGGTTTCGATCCCTGCCACCCTATCTGAGATCCGTGCTTTTTCAATTGTTTCTGGCTATAAGCTTAACTTGGACAAGTCTATGGTTCTCTCTTTGAACCATCTTCTGAGCAAGCAGGAATTGCTCAAAATGGGGCTGGTGTGTGAACTTTGTCTCCTAATGTACTTGGGGATTTAAATCTCTATTTTCTTTTCCAGTTTGTTGAAACATAACATATCACCCCTTCTCCACAATATTAAGTTGGAGCTACATCATTGGTTCGCTTTGCCCCTCACCCTCTGGGGCTGTATTAATATCATGAAAATGAATGTTCTCTGTTGCATTTTGTATCCCCTAGGAATGTTGCATTTTTATCTCCCTGAAGTCTGTTTATTACAGTTGCAATGCCTCCTTAACAGTTTCCTCTGGTGGGGGGGGGGGCGCGCTGACCACTGGTCATATTTTAAATTGATAATGCCAAAAAAGTTGGGCCTATGACTTCCAAACTTCTTCCTGTATTTACTGTGCTCTTCACTCAAGCAAGAATCTCAGATAGGAGCTGAGCGCAAATGGCAATGCGGGGTTGGTTATACCCCCTCTTGGTTGTGCAACAAAAGGGACCTTTGTCGGGGGTCAGGGCTCCTCCCCCGTAGTCTCCTTTTTATTAAACCATCACAGATTCTCTACAGAAAACCCCACTGTTTTGGTCGCTTCAGGCCCACCATCAGCTTGCTTCATATCTAGGAGTCCAGTGGCTGAAAACTTTACAGCAACCCACATTGGGCAATCCTAACTTTTATATTGCATCTTGCCCTATTCCTGTCGCATTTTGTCCACAATTACACAATATTATGGTGTGGGACATTTTAGCCTAAGATAGGTTGCTTTGTTTTGCCTCTTTTAGGGAATGGTTAAATTTCCCTCCTTGTTCTTTTTCAAATTTCTCCAACTCTCCCATGCTGTCTCATCTTATTTTGGTCCATACCCCTGGAGTAGGGAAGGAGGCAGCTATTTGGAAATCCTTATCACAGCAGTGGTCCAACCACATCCTGTCTCTAGCTTGTACAATGTTGTTCAAACCCTGGATCCCTTGGCACGGGGTCATAATGTTGCAAGACATTATGCTGCAGCAATATACCGCGCTGCCAGTACAGCGCAATATATTGCCAGTGGCATAAATGTTTGTTTTGTGGGTGGCTACACCCCCGAACCCCCCAACTAAAAGAACTAACTCCGGGAGGAGGGGTTAACAGTTAAATTTACACAAAGTGCAAAAAATAAAAGAACTCTGTATGTCTGGGACTAGAAATCGAAACCCAGTCACAAACACACTGCCTGCCTCCCTTGTTGCCTGTGGCTCTTCCCGTTGACCCACAGCAGCTGCTCAATGGCCCCATGTCCCAGCAAAGGTCTTATCCTCTGCCTGGGAAGAGTGAGAGGGTGTACTACTGTGCACACACCCTTTTGTGGTTTTGCACCCTCTTGCTGTACTGTACTGCGCTGTTTCTGTAGTGTGGTTTTGTTGTGCTCAATGAAGCATGAATCATATTGACCCGGTAGGGGATACCACCAATTCTTCAGGGATTTGTTATTAGTGGCAGTAGACTTTGGACCTGCAATGGGATCACGCCACATGGCAATGAGTTTGGAAGAACTTGTACAAGTTTATCAAGCAAGATTATCACCGTTCACTTCAATATAAAGTTTTACACAACATGTACCACACCCCAATTAAGGTTTTCTGGATGTGCAAACCAGTGTCCTCTCTATGTTTTAGATGTGGCAAATCCGAGGGTTCCCTCAAACACATCTTGCAGGATTGCTCTAGGGTAATCTCCTTTTAGAATTCTATCAAACAGTTCTTAGACCCTCTCCTAGGTTTAGAAGACTTTTTTGTTCCAGGAGTATGTTTACTTGGACATTTTCCCCTGCAGCTTTTTGGTTCTCATAAGGGCCATATGACCTTAATAGCAATGGCAGCTAAGACTGTCATTCTCCGCCACTGGAATGAAACCAGAATTGTGTCCCACACTGAATGGCACCAGGAAATACTTCAAACTTTGCTAGTGAAAAAACCAATAACCTCACTTAGACACCATCCTGATCTCTTTACTTCCAGATGGGAACCACTTTATGCTGCCCTGCCCTGTCCTTTCAATCTCCCTTTGGGGATAAGTAACTGGGATAATTTCTAGGATGGAGTCTCTACCAATGGGGCTACCTCTTTTTCTAATTGTCCAGGTTTCGTTTTCCTTTATTTTTACTGCTTGTTTTCTCTGCCTTCTGCTGTTCATCTCTTTCTGTGTCTTTTTCTGTAACTTTTTATTTTTTCTTACACTCTGAGTGGGGGTGGGTTGGGGTGGGGATGTTTGGGGTTTAATTGGTATTGTATGTTTTTCTCATGGGGTGTTCCTTGTGTATTAATGTTTGATCTGTTTTAGCTGTTTTACTTAATATGTGTTTAGCTGGTTGTGTTCTTTTGTGTGTGTTAAATTTCAGACATTCCAAAATTCTAATAAAGTTTACTAAATTAAAAAAAACATGCAAAACTAAAAGTCATTTCAGGAGTCTTCGGTCACATGAATTCAGTATAAATAAATGGTCATGCTTCCCACCTTGATATGATGCAAAGTTTGACCGTTTTTCTTCATTTAAATCCATGGGACCAAGGACTTGAAATTAATAAAGATTTGTTTTTTTCAGGTATGTGGAATGCTGTATTTCTCTTTTTGTTTATATTGACAAATGCCCTAATACAATATTGTTCTGAATAATAAACAGAGATTTGCGAAAAACTGTCTTTTTAACCCTGTGCTCATTTTAACTTCAGCCCCCGTAAGTGTCCCCATGCTCCAACACCCATGTGGGCAGCCATCAGAGAAGCATGAGGAAATGAAGCAAAAAAGAAATATCAAAGGCAGCAAGAAGGCGAAGCCGAAGACACAAAAGGAGGAAAAGTCACAGGAGAGCAGGCCAGACATGGTGGGAGAAGAGCAGAGATCAAAGGGTGAGGCAGAGACACGGCAGCCAAAGGCCAAGGCAGGTGAGCATTTAGATATTAGTGATTGAAATGTGTGCAGGAGGATGGAGGGGGTGTGAGAGAGAAGTGTTTTCTGGTATTTCTAGGGGAATTGTACAGGAAATAAGGCACATAGAATGGCAGATACATGAGCCTAAGGTGATGGTGTGAATTTCAGTGGATGCAGTTAAACAGAGTTTATGAGTCACACAGAGGAGTCGGCAAGTGGGTACAAGTCTTGCATTCTTGGGGAAAAAAAACAGAGAACTGAGGAAATTTTAGTTTCTGGTCATGATGCATCTTTGTGTTTTTCATTAAACACATGCAAAACTAAAAGTCATTTAAGGAGTTTTTGGTCATATGGATTCAGTGTAAATGAGCGTTTGTCAATGCCGAATATTTTCTTGCATGTTATGTCAGGTAGGTATGGGTTGTGTTGTAGAGAATTACGTAGGCAGAGTAGTATTGTAATAAGATGAGTTTGCAATGGAGTCAGTGAGTACTAATGCTTTTCATATGTATTGTCATTTCTGAAGCAAGATACTGGATTTTGTAGGTTTTAAAAGTTCCTAGTGTCGTACTGTGGGCACTGTGTAAAAATGGAATATATTGGTACAGTGCTGTGGTATTTACAATTACAAATATGCAATAACAGCATCCTACTGCACAAAGGATGACTCTGGCATGTACATTGAGCAAGTAAGCTCAAGGGAAGAGATTTTTAGAAATTGCAAGTAGTGGTCATGTTTAATGATATGTAGTATGCTCTCCGCACAGCAAAATGTTTACAGAGAACACGTCAATGCTCACAACATCGACAGTTCACTGTAAAGTCCACCCAGGACTCCCTGGATCTGCACCCCCTTCCCAAATCAACTCTAACTCAGAGTTGATAATCCCTATGTCCGGGGGAGCGGGGAACAGAGCCCCCCCCCCGATGAACACAAACTGTTTCTCTGATGGATTTATGTCGACCACAAATTGCAGTCGACATAAGTCCATTGCTGTAATGTTCGACGACAAACTATTTGTTGAAGCGGCATCGTAGAGCCATGACGTGTAATTAATTACAAAAGTAGGCCATGACACACACTGCAACCCCTTATGAAAGAAGGCTCCCCGGTCTACCACAAGGCGTTTTCTGTTGATAAAACCGTACTGGGACTGGTGTTGTTTGGGATCTTCATAGCAGGCATCTCAACAGGCATCAAGAGCAAGATCAGTCTGTTTGTAGATGACACCAAGGTGGGAGCAGTAGTGTATGACTTAAGAGGGTGGCAGGGGCTGCAAGATGATCTGGCAAAACTGGAGGCCTGGTCAGACACTTGACAGCTGGGGTTCAATGGCAAGAAATGTAAGGTGCTACATTTCGGCACAAAAACCCAAGGAGAAGCTACCAGCTGGGGGGGGATTCAACTATCCAAGATGGAGGAGGAGAAGGTTTTGGGGGTGATCATAATGGGAGCAATGAACAGTTCGGCACAGTGTAGAAAGGCAACTGCAAAGGCCGACAGGATGCTGGGTTGTATTGCCAGAGGCATATCCTCCAGGAGGGGGGAAGGTGATCCTGTTGCTATATAGGTCACTGGTTAGACCACACCTAGAGTACTGTGTGCAGTTCTGGTGACCATACCTGAGGAAGGACATTAGGTTACTGGAGGCAGTGCAGCACAGGGCAGCAAAAATGATCCAGGGTCTAGGGGACTTACCCTATGAGAGCAGGCTGAGGGAGTAGAACATGTACTCCCTGGAGGAAAGGAGGGATGGGGGACATGATTGAAACCTTCAAGTACATGAAGGGAGTAAATAAGACTGGCACAGAAGGGCTTTTCAAATTAAGGAGGGGGGACACTCACGGGCATGAGGGAGATGAGGAAACACTTTTTTACGGAGAGGGTGGTGTCTGGGTGAAACGCATTGCTAAAGGAAGTGGTATCCTATAGAAAAGTGGGCTGCTTCAAAAGGGGATGGGACTGGGTAAGAGGGAGGGTCACTTTAGGGGGAGGGGAAGGAAAGGCAGCTGCAGTATAAGGGCTGCTAGCTGCACAATCAAGCAGACTTAATAAACCATAAGGCCTTTATCTGCTGGTAATTTTGTATGTAAAACACTGTGCAATGACTTCCCAGGTTCGGAGTTGTGGCGCACAGCAGTGCTGTCCCCCATCTTTGTGCTGCCTTGCTGGCTCACTGAGGTCATCCCAGAATTCAAGTCACTGGCACCAGAACAGAATACACTACCTGCTGGGCCAATGGCTGGCCCTGCACACAAGGTTTCATCATAACTTCTTTTTGACATTATCAGGTGTCATTTATAAAATACTGGTTGAAACGTCATTTTGTACCACAAGATTTGAAAAATGACACCTGTCAGGTTCATGAGGTGCTGTTTAAAAAAAAAAAAACTGTTGAAAATGTGGGACCAAAATATTGAAAACTACTGAAGTTGTGAGTGAACATTGAAGAATGGGTAGTTTTGTTTTAAGATTTTGACCCCAGATTTTCAACCTAGTCCTTTTTGTGATCCCACTTCATGAACCTGGTAGTTGACATTTTTCAAATCCTGCCTAAAAGGTAATTTGTAGAGTGACTATGAAATTGTCTTGTTGGGTCAGATTTGAAAACGTTGCCTGCCTGATTCATGAGGTTGGCCCTGCAAAGGCCACACTGAAAGTCTGATGGAAAAATATTTTAAAATAGCAAAGTTATGAGCAAATGTTAAATATTTCAGTGTCACCTCATAACTTTGTGGCACAGGGTCAAAACCCCGTGAACAACAACAGCAGCACAGCAATCAATGCCACAAGCAAAATGCTGTGTGCCAAAATAGGGTCACTGAAAACACCGCCTGACACAAACACCACGCACACCTTAGAAAATAATGGGACCTTTTTGTTTTTGCAGGGAGCTTCGCATCCCACATCCCCCTGGACTTAAAATAACCAACTCTGAGGGAGTGTGGACTTTGGGGATGGGGAGGAACTTGGGAAGGGGAAAATTTGTTTATTTATAAATAAAAAAAAGTTGCAACACCAGGAGACCTGGGAGAAACTGAACCGTGGTCCCGGATCTCCAACCCTGCTGTGTGCTGGTGCCTTAGCAACTCCACCAAGGGCGCGGCTCAACCAGGCACCACACCAGTGGCAACTTATGCAATACGTTCAGCACACAGCGACAGAGGTGGTGGTAGTTCACTATTGCTATTATACTCCTGTCGCTGAAAATGTTTCTGAACTTTACACAGCACAGTTCCTGCTGCTCTAACCTAGCAGTGCCATATTGACCTGGTACATAACTTTGTCACTTTATCATGTATTTTTACCAAAGTTTCAACAAAGCCTTCTTATGACCCCACCACATGAACCTAGTAGGTGAACATTTTTCAAAACCTGCCTCAAAGGAGATTTTGAGAGCTGCAAAACCTCTTTGGGCTAGATTTGAAAATGTCACCTACCTTGTTCATGAGGTGGGGTCCAAAAAAGGCTATGTTGAAAATTTGGCAAAAAAATATTAATAAATGGCAACGCTATGAGAAAAAGTTCAAAACACATTGAAAATACATTGACCGCACTCACCTTGTGTGCTCAGTTCACCGCTAGGCATTAAAGAAGAAGAACGCGTTTTCCTTGTAGAGTGAATTTTCAATGCTGGTCTTTTTTTGGTGATTGAGGGTTGTGGGCGATCTGGGGTGGTGGATGCTGAGTGGTGGGTTGGGGTGGGCTGGTGGAGTGTGGGTTTGGTCAGCAGAGCCGCAAAAGATATCAATGGATGGTTTTCTGCTTTTCAGGTTTAAAATAATAAAAAAAGACATTGTGATGATACAAGGGTGATACTGGGGATTGGGCACCCCAGTGTCACAATGGTGGGAAGGTGATGAGTATCAGACTTAGAGGGGCTCTGAAGGGTAGCTCAACCGTAAGAAACATTGATGAATAGTTTTCTGCTTGTCAGGTTTAAAATAAAAAAATACATTGTGACACAAGGGTGAAGATGGGGAGTGGGCACCCCAGTGTCACAAGGGTTGTGGGGGTATGACAGTATGAGAGTGGAGGGGTCTCTCAGAAGAGTCACTCAGGCTAGGATGGGCTTTTTTTGTTTATTAACATTCCCACTCTGAGTGGGTCACAGACCAGGAGGGCTTTTCAAAACCTTCCTCAAAGAGGATTTTGCAGAGTGACTGCAAAATCCCCCATTGGGCTAGGTTTGAAACATTTTACCTACCTTGTTCATGAGGTGGGGTCCAAAAAAGGCTATGCTGAAAATTTGGCAAAAAATATTAATAAATGGCAACATTATGAGAAAAAGTTCAAAACACATTGAAAGTACCTTGACCGCACTCACCTTGTGTGCTCAGTTCACGGTAAGTATTGAAGAAGAAGGATGTGTTTTCCTTTTAGACTGGATTTTCAGTGCAGGCTATAATTAGGAAGTGCACAGGCCAGAGTGGTAAAACACTTAATGGACAATAAACTATCAGGCTCTATCCCACATACATGGATTAAGATGTAACGTTTTCAAGAACATTACAGCACTCACCGTGTTTCTGCATCAGCATATAACCACTACTTTCCCTAGTCCTTTACAATCACCCGTACACACACCACATGAATTTCAGGCATCCGTTTTTACTCCTGCTGACTCCCGAATGTGTGCACGGCTCCACGTCCCTATTTCATTCTGGGGAGCCATGGGAAACGGGAAAGGGAAAGGGAACTTTGTTTAACCAGGAGTAGCACACTAAGCTGAAGCTTGTTTCCAGATGCGACCTGGGAGTACAAAGAAGTTAAGTGACTTGCTCAGGATCACATAGTATGCACCTAGTATGCACCTGTGAGATTCAAACCCAGGTCTCCAGATCTACAGCTCAGAGCCTTAACCCACTGTGGGTGTCAGGAGGACCAACATGGTGAAGATCAAACATGGATGTCTATGCACACAGGTACTCTGATCCGTTTTTATGTTAAAACATTTTTTAAAACCATGCTTAAACCCTAATCCTATCAGGGTTTAAACACGGTTTTAGAGCACGGTTCTATTCTGTGTTTGGTATGTACAAGAGGTGTGTTTACGGCCTCTTAAACCATTACCAACTGCCTGTAACTGTTTAAAATGGCTAGTATGGGTAGGGCCTTAGATGTAAGAAACATGGCTTCACTTGTGGGAGATCTTGCCAGACAAATCTGATCAATTTGTTTGATGGGGTAACAAAAGTTATTGATTGGAAGGGGAGGGGGCGCAGTTGATGTGGCCTACCTGGACTTCAGTAAGGCCTTTGACTCTGTTCCTCACCGTAGACTTGTAAATGAGACAGAGAGCCTGGAGGTTGGATAGACGTTAGAGGGTGGTGGTAAATTGTGTACATTCTAGGATAATGAGGGTGACGAGTGGTGTTCCTCAGGGGTCATTACTGGGGCCAATCCTTTTTAACATATATATCTTTTTTTTTCAAACCAGGAGAGACACACTAAGCTGAAAGCTTGTTTATGGGTACAACCTGGGAGCACAAGGAAGTTAAGTGACTTGCTCACTGTCACACAGTATGCAAGTGGGGGCTGTGGGATTCAATCAGTGGGATACATCAGTGGGACCTGAAGGGAAAGTGTGTCTTTTTGTGGATGATGCAAAGTTATGTAATAGGATTGACATAGTAAAAGGGGTTGAGGCCATGATAGGTCTGAGTACCCTAGAGAAGTGGTTGGACATTTGGCAGCTGAAGTTCAATGCTAAGAAGTGTGCAGTAATGCATGTGGGGCATAAAAATCCACTGGCTGAGTACTCACTGGGAGGAGAACTGATAAAGCAAACAGAAAAGGAAAGAGACCTGGGCATTATAATCACAAACAACCTTAAGGTAGGAGACCAATGTAGTAGGGCAGTAGGTAAAGCTAATAGAATGAGGGCAGGCATAGGAAGGGATATAACAAGTAGCAAGAGGGAGGTGTTGATGCCTTTATATAAGACCGTGGTCAGACCGCAGCTGGAGTATGGGGTACAGTTCTGGGGGCCTCATTTAAGAAAGGATATAGATGGGTTGGAGAGGGTTCAGAGACGGGAAACAAAGATGATGCAAGATATGCAAGAGAAACCATACAAGACTAGATGGAGAGAATTAAATCTATACCTGCTGGAGGTTAGAAGAGATAGAGGTGACATGATAGAGACTTTAAAGTATATGAAGGGAATAAATAAAGTGAATGAAGGTAGCTTATTCAAAAGGAAAGTAGGAGTTAAAACAATGGGTCATAATTTAAGATTGGAAGGGGGAAGATTTAAGAGCAATGTAAGGAGATGTTATTTCACTGAGAGGGTGGTGGAACCCTGGAACAGATTACCTAATGAGGTGGTATATGCAGAAACAGTGGAGGAATTCAAGAGGGCATGGGACAGACACAAGGGGTTGACTAGTGGGCAGAGAAAAATATCCCTGGGAAGTGAAGAAAAGTGTGGGGGGGGGTGGGCAGACTAGATGGGCCATGATGGTCCTTTTCTGCTGGCACATTACTATGATATTATGATACAAGCTGAGTCTGGAGTGACAGGTTTGAGGCACAAGATATCGGGGTTACAATGGGTCCCAGGCAGTGAGTTCAGCATGATTATGTAGGAGACTTCTGAGATTAAAATGTGCAAATTTGAGACCCTTTAAGGTGGCCCAGGAGGGAAGATTAAAGGATGGGGGGTACTTGGTCCTGTGTTCAACTCCGTGTGTCACCAACAAAGAGTATAAGGAGGATAAAGAACAAAAGTACGCTGGCCCGGTGGCGCTGAGGGTTGAGGCGCAGGACGCCACACCGCACCACGCCCGGCGACCTCGGTTCAGGAACGGACCAGGGTCGCCGGGTCGGTAGGGGGAAGGAGGATCGAAGCCCCAATGGATGCCTCCCTCCTTCGGGAGGGATACCAGGGGTTAATACACACCTAACGTCCGGGAGAGCCGGGTGGGAAGCACCGACTCGGGCAACGGCGGCTCCCTTGGGTTGGGAGTCGGGAGGAGGACGCCATTGGCACTTGGCAGGCGTAAGGCCAGCACATTCCGCTGAGCCGCGCCCCAGCGGGTGGGAGGGGAGGACAGAAACTGAAAACCTCGTCGCTCCGGATGACGGCCGCTCCAGCCACCCAGTCTGCAAACATGGGCAGACCCCGCTGTGTAAGGTGCTCCGAGGGAGTAAGGAGGTAGGTAGGAGACACCCGAGATGCACTCTAGGGGCAGACTCAATGGGAGATTGGTGGGCATTGAGCATAGCCTGAAGGAGTGGCGCGACTAGGGCGTACAGGAGAGGATAAAAAGAAATTTCAAAAAAAAAGAACAAAAGTAGGTGCCACCACCAGACTTTCTTTCGATACTCTTTGTGGGAGTGTGGAGTGTGTATGAATAACCGACAGTCAAGTCTCAGTGGGATACACGGGAAGCACCACACAGGACATAGATAAATCTGCCTAGAGGCGATGTAGTTTGAGTAGGTAAAGTCATATCAGGACTGCGACTCCCATGAGCCAATTGAAAGAGGGAGGTATGCAGATGTGAGATGCAAAGTCAGGAGCAAGAAGGCAAGGCAGGCAAGAATATTCTGTACATCTCAGGACTTGGGCAGAAGAGAAGTAGTGAGAGGAGAGGGAAATCAGCTGTTTGGGGAATAAGGAATAGGGAAGGGAGCCACTATGGATGGACTGAAGTAGCAGAGATCACATTTTGTGAAAGACCTTTTGGTGGAGGGAGCAACAGAAACCAACACTGCCTGTGAGTAAAGTAACAAATTGAATGAGTTGGATAGGGTTGTCAGAACTAGTTCTAGAAAGATTCGAACCCTGCTCGACCTGGTGTTCGAAGTTCAATTAGAACCCAACACCAGAGGTTCTGATAGGGGTTCGGATTTTTTTTTTTATGTATTTTGTCACTTCCAAGTCCTCTACTAAAGCCTGTACATCTGTCCAACCCAACAATGCAGCTGCTATCCAGCATGATGCTTTGTTTTTGACTGACAGGGTCAGTGAAGTCACAGGGAGGGCACAGTTGAGTCTGGGCTGGTGAGTGTGTGTGGTATTCTCTGTTCTGGTGCAAACATGCGGCATGCAGCTCAGTCGCACTCCTTCTCGCACCTTTGCAATTCAGTGTGTGCATGCGTGAACAAGGTCAGGGCGGGCCACTCTGCTTGTAGCAGGCAGCACTTCAATTTTGGTGCCTTTTCACCTACTCAAGTTGTCAGTTGTGAGGTCGGACTTGTGGTCATCAGCTGAGGAGTTGGCTGGGTATGGAACCAATTGTTTCCAGTTCAAAAGCAGTGGCTGGGTGAGTCATTTTTCAGTATGGACATCTCGGGAGTGTATCTGATTAGCGTAGTAGACTCTGCTTAGTGTACTGCCTCAGTACTGAGTGCCAAACAATGTGAATGGGTGGTGCCGTGCCAGCATCAACTACTAAGGCAGTGCAGGCAGCAAGCAGGAGTGTGTTTGTTAAGAAAGTCAAAGGAGGTAGATCCTATCCTACCATGGCATCATCAGACAGGCCCGACACCCCACTCAGAGACAGTATACTCTGTGATGCTGGAAGCAGGGAGTTATTATTGTCAGCCAACTAAGCCCGAAAGTCAGGATGAGGCTGCAGTTTGCTGCCGCTAGTGCCACAGCCCCTGCCCACGGAAAAATATATCGATGCCCAAGTTTGTTTATTTAGTACAGATAAAATAAATAGTCATCAGGGACGGAGTAGCCAGGTTGGGATGGGGGGGGGGTATGGCAGATGAAAGTATGAATCATATGCTTCCAAAAATAAAACTATATCCATGGCAATAATAGAAAGTAAAAAACAAACTCAAAGCACACCGACAGAGTGTGTGAAATAAATCAAGTGCACAGCTGGCATACATGCACTGACATTTATTTGGCACTGTGTCCTTGTGTAGTGTTAGACAAAAGGCTAACTAATGTCTGCTGGTGGCCGTTACTTATGTGCATTTGATCTTATTGATTGGTATGGTGGATGTAAACGTTTTAAACGCAGCAATGTAATTTAATGCAGGACTTGTTGCATGGGTCTTGTGTGGTGTTTTAATGGTGTATTGATTTGCTGCTGCATTACCATGTATTCAGGGATGCAGACAGGCTGGTTACAGTTTAGGCTACTGCTCCTGGCTGGCTGTTGCCTATCCTTGGTGCTGAACATGGGTCTGAGATAACAGAGCTACAGATGGTTACTGCTGTGCACAGGGCCCACGGCAGTGTAAATCTAGCCCTGGCTGTACTAGTAATCCCAACAGAAATGCCTCAGTGACGAAAAAAGACACAGTCCTGATGACTGCTGCATGCTTCTGCTTCTGCTCTCTGTCTTCATGCATGCTGGAATCGCTGTCAACAAAGTGTGGGAGCAGCTAGGGAAGCCAGCAAACAACATCAGTACTGTTCAACCAGCCCAGGAAGCAGGAAAGATGTTCATGCAGCATATGTACGCCGGGTTTATGATAGTAACAGTGGCCTAATGGCCAAAGGAGAAGGCAAACAGTCAGTGATGGTGTGGCATTGGGCAAATGACTCAGGAGTAGTTAGCAGCTGAGGGAGCAGGCAAGCAGTCAGTTGCAGCAACTCTTCAGTCAGTCAGTCAGATCAGGATGTCTAGAAGATACAAAGGTTAGTTTTAAATGAGGAAATTGATGGGTGGATGTGGGGACTGGTGGAACAAAACAACCTATGTGCACTGGAGAGTTGGAAACCCATAATGGGAGGGGAGGGGGTCAGGATGCAGTCTGCTGTGAGGAGGACTAGGCCTGGGAAAGGGTCACATGATGATGTATAAACTAGGCAGGGAGGAGGAAGAAATGTATTAACTATAGCAGAGGATTGGATAAGTGGGAGAACTAGAACATGGGGTTGATCTGAAATGTGAAATCTGGGGCAGAAAGGGTGCAAAAATGTAAGAAGTGGGTCAAGGAGTGAACAGATACAATATGTGAAAACTGGGGCAGGGAGGGGGCAGATATGTGAGAGCGGGGGCTTGAAGGGGCAGAAATGTAAGAAATGGGGCACATAGAAATCAGGGATGTGAGAACTAGGGCAAGTAGGTGGCAGCAGATTGTGGAATTGGATGATGATCATACTGTGCAGGGGCAGGGTGAAAACAATTATTTTCTTAAAAATATCTGTGACTCCTGTGTGGTATACTTATCATATTTGCTGTCCCCACTGGGACTGCACTGACTGTACCAGTGTGTGTACGTGTGCCGCAGCAGTAAGTGTGTGTATTTTGGCAAATAAATAAATCCTAGAAATATTTTACGTGACTGGAGAGAGGAGAAAATGTGTAATTAATTTAAAAATATCTTGCATGGTGTACTTTCCATCTGTGCTGCTGTGCTCCAGTTGATTGCACTGTACCAAGTAAAACCATGTGCCATCTGGCACTAAGCACACAATATCTCATATGGTGAGTGGGTCGGTGGTCCTGTAAGCACCATAATTGGCTCTCTTCACTACTGGCAGAGAGGAAACCACAGATAACCCTAGCTAGAGTCATGTCAAAGTCACACATGATCATCTCTCTCTCTCCCGTTATAATGAACAGATTTATTTGTTTTTGCTCACAGTTTCATGACATGTATTTCACTATAATAACTGGTCAGGAATTTCTCTCAGTGTACTGACCAGGTTGATATTTTCCATAACAACCAGCTGGTTGTTATGACATCCATGAGCCATGCCAATCAAACAATGCTGCTGCCTCATTGGCCAACATTCCATGTCTGAGCGGGTCAAACAAGCTCACAAAAACTGGGCAGGAGAAAAATTGCTGGCCCGTTATTATAAAAAATAAAAGATGGGGAGGGTGTGCATATGAGAATTTAATGCACACCCTCGTTGTGAGAAGCTTTGATAAATCCCTCGGACTTCGCCCTCGGGGGTTATGTACCATCCCACAACTTGGGTGTGCATTAAATTCTCATATCACACCCTTCCCCATCCATTATTCTCTATATTATCTTCATTTTGGCAGCACAATTAAAAAAAAAAGGGTTCGAGTTCTAAAAAGTTCTAAAAAAGATTAGAACCCTAGAACTTTTTCAAAAGTTCTAGACTAGAACTAGAACCTAGAACTTCAGAGGGTTCTGACAACCCTAGAGTTGGAGAAATTAAATTTAAAAGAAATAGACTGTTAGTATGATCAGGGACACTGGTTTTCCCAATTCACAGAAAAGCAAAAAAAAAAAAACGGATTCCTGATTGGCCTGTAGAGTTTTTGCGCCAAAACGGAACTAGCATTTGATCATGCTATCTCAGTAATCTGCAGCTTTCTAAAAGGAGGTACAGTGAAGCATGCTTTTCCTGCTGCCACATTCTTTGCTGCTGTGTTTGCTACCTGCTTACTCCCTGATTCTAGACCTGCTGACAAAGACGTTTTCAGCTTTGCTCTCCATCCTGAACAATTTTGTTGCTAGTAAGTATAATCTTGCTTTTTTTTGTGCTGAAATCAGCCCCAAGTTCAAGTTAGCCATTGTGATCTCTCTGAATGAGCCCGACCAGGTGTGCTGGCAGACAGAATATCCTTTTGGCATATCTGATAAGTGTATTTTGAATTAGTTTAATTAAAACACAACTGGCATTAGATTTAGCAGTGGATCTCAAATTTGGAAGTCTGCTTGATTTAAATTGCCCACAATGAATTATCACTATCTGCCATCGGGGTGGGGTGGGATTGGAGAATAAATGCTCACTGCATCCATTTAATCTGCTCTCCATCCTGAAGTAAGATTTTAATATATATCATCTGTATTATATTTTGCACCTACTGAAGTAGCCTAAGCTATTGTAGTTTTCACACTGAAGGAGCTGCTGCTGACTTGGTTGGGGGGAGTGGAGAAATAACAACACACTGATATTTAATACTTCAGTTTGTGTGTTTCAATTAATTCAATTGGTGTGTGTGCACTGAAGGAGCTGACACCATCTCAGTGCATTAGAGGGGAGGTTAGAAAAATAATATTTATGCACACTGCTCAGTAAGTTTGGGACCACTACAGAACACCCACAGAGGCAGGGCAGGATTCACAAAGAAAGCCGAAATTCCCACAGCTACAGGAAAAAGGCTCACTGCAGTGCGGAAATGCAGCTGCACTGTATTCTCAAAGAAAACCAGCACAGCTGTGGAATTCCGTAAAAAGTGCCGCAGGTGTGGCATTTTAGCTGCTGCAGGACTTGCTCAAGTGCTGCCAATCCACAGCTGCGGAGGCTGTGAAGGCACAGCAATAGGGAACCACAGTAGCTGAAGCAGCAGACTGTAACAGTGCTGCTGTAATATGAAGCTGACAGCACACACAGAGACCAGCAACCAGTCCCCAACTGGGACCACAGCAGTACCACAGGTACCTGTGATACCTTGGCACTACAGTGGCTGACTGTCCCTGCTGGTTGTCCCTCTATGGGTTGTTCCTGTAGCCTGCAGAGGTGGGGTAGCACTCGCTGCTGACTGGTCAGGCTCTACTGCTTGTGGGGCACTGTCATGGGCTGCACTGGGTCTAGTGGTTGATGCCTGTTGCCATAGCATGGCAATGTGTGCTTTCAGTGCTGTAACATCAGCTACAGCAGTACTGTCTGAAATGCTATTACCTGTGATACACCTCCACCTTAATTGTTTCCATTTGCTGGGGCACTACTGCAGTGTGCTGAGGGAGAGTTACACCTCATTCCACTGTGTGTAACATTCTTTCCTCAGCTGTGGGAAAAACCTGGCTGTGAATAGCCTTTCAGGGGCTGTGCCATACTTATCTCACACCTTTTTGTCCTAAGGGACTTCTGCAGCTGCACTTTTTTCCACAGTCCATAGTGGTTTTTCCCACAGCTGCAGGGGTTTTTGTGAATAGCACTTGGGGCAAACTCCCTTTTTTTCCATAGCTGAGGGAGTTTTGGGGTCTTAGGGAAGGTTTTGCACCTTCTAAAAGCTTTGAGAATCCTGCCCCTGTTCTTTAAATTCACTCTCCATCCTGAACTGCTCAGTAAGTTTGAGTATTTTTAGAAATTTTCTAAGTAAGAGATTTTATAAAGGAATTCTTTGCAAAGCTAGGGGGCTTACATATACAGTATATCTACAGAAATGTTGTCCTACAATATCTCAGAAAGTGTATGAGATAGAAATCTGAACATGTGTATGTTTCCTAATTGCCTTTTGGTGTCAATTTCTAATTCCATGAACTCTTGTAAAATCTGGTAATCTGTTTAATATTCATTTTACCGTATTCTGTTGTTGTTATGTGTTGCTGCTATCTTGGTGCACTCGAGGAGGGGAAATTGTAGGGGACAGGCTGTGGATGGCAGGGTAGACTGGCCATACTGATGCGGTGAGATGCTGGACAGGTTTGCTTAGGTGGGACGGGGATGCTGGCCAGGTTCACTTGGGTTGTGTGTGGATATGGCCAGGTTTGTTTGTGTGGAATGGGGAAGCTGGCTGGTACCAGGGGGGTAGCTGAGTTGTGGTGGTGGGTACCTGCTGCATGGGTGTAGGGGCTGTTTGTGCAGCTGCTGGGGTGGGGAGATGTTGGGGATGTTTGGCATGGAGAGAGGGAGGGACCTGGTGTACATATGGGGGGTTTGCCATTTTGGTGCCATAAAATGGCTGTATGTACGGGGTGGGAATTACTTATGTGTCTAGAGAAGGGAGCTGGCCATGTTTGTGGGGGTTGGCTGCATAGGGGGCAGTTGTGTGCTGAGGAGCTGGCTGTGTTGGGGCATGGAGGAGCTGACTGTGTAAGGGGGGAGCTGGCTGTGTATTTAGGGAGGGTGCTGACTAACAGTGTGGGGCTAGTTCATTGTTGATGTGTTGGGACTGGCCATTCAAGTTTGTGGGGTGTGGGAACTGGCCGTGTTGGTGCAGGAGGTGTTTATGTTGCTCAAGGGGTGGGAAGCTGTGTGGTAGTGCATTCATTTCAGAGGTTCTGACTAAGTAGGGTGGGATTGGCCTCAGGGACTGTCGAGAGCTGAAGAACTGGGTGAGCTGACTGTGCTCTCTTGGCTGAGATGGGGGAACTGGCATTGTTTGCATGGGCCTGTTTGTGTTGGTGCAAGAGCTATATATGTTGGCACAGGGGTTGTTTGTGTTGCTTTGGGTGTGGGAGCTGGCTGTGTTCATCTCACGTGGTTTTGGTGAGCCAGCTAGACTGCCCCCTGGATACCTATACCAACTGGGAGTCAACTGGTATCACAAAAAAAAATCATTTGGGGCTGCATGCATACATTTTTCAGCAATGGAATGTGTAAGACAATTGTACATATTTTAACTAATTAACTCCACAGCAGCTGTCTGAGAGTTCCACCCTTTCTGCCCTCTATACTCTTAACACTGCATCCTGGGCCTTTCTAAGCAAAAACTAAGCCATATGTATCATACCATGAACAAATGCGAGTACCTCATGAATTGTAAGTGCTACACACAAAGTACGAGTGGCAAAGTTGTTCAGCACAAAATTATCTTTCTAATGGTGGTATGCAATCAATTCTAAGCAATTGTTTTTTTTATACTAGCCAAAATACCGAAAGCACTGTTTTTTTTTTTTTAATAAAAAAGGCAACGTAAATCATTTTTTGGAGGGGAAGGAAACAAGTAACATATCTACACCAAATTATCCATACATGATAAACAGGTAGTAAAGTAATTCTGTACTAAAAGGCAAGCTTTCTAGTGCAAAACATGTAATTTTATGCTTTTTATTCAAAGTGTTTTTGCAAGGCTTGATGGACAGAAGTCAACCATACACACAACATACCATAAACAAATGTGCATACCTCATGAATCATAACTGCTACACTCAAAGTACGAGTGGCAAAGTTGTTCAGCACAAATTTACTAATCAGTTCTAAGCAATTTTTTTATAGTAGTCAAAATACCAAAAAAAAGAAATTTTTTTAAATAAAAACGTACACACCATACCATAAACAAATGCAAATTACTTATGAACTGTAACTGCTACACACAAAGTATGAGTAGCAAAGTTGTCCAGCACAAAATTACCTTTCTAACGGGGGTATGCAATCAGTTCTAAGCAGTTTTTTTTATACTAGCCGAAATACCCCCAAAACTGTTTTTTTTAAATAAATAAAGCAACGTAAACTGTTTTTTTTTTTTTTGTGGAAAACATGTAACATAGCACCAAATTATGTATCTGTACATGATAAGCAGCTAGTGAAATATGCCTAGAAATACTTTAAATAAACCCAAAGTTGATTGGCTGGCTAAATATATACATCCAAACTGGACATGTCCCCAGATGTCTCCAGGTGGGACTGTGAGTGATTTGCCACCAACTATAGACATCTGTTGGCCCGAAGGGGGTTGTTTACTGCTGCCACCTACAGACATTTACCAGCATGAATGAGTTAAATGAAACCACTTGTCCTGTTGTCAAATTATAATCTTCTGGTGAGAGATCAATTTTTTTTTTTAGATTTGCTCAAACTATGTTCTGTTAGCTGAAGGAAGGGGTAATATTGTAACTCCCATGCTTGCCTTGGGGGGAAGCTGGACCTCTGGTCAGGAGACTGTGCCTTGGTAATATATGGTGACCTAGGAGTGTTTGGAAAGGTTGTGTGGGATGGAGGGACTGGCAGTGGCAGTGTATTCACTGGGGCCATCTGTGTTGGGGCGGGGGATGAGTTGGACATGTTCACTTGGGTGCTGTAGGAAATTTAAGTAAGTTTGATCTCATTTTTAAAGTACATATCCAAATGATACCAAACTTCACAGGTGTGCAGGTACTGATGGCTTGCACAAGTGTGCCACATTTCAGAGTCCTATATTGAAAGGGAGCCGAGTTATGGGTGACCAAAGGTTTAATGACAATTTAGTTTTCATTTTTTCCATCTAATTTTAACATCTCTTATCCACATTTCTCTACAATTTCACAATTTAGACAAACATGCAACACTGTTTTGTGCACCAAGTTGTAAGTCTCAAGCTTTAAAGGGGGCTATAGGTAGCCACACATTTTTGGCAAAATTTAGATTTTCATTTAGCATAATTTTGAAAGCATTAATCAAAATGTTATGAAAGTTTGAGGGTATATGGGTTAGTACTACATTTTATATATGTACCCAGTTTTAGATTTGTATCCCTAAAGGTGCATGAGCTACATGCAGATAAAACGTTTGTGAAATTTCTCACAAAAAATAAAATGACAGACTTTGAGCACTTATCATTTTGAGCCAATATGTCCTAATTTCAAAATAATTTGCACACCATTAGAACTTCTATCAAACAATACACATGGAAACATCAGATGTCTAGCTCAATAGAAGGTTGAGTTATGACCAAATTAATAAATGTCAAACATTCTACTGAATTTTGTTAGATTTTAAAGTTCAGTTTTTATGGTCTGGTTTTCAAAGTCCTTATCCAAATAATACCAAATTTTGCAGGTATACAGGTATGTTTGGCTTTCATAAGTATACCACATTGCAAAGTCCCAAATTGAAAGGGGTGACTTGTGGGTGGCTAAACATTTATTCAGAATTTAATTTTCAGTTATTTCCATCTAATTTAAAAAAAATCTTAACCAAATATCTCCAGTGTCAGAGTTTAAAGAAACATGAACATGGATATGTGCACCAAGTTTCGATAAGCTTTGGGGGGGGGGGGGCATTGCTATAGGTAGCCAAACATTTTGCCGAAATTTCTATTTTGGTTATTTTAGTAGCATTTTTAAAGCATTCAAAAATATTATAAAATGTTGTAGGTATAAGGGTTATTACTACATTTATATATGTACCTCATTTCAGATTTCTTGCTCCAAAGGTGCCTGAGTTACATGTAGATATGTGTTTATGAAATTTCACAACAAATAAAATAACAGAATTTGAGCGCCTATAATTTTTAGACAATGTATCCTGATGTTAAGATATTTGGCACACCGTTGGAGCACTAATGAGCAAGTAATCATACCAAATTTCAGATCTCTAGTTCATTTGACAGCCGGTTTATGATCACATTAATATATTTCAAAAACTCCATGAAATTCTATCGAAATGCCATGAAATTTCATGGAATACCATCAAAATTCTACAAATTTGGAATTTTCTCCCTCTGCACAGCTCTACCAAAACCCATAAAGCAGCCATAAGGCAAAGATTTGAAACAAAAAACAAGGAGGAGGCAAAGGAAGTACTTGGCAGTTACCAAATTGTCTCCCAGAGGAACCAGCCACACAACAAGAAAATACATTACCAGTTTTAAATATATCTTCAAGAGAAATTACTGAAAATTAAAGTTCTTTCAAAAAGGCTGTCTTTTGTTCTAACACAACATTTGGATAATTTTCAACTTCAGGTTGATTTATACAAGTTGTTAAAAAAATTGGACTTGAAGTATTGTATTTCTTTTGAAATAAAGAAACTTGAATTAATTTTCCACACAAAGTGGGACTGACAATATACAGGATATGGGCTATTTAGTAGAAGAGGAGCCTGATGTAGTATTTAATAATTCTGATGTTAATTTGGACTTTGCTATTGACTACATCATGATGCAAGAGACTGGTGATGGCTTTTTGCAATCAGGGCTAATTGAAATCAGACTGGCTTTTGAAAGTAACCTTCTGAGTGACTCAGATGTTATACGGGACAATTTAAATGGTCTGGAGACTTTATTGCCATTTGATCATTCATTGTCAACAGATGTGGGCTGCTTGTTATCTTTCGCAAACGACTCTGGGGGGAGAGGTGAGCAGAATGAAGAAGCTGGTACTGATTAGAAGTTAAATACAACTGGCTTTTGCCTACCACAAGCCAGATATCATGCTATTACAGTTTTTGAAAATATTGTGCAAGCCGACATTGATCAGTTAAAGAGACTTACCAGTTTCAGCAGGTGCACCCAATATATGGGTGCCTTACCTTAAGAAAAAACTGTAACTGCATAGATGCCCCCAAATTATCCAGTAGATAAAATGCTGTAACACTTGTAAAAAATAGTTATACCAGGTGCACAGGACTTCCCAGTCTGAAGAGCAGCCCATGCTCCACCCCCACGCTCAGCTAAGTTATGACATGATGCAAGGGACAGTGTGGGGACACCAGTGGAGCAAGTGGTAGACAAGAAGTACAGGAACTCAGGCATTGGTAATTGTGAAATGCAGAAGGAAGATCCTCAATCTGAAGGGCACAGGGTCATAATGTCACACGGCAGAATGCCATGTGGCACAAGCGCGTTGCGCGAATCTGGAATATTTTATTTTCTGTGGGGGGCTCTGCCCCCACACACCCTGTTATGGGGGACTGCGCCCCTGGACACCCCAGTTAGGATTCTAACTCTGGGGGGCTCCAACTCGGAGAGTGCACAGGTCCAGGTTTCACCATTATGCCATATGCTATTAAGTGTATGACATAATGACCCGGTATGAATCTGAAGGATAGCTGTGTCAAGACGTGTCTATCTGTTTAGACACTAGTAGATTTAGTTAGAGATATTGAAGTATTTCTAGAAAAATAGCATTGTTGTACAAGTCAAATGTTGTTATGGAAACCCTGATTTCAGGTCACATGCCCAGAAACTGTCATTATGTTGCTAGTTTAAGAATTTCAGTTCCAGTGTCAGTGGGAGAAAATACTGGAACTCCGTTCCTGCCACAAGAAAGGTACAGGAACTAAGTTCCTGTGCGTTGCTGTTCACTTTCATCACTGGGGGACACACTCCATTATAATCAGTGGGCGGCAGCTTTCCAATCATTTTTATGTTTGCTTGCACGCATGTGCAAGAAACATAGTGCCATCATCCGAGTTTTTGTAGGTGTGGCACCCTGTCTTCCAAATCAGTCAGTGTGTTTGCAGGCGCTGCCACAGTTCACCAATGAATGCTGCAGCTGTCTATGACAGCAGTTGAAAATGCAGTGCCGTACAGTTGAAAGGGAGAGCTCCGCTTCAGTCAGCAGCGATAAGATAGTGTTCATTAGCATATTGCCGGCAATCCTGCTCGTATACGTCTCTGCTTTCTCTTCCTTTCTTTTCTTTCTTTTTCTTCACTGATGCCCAATCCCCCATTGGCTCAATTAAACACCCCCCCAAAAGAAACAGACTTCCAGTTGCCATGCTGGGAGCCCACCCCAACGTGGCACACGTCTGTATGGCCGACGGGGGTGCCCAATCCCCCATCGGCTCCCCCCCAAATAAAAATATTCCAGCTGCCATGCTGGGAGCCCATCCCAATGTGGCACAAGTCCCACATCATTGTCCTCAGCTCCACTGTCCCCCCCCCAAAAAAAATCTTCCAGCTGCCACACTGGAAGCTCACCCCAGCATGACACAAGTCCCGCAACGTCCTCTTAAAAAGAAAAGAAACACCTGAAAAGAAAAAAAAAAGGTCCCTCGTTGATTGTCTTGCCCACAACCCACACCCACCCTCTGCGCATCCATCTCCCCACACCACCACCTCACCTCATACCTACCTCCGGAGGCTGGCAATGCGATCTTTAGTGGACCGGGAACACGTCTGTACTCTTCAAAGCCGACCACGAACTGAAGAAATGCTGGTAAGCTGTATAATGGAATAAATAGGGTTTTTTCAACCTTGATGCATATCCCAGACATTTTTTTGAATTTTGGCACCAAATTTTCAACATGGGGTTTTTTGGGACCCCTCCTCATGAATTCTGGCACTGTTATGGCGTTAATCTGCTCTGAAAGGTGATTTCATGGTCACTGCGTGGAACCACCTTTTGGGACTGATTTACCAAATGACAGTGTCACAGTTCATGAGGCAGGCCCTCAGAAACCCTATGTTGAAAATTTGGTGGAAAAATTCCCAAAAGTGACTGATTTACGAGCGTGCGTTGTGCAGTTCATACGCACGCTCATAAGTTCATGAATTTTTAATATTTTCACTCCAGATTTTCAACATTGCCATGTTACCACACCTCCTTATGAGCAGTACAGCTGTCATTTTTCACATCTTGCCCAAAATGTGTTTCCGCACATGTAGCACACAATGGCACAGTCGGTGTGCGAAATCAATGTTCGGGACAGATTAAGAAAATCATAGTGACACTGTACATGAGCAGTGGTCTTAAAATGGCTATGTTAACAATTTGGTCCATAAAATTACTGTGTTACGAGCCAGTATTGCGCAGTTTCCACGCACCCTCATAAGTTCATGAATTTGTAATATTTTCAGTCTAGATTTTCACCAAAGGCATTTTTCCACACTTCCTTATGAACAGTACAGTTGTCATTTTTCACACCATGGCCGAAATGTGTTTTCGCACTTCCAGCACAGAAATGCATGGTCGCTGTGGGAAATCACTGTTCGGGACAGATTAAGAAAATCACAGTGACACTGTTCATGAGCGGAGGTCCCAAAATGCCTTTGTTGACAATCTGCTGCTGTAAAAAAATCCCCAAACTAATTACATTATGCGTGTGTGTTGCACAGTTTCTATGCACGCTTGTGACTTCACCAGTTTTTTTTATGTTTTCACTGCAGATTTTCAACATTGCCATATTTTACATCTCCCCATGAACAGTACAGCTGTAATTTTTCACATCCTGTTTGAAATGTGTTTTCGCACCTGTGGTGCCAAATGGCGTAGTCGCTGTGCAAAAGCAGCTTTTGGCTAACAAACTGATATTGCCACTGTTCATGAGGTGGGGGTCACAAAAAAACCATGTTGAAAATTTGGAGTGAAAATACCAACGAACACACCTGAGGCATTAGGGTTTCCAACCATAACGCCCCACCCTGAAGAGAATGACAGGCATCAGGGGTGTGACTGGGGATTGTCGCCTGTAATGCTCATACCATTTCACCCCCACTCACACCCTGCAGCCAGTGAGTGGCATTGAGGTGTGCCTTGAACTCTTCAGCCCCAAAGTTCACCCCATTCTTCTATACAGCACCCATCTCACCATATTTCCTGATGGAATGTGGTGCACATAAGGGCCAAAGACCCCATGGCACACCGTGACACTTGTCAGTGTCTACAGGGTAGGGTGTGCTGAATGACGTGGCTGTTATGCCTGATGACCCAAAGGCACACCGCAATGCCTGTCAGTCTCTGCAGGGTGGTGGCGGGGTTGGCTTCAGTTCAATACTTCACTGCCATTCCTATTATGCAGCTCTGTAACTCCTACATTACCAATGCCAATGTCAGCAAGCAAACATTCAGCATTGACAAAGGCTTGTTTTATACTGTAATGGTCACTTGGTGGTGAAATGTGGGCACTGGTTGACTAATAAGGACCTTGTTATTTGACCAGTGCCCATGTTTCATCACCAAGTGACCATTACAGTATTAAAAAATGATCGAAAGCTGCCACCCATCCAACATTCTCCCTAGCATTGTGTCATGATTTGGCTGGGGAGGGGCAGAGCATGGGTGGCTCTTCAGACCGGAAAGTCCTGGGCACCCAGTATAACTATTTTTATGAGCGTTAATAGCATTTCATCTACTGGATTATTTGGGGGCATCTATGCAATTATAGTATTTTCCTGAGGTAAGGCACACATATATTGGGTGCACATGTTTTTTAATTTAACTTGGTGGATCTCTTTATTGAAGAGGGGGTTGTGTGTGAGTTTGTCTAATGAGGAATGGGAGGCAATTAAGGATTTAAAAGCTATGTCAGAAATCACAATTCACAATGCTGACAAAGGAGGGTTGGTGGTGTTTCAAGACACTAAACAATATGTGGGAGAAATTTACAAACAATTGGCAGATCTAGCCTGAAACAAATCCTTAACTTAAAATCAAACTATATCATAGTGGGAAGAATTCAAATTGATTGTAGAAAGAGCAAAGGATGAAGGGCTGATATTCAAGCAAGAGGCTGCATTTTTAGTGGCAGGTTTTCCAGTTACATCCACCCTATATACATTGTCTAAGGTCAACAAATCTGTGAGGGACCCTCCTGGCTGGCCCATACTATCTGGGGTGGGCTTGCTTAGTGAGGTTAATTCCAGATTTGTGAGCCATTACCTCAAAAAGATTGTGATCTAAGTATCAAGTTATGTCCATGATTCAGTGGACATAATAACATCAAAGGTTATCTGTGGAATGAAGATCTGTGTTGGGTTACCATAGACATAAGCTCACCCTGTACTAGCATAAGACCTGAACATGGTATTAGAGCATGTAAGGATTTTATAGCAAGTGACCAAACATGAAGTAATGCACCACAGAAATTTATTTTGGAATTGTTGAGATTTGTGCTCACTCACAATTACTTTTTATTTGATCAGAAGGTGGATTTGCAATTCGGAGACACGCCTATGGGGGCGGCATTTGCTCCCTCATATGCTAAAATTTTTATGGCATGGTGGGAAGATCATGTTGTTTTCTCTGATCCCACCCCCCCCCCGCCGCCAACACATATAGGCTTGGCACCATTTTATTGATGACATCCTGTTTGTCTGGGTGGGGGTGCGCAGTCGGTGATTGATTTCATCAGTTGGAGTAATTGTAATTCTGTGAATGTTCAGTGTACATACAGTAAGCATAGGACTGAAATATAATTCTTAGATTTAAGATTCAAAGTGGGAGATGATTGGCTTGTTGTGTGTGAACTGTACAGGAAGCCAGTGTCTGGAAATAGCCTATTAAGATCTGAACGTGCACTTCCAAGGAACTTGATCGACAGCATCCCTTATGGGCAATTCCTATGAATTAGGGGAAATTGTTCCCTGGAGAGTACTTATGAGAGGGAAGCCCAGGTGCTGTCGACCAGGTGCAATGAAAGAGGCTATTCAGCCAAGACTTGACAGCTGCTGACAAAGCTGCAACAGCACCTAGGAGCACATTAATTCCTTAAAAATGAATGCATGTCAAACAAAATGAGAGTAAAATTTGTTGTGGATTACAGTCTGGGAGCTTCAAAGGTTGCCAAGATTGTGAGAGATAGGTGGCAGACCCTATCAAGGGACACAGAACTTGGGCATTTGGCAGGTACTTTGCTTAGGATCTCATATAGGAGAGGAAAAAGTTTAAAGGGCTATTTAACAAGTGGTCACTTTCTCAGACCAAAAGAGAATAGGAAGACAGAAAAAAAACAGGATTTTATAGAAACATAAAACATAGAAACATAGAATTTGACAGCAGCTAAGGACCGCTTGGCCCACCTAGTCTGCCCATTTCCCTACCTAATGCATAGGCTGCAGATTCTAGTTGACCAACAGCCTACTTCCTCCTACCCCCCCACTAGAATTGCCTTAGGTCTGTCCCATGCATTCTTGAATTCCCCCACTGTTTTTGAGTCTACTACCTCCTCAGGAAGACTGTCCCATGTATCCATAACCCTCTCTGTGAAAAAATACTTCCTCACATTACCTTTGAGCCGTTCCCCCTCTTTCTTCAAATTGTGTCCCCTTGTTCTTGCACATCTCTTTTTCTGAAAATGCTACCCTCTTGGACTCTGTTGATTCCCTTGATGTACAGGTACTTGAAAGTTTATATCATGTTCCCTCTCTCCCTCTTCTTCTCGAGTGTATACATATTAAGCTTCTTTAATCTCTCTTCGTATGTCTTCTGGTGCAGACCCTGCACCATTTTAGTTGCCCTCCTCTGGACAGCCTCCATCCTGTCTATGTCCTTGCAGAGATGGGGTCTCCAGAACTGGATGCAGAACTCCAGATGGGGTCTTACCAACTGTCTGTACAGGGGGATAACAACTTCCTGCTTTCTACTGGTCATGCCTCTCCCTATGCATCCCAGTATTTATAGGTGCCACAGTTGTAATATATGTCCGTATGTGGCCACTGGTCCCATTTTTAAACATCCAGTCACTGGGGAAGAGTATGGTACAAGGTTCAGAATGAACTGTCATACCACCCATGTAGCGTATGGGGGTAGTGCATTGTGGCAAGCTCTGTAGAAAGAACAATTAGGAGTGCAAAAGAGTGAATTCAAGAACATGTTTGGACTACCAGATGAGGCATTCCAGAGAATGCCTTGGGTGACCACTTTAGGGCTTGCCATGGGTGCGCCACCTCTGGTTTCTCATTTAGGTTACTAGATCATGTGCTTGCAAATTAAAGATGTGGCGATAGGTTGAAAATGTTATTAAGAAAAGAAACTGAATGGATGTTTTAATTAAACACTGTGTACCCTGCAGGGTTGAATACTAAGATTGACTTCAAACCTTTTCTGTAATTAACTTGAATTTAGTGCTATGGTTATTGAGGGTAGCTGCTAATACCCTCAATTTGATGAATTTACCACAGCAGTGGAAATGTAAATTTGAAAATCATGGTGTCTTTCATACTCTGTAATTGCACAGTATGGTGGAAGGGTTTTTGATAGAGGGAAGGAATCTATTATTATATAACTAGGTTGGGCTATTTAAATTTAAGGAGAAAATAGTCATGAAATAATTTTTCACACCAATCTAGTTTTGTACCTCTGTTAGTAAGAGACATTATGGGATCAAATTATTTGCAACATTGGCTTTGTATTACTGCATTGCACCCCCCTTTTTCTAAATAATGAATTGGCATATAAATATAATAGGGTTGTGCAGCTTGTGGGAGTAAAACAGTCTGCAATGTTAGAGGTGATATTTGAAAATCCTATAGTTTGATTCATGCAATGATGCTCTATGGCTCTTTTAAATGGGATCATTTTTTTCTTGTTCTTAGCATAAAGTTTTTGAGATTAGATGTAGATGTAGGTAGATAGAGGATATGCAATGGCCCCTGGAGAAATACTGCTGATATTTTTCACAAGTACTGTTTGACCTTTTGACATCACTAGTGGCAAAGCCACCCAGTGGTGTCATAGATCAAACAGCATAGTGAGAAATATTGGTGATATTCTCCTGGAGCCATTGCATATTCATTATCCAACGTTCATGTTTTGTAATTTTTTGTTTAAATAGTCATTTTTCTCTTTCTGTATCAGGATTCCGATGGCCTAGCGCCTCCTGATGCAATGATGCATGACGCTACATAGTGTGATGTGCATCATGCATCTTCACATCGTGGACAGCATGTGGAGGTGCTGCGAGGTGGCACGGTTTGCGAGCAATCTGGGCCTTCTCTGTTGCAGAGAATGAGTGTTGCTGTTTGGCAGCACTGTTGTGGGAGTCTCGGTCAGATGACTCAGATGGAGCTTAGCAGACTGTGGGACTTACGGAGGGAGTAATGGCTCTACAGAAGAGTGGATATAGCATTTTTTTCTTTTTTTACTAAATGTGCAAATAACACAGTTTAGGCTAATTGGAAAGGGCTTTGTTTGCAATATGTTTAGTTAGGTCGCAGAGGAAAATGATAGGGAGAAAGTGAAAGTGTTTTGCTGGAGCCGCTGGGACTGTGAAACTCTCAGTTGGAGCTGGGGCGCAAGTGAGCAGGTGTGTTCTAACTATGCTACTTGCACTGCTGGCTCCAACCAATGGGATCTACAGTACAGTGAGGATATTTTGTGACCTCTGGACCTAGAGTGAGGATATTTCAATATCCTCAGTCTAGGTCCAGAGGTCACAAAGATATCACTGATAGTGTGTAGCAAATACCAGCACAAGTGTTGGATAAATATATTAATTATAGGGGCACAATTGTGCCCCTATAGTTAGGGTTGAGTAGCATGTTTAGTGTTAAACCTCAAATTTTGCACTTTAATAACTTTGCAACAGTTCAACTGATTTGCACAAACTTTGGTATGCGCTGTCCTGTGGGGTAGATATCTTGAAGTAACAAGTTTTGTTCCAGTAGGATGTGCAGATTCAGAGATCTAAATAGTATAAAAAAGTTAAAAGTCACCACTTTTTGCAGTTTTTTCCTCATCGCCTTGTACCCAGATGGTGTGGAATTTTGGTGTGATTTTTTTTATGATAAAAAGAACTTGGGTAACAGAACTGCCAGTGTTTGTTTGGTGCAAAACTATTAACCTGTTGCGAAGTTATTCAGCTTTTAAGTTCCCATTATTTCCTATGGGAAGTTTATTTTTCAGGATAGAGGTAAAAAGTTCGACAAAGGAATTGATCTCACGAAAAAGGATTCATTCTTGTGAGATTATTTTCTTTTTCATGAGGACAAAAATCCTTTTTTGTGAGAAAAAATTCCTTTTTCACCAGCCACCATCTTGATTTTTTTCCCCACGAAATAAAAAGTGTGGGGAAAACACATAAACATTTTGTCATTTTACTAAACAAACACCAGTACCTAGCTTAACGGGCCTCATTTAGCTACATTCTGGTGTTTGTTTTTCACAATTAGCCCCATAAATACTTTTTCTGAGCATCCAAAATCCTGGGTGCCTAGCTTAGCAAGAGGAGCCTTCCGCCACCTTCTCTGTATGAGAACAGTAGATTTTATTTACTTTTGCAACTGCAACTGAACTCTTGCTACTGGCTGCAGTGTAAGTTGTGAGCCCCCATTTTCCCTGGTGTCTAGTGGCACCCCTCAGTCCCCGATCACTGTTCCCATATATTCCCTGGTGTCTAGTGGCACACCCCACCATCTGATCACCATCCTCTAGTCCCTTCTTTATTTATATATTCTGACACTGGGATGTCCACCCCCAGTGTCAGATGACGCCGCCCACGACCTCTTGTTTTATTAATGAGCTGACATTGGGGACCTGATCCCTCTGTCAGCATTTAACCCCCCCAGCAGTATGGAACACTGGGGAGTCCACCCCTACTATCCTGAAACATTTATTTCATTTAAACCTGTTAGGAAAACAGTCCCCTAGTGTTTTTTTTTTTTTGTAAAAACCTGAAACAAAGAAAACAATCCCTCATCCCTGCTGTCCCCATCCTGACCCTCCCACGTAAAAACCCACCACCCAACACTCCCTCCTTACCCTATACTTACCACTGAAGGTCATAGGCTGTCCTCTTCTGTGGACCGAGATACATCTGCACTCTTCAAAGCTGAACCGTGAACTGAGGAATCAAGGTAAGTGCCGTATTATATATTTCATTGGTGTTTTAAACTTATGTTCATATATAGCGTTGGAAAAAATTACCATTAGTAAATTATCTATTACAAATACTTAGAAAGGAGACGAACAGAGATGAGACTGAAGGCGGAAGAATTTAATGATTATAACAATAATCACAGCGAGAGATCACAAGTGGTACATCCTTCATTCTTCATTCTTCATTCTTCAAACTAACAGTGTATTCTGGCTTTGCTTATATAGTGGAAGACAGTATTATTAGTTTCTATGGTTGTTATGATTGGTCTAAGACAAGTACAACATCAACTTAAAAGGCAATTTCTCCTTTAGCATATGTATGAGCTAATCTCTGGTCAGCACAAATGTATTGATAGTGTAAATTATACTACTATATAAGGCTAGTAATAATTGTCATTACCAGTTACTAAGGCCTAGGAGGAAGAAATAGGTTTGCACTTAGGAATGTGCATACAAGCTTTTTGGTCTGTCCTAATAACAAACACTAAAGATAGTCAAAAGGGTAACTTGAACTCTATCCCTGTGTTTCTGTCTTTGCAGACACTTAAGACACCTGTTTTCTATTACTCATATGATCAGTACAAATATCAAAAGACACTTTAATATTGCAACTTGTGGCTCAGTTAAACTTGTAGCTTTACAAGTTTTAATATGATTCAATTATATAGGCCATTATTTGTTACACAAACACATTATGTGTTAGACCAAAATGAGATTAGCCTGGAATATTGGGACACATTTCTTTATCCCTTGTTACAAGCCCCCCTTGGCCCAATATTGCCTATTTATTATTTGTGCAACAATACAGCTCCTCGAAGCATGTACATCTCACTATGTACTTTATAAATAGTAAGTCTTAAGCAACACAGGCCTATAATTACCAAGAACACTAAGACCACTGGCAACACAAGTAAAACTTTAAAAGACAGGACTCCTAAGGGTCCTCCTGCATAGGTATAAATTAAGTGCTCATTATCACTCTCACTGAGCAATTCATTTACAACTACGTGTGCCTTATGAATTTGTATCAAATGAGTATCTTTTTAATTTAAAAATGACTGTACATTAAGAAACAGGAGAGGTATCACAGCTCCAAATGCTGACACTTAACATGTCAATTAACATAGTGGCATAAAACTTTGACACACCAGTATCTGCACAACTATTGTTAACATTTATATTCCAACCAGAGAAAATCTAGATTTATATGTACTCTACTGTACTTCACATTATTCACAAGCTTTTGATCAATAAGTGTTGATTAAATCCACTCTCTGGCCCTTTTGTCACATTTGGACATTTGGTTGGTGTTACAGTTAAGTATATGGCATTTGAGACTACAAAACGTATTGAGTTGTTTAAACCAGTATAGTTACAAACACTATTATCACCCCAAAGACAGTAGGACAGAGTTAACACATAAACATCATTGTCCTTTGGTGTGGCTCTGTTTATAACAAGAAACCCATTTGTCTATTTTTAGTCCATGTAGCTTTGCTGTGATCCAGTCTTGAGCTTTGAGGCACAACTGCTAGACCAGCTGTTAAGTATGTCCACACACCAATTTGTAGAAAAGTCAGTGTTTATATTGCTGGCTGCTGGATGGCTGATTAGCAGGCACACTGCACTGGTCAGGGGTACATTAGATTGTGCATTGAGTAGCCACACACACACTGGCATGGCATTTGTGTTGTGGTAGTTGATTACACCCTGGCACACAGATGAACAGTCCATACACAGTCCATAGTAAAGCAATAGGTTTGCATAAAGTATCAGCCATGTTTGGAACAAACAGCAGTGAAGAAAATGGATGTCTTGCTTGAAGATCAATTGAAGAAGAATCTTCTTGCTGAAGTTAGGGGATTGCCCCTACCCCAGACTTAACTTCATAGTAAGTAGAAACAATAAGCTTGATTGTAGAGTTTAAACTGACTAGACCTTTTCAGTTGATTTAAAGTTGTACAAATAGATGTAATTTTGCTAAAACATTGCACTTGCAGAGGTAATAATGACTTGATTTATGCAATAGTCCTTATGTGGAACCAATTAGGAAACATAAGCATTTTTGCAATAGAACAATTTTAGTATTGAGCATAATGCATAAAATACATTTTAAACATGAAACAAATATAGCTTGTAAACGGGCTAAGAAAGCTGAAAAGACAATCAAAAGAATGAATATGTGGAAATACATACACAATTCCTACTCCAGCTTAACTGATTCTTGAAGAAGAATCAAATACACATTTTTTGGTATTTACCCTTATGAGGAGATGGCAATGTACCTTGCAACCTTTGTGGACATTACACTGGAAGGAAGGAAGGGTAGCTTACCCCCTTCCCCCTGAGCTTCTACTGACGAAAGAGACAGCTCAACTACTGTAAAACAAGATTATTTCCATAGGATAAAAGAAGCCAAGTGTCCCTGGGTTCCCCTATCCTAAGCATGACAAAATGTCAGCTGAGTTTATAAAAGAAGTTTTGCTTACAGTTAAATGTTGATTGACTGTGTTGGCTGCAACACAAGAAGGTCAAAAGGTCACATAGTCTGCATGCAAGGGTCACTCAAACCCAGTTATTTTTGTAGTGTCCTTGAACACTACTGATATTAAAAATATCTTAATGTTACATTGCACAGAAAATGAAAACAACCTTTCATGTAATTAACTTAAACATTTTTTATCCAAGGACACTTGAATACCATATTTAAAAGTATGCCAACATCATTTTTAATGAGAATCTTTTGTCCTTCAGAAACGTTAGTGTTACTGATAACATTATTAATCATGCCAAACAACTCCGGGTGGTTTGTTTGGTTATGGTAGCAATCACAGAAGAACAAGTAGCTAGTCTTTGCTCTAGTCCACCCCACAGCATACTGAGAGTATTTAGAATCAAACTCTTTAACATTAGAAGAGGCAAGGTCTTTGGGCATTAAGTTAGTATGACTTGCCAGTACCTGACTTTTTACTCCTACATTTTAACTGCTCCTATACAGGAGTTAGCACACTGTAAAGTGCCTGTTTTTAGATTGTAAGACATTTACATTTTACAAACGTGCTACAGAAGCTGTATTATAGTTTACATTGCAATTAATAAAAGAGAATTATCCATATCTAAAAAAAACAAAGGTCTCCCTGTACCTTTACAAACTAACTTTAGTAGTTGTTTTTTCTCTTGCAGGGATTTTGGCTCTTGACTTATTTGCATTTCTAAACTATCTATTTTTGACTGTAGCTGGATTATTACATCTTGCTGCTCATACAGCTTTCTCTTTTTTTTTTAAAGTCTCATGTGTTAACGGATTACCACCTGGCTATATAATCACAGACTTTGTACAGTATTTGCAAGTTTCTCTTTTTTTAATTTTTTAATTAAAATACTGCTGTGCCTGTTGATCATGGTTTGTATGCTCCCCCCTTTAGGTGTTTCCCACAGAAACAACCTATCAATGTTTCCATACTCATAAAATACAATTGTGCCTGTTGATCATCAGGCACTGGTTCGTATACTTCCCCTTTTAGGTGTTTTCCTAGAAAATGACCTATTATTGTTTCCATACTTATTCTTCTTATCTTTTTCTTGCCTGCCTAGTCTTTACAGCCGGGTGCACCCATGCACTGGTGCCATGGTCTGTCTAGCTATGTCTTATGGCTCACTTATGAGGTCCGGCTTGCAAGTCCCAGCACCTTCACTTACCTACTCTGCCCCTAGAGTTCCTACAGAGTTAAGCATTACTTTACATTTAAAACAATTTGAGAAGCATACAAAGCATACATCACCTGATTGTCAAGTGGCTGTGACTGTCTGTGTGTACCCTCTTCTCTCACTTAAAGCCAGCAGCACCACATCTCCGAGCGTCGTCACCTTCTTATTAGGGCTCGCAAACTAACCAACCAGCAGTTAGGCAGCCTCCTCAGCATACAGCACCAGCGATCCGAGTCATGGCACCAATTGTAGTGTTGGAAAAAATTACCATTAGTAAATTATCTATTACAAATACTTAGAAAGGAGACGAACAGAGATGAGACTGAAGGCGGAAGAATTTAATGATTATAACAATAATCACAGCGAGAGATCACAAGTGGTACATCCTTCATTCTTCATTCTTCATTCTTCAAACTAACAGTGTATTCTGGCTTGCTTATATAGTGGAAGACAGTATTATTAGTTTCTATGGTTGTCTATGATTGGTCCAAGACAAGTACAAACATCAACTTAAAAGGCAATTCTCCTTTTAGTATGTGTATGAGCTAATCTCTGGTCAGCACAAATGTATTGATAGTGTAAATTATACTACTATATAAGGCTAGTAATAATTGTCATTACCAGTTACTAAGGCCTAGGAGGAAGAAATAGGTTTGCACTTAGGAATGTGCATACAAGCTTTTTGGTCTGTCCTAATAACAAACACTAAAGATAGTCAAAAGGGTAACTTGAACTCTATCCCTGTGTTTCTGTCTTTGCAGACACTTAAGACACCTGTTTTCTATTACTCATATGATCAGTACAAATATCAAAAGACACTTTAATATTGCAACTTGTGGCTCAGTTAAACTTGTAGCTTTACAAGTTTTAATATGATTCAATTATATAGGCCATTATTTGTTACACAAACACATTATGTGTTAGACCAAAATGAGATTAGCCTGGAATATTGGGACACATTTTTTTATCCCTTGTTACTTCATAACTTTGCCATTTTTTTTTTATTCGTTTACCAAATTTTCAATGTAGCCTTTTTGAGATCCCACCTCATGAACACTGCCACTGTCATTTCGTTAATCAGGCCAGGAAGTTGATTTCATGGTGCTCCACAAAAATCACTGTTTGGGACCGAATAATGAAATCTCACCACCAGAATTCATGAGGTGGGGTCCCAAAAAGGCCATGTTGAAAATATGGTGAACAAATTCCTTAAAATGGGCAAGTTATAAGTGTTGACATTTTTCTATGCACGCGTATAACTTTGGCAATTTTTAATATTTTGACTCCAAATTCTCAACATAGCAATTTTTTCATATGACTTCTTGAACAGTACAACTGTCATTGTTCACGTCCTGCCTGAAATGTGTTTTTGCACCTGTGGTGTGGAATGGTGTTTTGCCATGGATTTGAACATTTTCACCTATGGGGTTTATGAAGGGTATAAGAAGACATTGTTCACAATTTGGGGTCAAAATATGAAAAAATGTTAAAGTTATGACCATTCATTGCAATTTTAGTACGCCCACTCGTAACTTCTGAAATTTTAAATATTTTGACCCCAAATTTTCAACATAGCCTTCTTTTTACCTAACCTCATGTATGGCACAGCTGTCAGTTTTCAAATCCTGTCTGAAATGTGTTTTTGCACCTCTGATGTGGAATAGCATTGTAGTTGCACAGAATTATGTTTTGGCAGTGATTTGAATTTTTTTTTCTATTGGGTACATGTGCTGGAGTAATAAGATGGCTATGGTGATAATTTGGTCACGCATTTATAGAGGGATGGGTGCGCCAGGTCCCTGAAAAGGAGAAAACTGTCAGTCCATAATGGTTTTTTTTTTTTTACCATTGTAATCTGAAAAAAAATGTTTTATCGCCATTCTAGCCCGCAACTCCCACCGGACCAACCACTGTAAAATAAGGAAAATCATGGAGCATGAGAGCACAGGGCTGGAAGGGCCCTGTGCTCCTACTGTGACATAAGGACAGTTATGGAGGGTGGGAGCACATAAGGGCCCTGTGCTCCCACAGGCAAATAAGGATACCAGTAAATTATCTAAAAATGTAAGGAAATTCATTGCAAAAAAACTTTGTTAATGCATCAGTTAGGGTTGTTAGTAAATCAACAAAAGTAGGGAAATATGATGTTAGGGTTTCCAATCCTAATTCCTCACTTCCACCCTGCAGACACCGACAGGCATCGGGGGTGTGCTTGGGGTCCTCAACCCTATCGCTCACCCAATTTTCCTATACTGTACCCATGTCAGCTTATTTAGTTATAGAATGGGGTGAGTGTTAAGGCTGATGACCCCAAGGCACACCCCCTATGCCTGTCAGTGTCTGCAGGGTGGGGGTGGGGTGTTAGGGTTGGAAACCCTAAAGCAATATTTCCCTACTTTTGTCACTTTACTAATAACCCTAACTGATGCTTAACAAAGTTCTTTTCAATATATATATATATATTTTTTTTTGTTATGGGGTGCAGTTAGGGTTGAGTAGGCACTTTATTGTTAAACCTGAAATTTTATACTTTAATAACTGCAACCATTCAACAGATTTGCATGAAATTTGGCATGGGCTGTTCTATGGGGTAGATCTTTTGACATACTAAGTTTTGTTTCAATCGGATTGGCGGATTTCGCACTGTGCATAGTGAAAAACACTAAAATTCACCTTTTTTGCCTGTTTTTTTATTCATCGCGCTGCAGCCATACCATTTGGAATTTTGGTCTGACATTTTCAGGGTAGATAGAGCTTACCCTAAAGAATAAGCCAGCATTGGTTTGGTGAAAAAATATTAATCTGTTCTGAAGTTATTAAATTTTGAGGTTTCAGGTTATGAGCATACCCAGTTCAGTCTTTTGTATAGCTGCATGGAACAAAACAGGATTTTTCTCTGATGAAAAAGGATTTTCCCCCTCACTAAAAAGGATCCTTGTCAGCCGCCATCTTTTAGCCCAAACAATTTGTCATAACTGTGTCCAGAGATGTCTTCTGCAGACATCCAACTATGTATCTTGATCACCAGCATGTCCTTTACTGTTGTGTGCCTTTACCTTAAAGGGAAACGTCCATCTAAAAATGGACCCCACCTCAGTGTGAGGCAGGGCCTGATTAGGAGTTTCAGAAAAAGTACAATTTTTTTACCTTTTGCAATGTTTTGTATTTTAAAATATATCTGGTTGATCCTGCCTCCTTCTCTGCCCAACGCTTTATGATCGGTAGCCCCGAGTGGCACGTCCTGAGAATGACATATCATGGTGGGAGCAAGTGCAAGTCCTTCCATGCACTCCAGTCTATACCTGGTCTCGGTATAGCACCAAGACATGTATAATCAAAACCGAAGCTATTAGAAGCTGTAAATATACAGAAATGTAATGGAAGGACCCGTGGCTGCTCCCGCATGATACAACATTCTCTGGACAGCCGCAGGTGGCTGTGGGTGCACTGCTCAGGGCTACTGATCATAAAATATCAGGCAGAGAGGGAGGCAAGATCAACCAGATTTATTTTAAAATACAAAACATTGTAAAAGCTAAAACATTAGTACTTTTTCTGAAACTCCTAATCGGGCGCTGCCTTACACTGAGATGGGGTCCATTTTTAAGGGGTCGTTTTCCTTTAATCTTATGTGGCCTCAGAATGCTTATTTTTATTTCTTTACATCCTTTCTCGTGACTTGCTTCTGTTCCTTTTTCATGATGACAAAAAAGGATTATGAATCTCACAAAAAGGAATTTATCTGATGAAAAGGATTACTGGTAGGAAATTCAGAGTTCTAATCCTTTTTCACCATGATGAAAGGATTAGGTAGTTTCATGAAAAAGGAATTTTCTGACAAAAAAAGATTAGGACATCTCACGAAAAAGGGTTTGAAAAAGTCACCCTTTTTCATGAGCTGTCCTGAACCTTTTTCATCAGCAAACTTCTTTTTCGTGAGATGACATAATCCTTTTTCATCATGGTGAAAAAGTGTTAGAACTTCTCTGACCAGATGGCCTTGCCAGTAATCCTTTTTTGTCAGACAAATTCCTTTTCATGATGAAGAAAAAGGATTGTGACATCTCACTAAAAAGGAATTCGTCTGATAAAAAAGAATTAGTGGCAGGGCCATCTGGTCAGAAAAATCCCTATTCTTTTTTTGTCAGACGTATTCCTTTTTCCTCAGACGTCGTCATCCTTTTTCATCATCACGAAAAAGAATAACAATGACTGACGAAAAAGGATAATGAAGTCTACATGCCAAATAGTTTTTTATTTCTTATGTATTTATGTGACTCCCATTGGGTTTCTCCCTGGTGTCTAGTGGCATCACCCATCCCACCCTCATTGCCCTTATGTTGTTTTTTTATTTATTTATTTTTGGCTTCATTTCTCCCCCTGTCAGGGTCCTCCCTGGTGTCCAGTGGTACACCCCCACCCTCCAAAAACTGATTTACCCCCTCCCCACCCCACAATGGTGGCCAGTGTCTTCCCTGATCGCATCATCAACAAGTCTTTCAGATCCCTGAAAAGGAGAAAACTGTCAGTCCATGAGGGTTTTTTTTTTTTTTACCATTGTAATCTGAAAAAAAAATGTTATCGCCGTTCTAGCCCGCAACCCCCACCGGACCAACCACTGAGCACCCAACTCCTCAAACCCACCTTGACACTCCAACACACTCTTACTCACCTACAGAGGTCCCAGGTTCGAGACCCTCTCTCCTGATCGAAGACATGTCTTGCTGCTGGGACTGGCGACTGCAATATGTGAAACTAAGGTAAATGTGGTTCAATGTATTTCAATGGGGGTTTCAACTTTGCTCTCTTTTGTGATTTTGACCCCATATTTTCAGCATGGCCTTTTGGGGACCCCACCTCATGAACAAAAGAACTGTCATAATGTAACTCTCACCCAAAAGGTGATTTCTCGGTCGGTTGGTAAATTCACCTTTCGAGCGGGATTTGCATAGTCATATTGTTCATGAGGTGGGGTCCCCAAGGCCATGTTAAAAACTTGGGGTCAAAATGTAAAAAAATGGTGCAGTTATGCCGACCCAGTGGAGCTGAGGGTTGAGGTGCTGGACACCACACCTCGGCCCACGCTGGTGACCCAGGTTCAGAAACGCACCCGGGTTGCCAGGGGTCAGTGGGGGGGATAGGAACGAGTGTCCGGAGGACTGTTCTGCTATCCCTGGGAGGGTTGAGGTTTCCACCGCTCTGTTACAGCCCCTGGTGACAACCGGGGGCACCACTAGAGCTGGTGCAATCGGCGTGGAGTGCAGCAAATGTCGGTATGTTGTGTCTCAGATGTCATTGCATGTCTGCACTCCAAGGGGATTTAAGGAGGGAAAAGTGGGGCAGCATGATGGCAGCAACTTCCTCACCTGGTGGGGCCTGCCATGCACAGACGCACACGGGTATTGGTTTCCGGTCTGTCGTGGGGACTGGGGGGGGGCCCTTTTGAGGGTATGGCAGCATATGCCAGCCAGTGTGTGGATGAGCCTGTGGGTCACTTGGGGGAAGTGAAGCAGTGGCTGAATGATTGCCGGTCAGGCTACAAGGAGGAAAAAAGAAGTATGATTAAAAAAAAAAGGCGCAGTTATGATGGTTCATTGGAATTACGCAACACACGCTCGTAACTTTGTCAATTTAAAATATTTTGACCCAAAATTTGCAACACAGAATTCTTATTACCCTACCAGATGTATGCCATAACTGTCATTTTTCAAATCCTGGATGAAATGAGTTTTGACACCTGCGGCGCAGAATTAAGTTTCAGTGGGGATTTTAATTTTTTTGCCACTGGGTACATCAGGTGAGGTAATAACATGGCTACAATGACAATTGTATCACTCTTGGCCTATGCCCTGCACTTCCACAGTTAAGTACATATATGCATCTATGGAGTTATGGGAGCCTGGAGGGCCCTGCTTCCATAGCTATGTACATATAAGCTTCTATGGGTGAATCAGAGTACAGGGCCCAAAGGGCCCTAAGCTCTGACAAGCACGTTAGGATATTATTACACTATCTCAAAAAGTAAGGAAATAAATTGCAAAAAAAACTTTGTTAATGCATCAGGGTTAAAGCAGCACAAGTAGGGACATGTGACGTTGGAGTTTCCAACCCTAACACCCTACCCTTCACAGATGAAGAGGCATCAGAGGCAGCATTGGGGTCATCAGTCCTAATGCTCACCCCATTCTCCTATGCTGCACCCACCCAGCTTATTTTCTAATGGAATGGGGTGAGCATTAGGGCTGATGACCCCAGTGCCACCCAGATGCCTCTTCGTCTGTGAAGGGTGGGGGGGTGTTAGGGTTGGAAACCTTAATTCCACATTTCCCTACTTTTGTCACTTTAACCCTAACTGATGCATTAACGAAGTTTTTTGCAATATATATATATGTGTGTGTGTGTGTGACACACACACACATACATATACAGACATATATATATATACACACACATACATAAGGGATATGCCACAGGTCGGGCTGAAATATCTCTGATATTTATTCGAGTGCCACGAGTGATGTCATAATTCACAGGGCACGAGAATGAATATCAGAGATATTTCAGCCGGACCTGTGTCGTATTCAACTTATGCAATGTTTTTTGTCTGTTTATGTGGTTTGTGATGTGTGTTTAACTTTTTTTTGGAGTACTTCTTTTCTTTTTTACAATTTAAAATGTTGGGCGTGAGGAATTTGGGCATTGGATTGGGTGGGGTGTTTCTGATTGGCTAGTAGACTGTGGGAAATTGTTTTGATGGGATGTGTGTTGTGATTTTTTAGAGGTATCTGTTAACTGTTTGGTTGGGGGTGTGTCTGTTAGAGTGTGCATTTGTGTGATTGGTGTGTTTATTGATTGGGCAGGGTATATATTATGAGAGTGCACAGTTTCTTCAGTTGTCGGCCGTAGGGCCTCGTGGAGTGTGGCTGCACGTGCTTATTCTGTTTTTGGATGACACCATGGATGTTTGGGCCTTCATGGATGTTGCTGGAGCAGCGGGGCATCATGGATGTTTCCCATTCGGAGTGTGTGGTGTTCGGCATGGCTTTGGAGGATTGGCGGTGTCTGATATCAGTGGGTGTAGGACGTTGGTTGGTTTCTTGGTGCAGTGATGGAGGTGATCTGCTTGGTGACATGGGACAAAGGAAGGATCGGTCATGTGGTTGGATTACTTTTGGTGATCATGGGGACCGTTGGATTTATTTATTTTTCACATGGGATGAAGGAAGGCTCTCTTGTGTGGTTGGATTACTGCCGTTGATCGTGGCGACGTTTGGATTTATTTATTTTTTTATGCCTTTTTTTGGGTGGATTATCATTTGGATTGGGAAAAGTCAAGGACAACTGACAACAAGAAACTTTTATTTTTTAAACTAATCACAAACAGTGCAACAGAATCAGTGCTATGAAAGGTAAGAGCACATTTAAACTGATTGAGGGTTGTTAGGAGTGTTAGTTACGGTGAGACTAAGAACATGGGTTAGTTTCAACTTTTTAGAGTCATTTTATTAAGATATTGCAAATAAAGTTCATTTATTGAAGAAAGCAACATTGTTTTGTTGAGAAGCTATTCTGTTCTAAGCTGCAATGGTACTGTTAGTGCCTTTGTTAAAAGACTTTTGGTCAGGGGTCGAAATTTACATACCCAGCCTGTTCCAAGTGCAAGTAGAAACAGGCTGGTGCAAGTAGTTTTATTTTTTGCATGCACCGTAGTGCATGTGGTGTTATTTAGTGCTTCAGGCTGTAATTCCAAGAGGCGCCACAGGGGGCACAGCACTGATTGCACAGGCAGACTGGATGACACGATCGCACACGCACAAGTGCGCGCTATCTGAGGATGACTCGGGAGTGAGCAGGCGGCATCTTAAGAGATTTAGTCGATGTTTGTACTACCACTGTCTGTGATTTCCATTTGCACAGTAAATTTATTTTATATGAAACTTGCTGGTGCTGCCTCATTTGTGCTTTTTGGCATCTTAAGAGAGCCTGCCTCTTGAACAGCAGGAGGAACAGAAGCCAGAGCCTGGAGGTGTGCCATGAAGGAGGCGGGACACGGCGTGGCAGGAGGACTTATCGGAATGCCGCATTTAAAGTAGGCTGGGCTGGCAGGGCCGGGGGGGCAGTGTTAATATTTGAGTTTGGTGTTGGTGATTGGGTAAGGGTTTAGTGGGGTGTGCACTGCAATGGGCGGGCTGGCACCGCTGCCTGCAGCATCAGAGTGGGAGGTGGAGGGAGGGAGTTGTGCCAATGGGGCGGGGGGTGGGACGGTCACTTGGGGAGCTAGCTACACTACTGTGACAAAAGAGGTGGATCATCCATCATCCAAATCTGAATTGACTGGCATCTGACAGCATGCTATGTGAACTATATTGTACCATGTGTGTCTCTGTCACACATGTGGTACAATAAGGTTCACATAGGCATGCGTACCCATTGTAACTACGCAGTTGTGATAGACCTTGATAGAGTGCAGTCGCTAGGCGGGAAGCTCCGTGAAGGAAGTGAATTTTTTTTTTCTGGGCCAACAAAACGGCATTTCTAGCTATCTGTAGGCAGGAAGAGGTGTTTAGCAAACTAAAGATTGTATATGAAGGGAAAATATATATACTTTTATCTGGAGATTGTCAGAGAGAGAACAAAAGTAAATTTGGGCTTCACCCCCCTGACCCCAAGCAAGGGAGGAGATTTTCAGTACTGTGGTTTAATTACACAGAGAGCAGTACCACAGTTGCTTTTGTTGAATACAGTATCTAAAAGCTAAAGAATATGTCTCAGACTCAGATTATCTGTACTAGTGAAATTTGTGCTTAGCTTTTACCACAACCTTGCCACATTTTGATCCCTGATTTTTTTTTTTTTTTTTTTTGGTGGAACAAAAATTACTTTGGAGTGGACCTGGTGTCTCTTTGCTTTTGTTTGTGGGGGCAGTTAATATATTAGCAGCAGGAGCTGCAGCAGTCAAATCCCTCAGTCTGTGTATGAGTCAGCCAGTCAATCCCAGGTCAGCAGACATTTAACAAAAAGCAATTAATCAAAGGAAGCACTGTTGTCTCCAGTCCAGCAGCAGTACCAATCCAGTTTGCTTAGATGTGTGTGTGGGGGGAAAAAGCCTGGAAATCATTAAACAAATACTAGTAGTGTCTGAGTGTGTGTGTTATAAATAAAGTGTGAGATTGCAGTTCGCTCACAGGCTTATCTGTGTGTGTGTGTGTGTGTGTGTGTGTGTGTGTGTGCAGTAGCAGTAATATATTGCATATGGAAACACTGATTTTTACAGCAGATAGGACTACCTGGCTAAGGCTTACCTAGTCTACTGTATATGTGTACTGTACTATTGTGTATGTCTTAATTTGCTTATGACCTAACCATCGTACTGACTTAGTGTCCACTCTCTCTGTCTGTAGCTTGAGTGTAAAGTTACAAATTTTTTTGTGTGAGACACTGACAGAAATAAATATAAAGTAACAGTACATTATTTACTACCTGTCACAGTGCCACCACTGCACTTGCTACCTAACCTGGCCCTGGTTCAGCCTAAGAAAGAGCCTTGTTGTGTTGTGGACTAAGGGCAGGTCAGGAAGGACAGACTTACTGTATTCTAAGGAATTTGCCTTCTACCATAATTGTTGCAGAGTAGAATCTCTGCTGTGCAGTGAGTGTGACTGTGAGCGTCCACTGTGCTTTGTGTGCTATATAGAGTGAGTACCATCCTCACTGTCCACTACCTATGCCAGCCTACTAGTCTAAAATGTATTTTCTGCTGATTTTTTGAGAAAACTTAAAAAATCCTGCCTGATCCAGCTAAGCCTTGTAGACTTAGTGTGTGTGCAGTCAGTCAGTGGTGCAAAGAATTTAACCTACAAAGTAATAAAAAAATACATGACCTACGCCAGCCTAGTCTAACTGGGATTTACTACTAATTTTGTGAGAAAACTTAATAAGTCCTGCCTGATCCAGCTAAGCCTTGTAGACTTAGTGTGTGTGCAGTCAGTCAGTGGTGCAAAAAATGTAACCTACAAAGTAATAAAAAAATACATGACCTACGCCAGCCTAGTCTAAAAGGGATTTTCTACTAATTTTGCGAGTAAACTTAAAAAAATCCTGCCTGATCCTAAGCCTTGTAGACTTAGTGTGTGTGCAGTCAGTCAGTGGTGCAAAGAATTTAACCTACAAAGTAATAAAAAAAAATACACGACACGCTTTCCATTCTGACAGACAACAATTTTTATTGACATTTAAATTAAAACATAAAAGACGTCAAATTGTAAAAAGCTCAGTTTATTAGAAGACATTATTAAAATTACACCATGCCACCCAAGAAAGTTTTACCCAAACCAGTGAATACTCTTTTTCGCTACAAGTTTAGCAAAACAAACGTTGAAACTGCAGCAGATGCTGCAGCAGCTCCTGCAGCTGACCAGAATCAAAGCCAGATCCATTCCGAGTCTTGTGTGACAGTAACAGTTTCTTAGTCTTCTGGCACTGACAAGTCTCTGGTGTATGAATCCAACTCAATTCCTGGCACCTCCAGCCTGTCTATAGCAGAATCTAACTCATGTGGTTGGGGTACTGGTGCTGGTGTTCTCCTCCCACCTTCTCATGTTCCAGTGCCCGTGCCTAGTCCTAGCCCCATTGTTGTCTCTCTGTGCTCCTCAGTGTCTCATCCGCAGCCTCCTAGTCATACTACTAATGAGACAACTGATGGAGAGCCCCCCTTAAAAAAGAAAAAAAACATATAAATTTGTGGACTCATGGAAACAGAATCATAAGTGGCTAAAGTATGACAGTGAATTGAACATCATGAAATGTGAGTGGTGTGAACTATTTGATAAATCTGGAAAAAATAATTCCTTCCAGGATGGGTGTTCATCATTTAGAAAGGCAAATGTAGAGTTTCTTGAGTCATCTGATTTACATGAGGCATCCAGAAAAGCATTTTTTGCTCACTCTATAACCCCTGCAGAGCAGCCATTAATGAAACTTGTCCAAAAAATGGAAGAAAAAGAATTTGAACAAATGAAGGTTCTCTTCAGAACAACTTTTTTTCTTGCTAAAAAAGCACGGCCTTTTACTGATTTAAAAGATGAGGTAAACTTATTACGTGTGAATGGGGTCTCAGTCAGTGACACCTACTGCAATGACAAACAAGCGAGAGTATTCACAGAATATATTTACAAAGATAAGATGGAAGATCTTATCACATTGGTGAAATCGCAAGATTTCTTTTCTATTTTGTCAGATGGCTCAACAGACAAAAGTATTACAGAAGAGGAGGTAGTTTATCTCCGCATCTTGGAGAAGGGCATCCCTGTTACTAAATTTGTAGTGCTTAAGCCTCTTGAAAAGGCAGACGCAGAAAGTATAACATCAACACTACAAAATACCATGGAAATTGATCTCCAAATACCAGACTGGAGAAATAAGTTAGTTGCTGCTTGTTTTGATGGGGCATCAGTCATGATGGGCAGCAAAACGGGAGTAGCCACAAGGCTGAAAGAGGAGGCCAGACTTTTAAAAGTGGTGCACTGCTGTGCACATAGACTTGTGCTGGTCACTAAATACGTGATCAAGGGGACACTCCTGTACTCTGCAGTGGAGGATTTGCTTTCCTCATTGCACAGTTTCTATAAGCACTCTGCTTTAAACTGGTCAGGCTTACAGGCTGCGGGGGAGGCACTGGGCATCGGGTACTCGCCTTGTAAATACTGGGGAACAAGGTGGCTGCCACACCACCAGCGCTGCCGCTAAAGTGATGCAGAACAAATTATCCGCCATTGTTACACATCTGAGGACCTATCGGTAAATGGTACAGGGGATAAAAGAGAAAAGGCCACTGCAATTCTAAAGGAGATAAAATCACCTAAGGTTTTATATTTCATCAACTTCCTAGAATTCTACATAGCAGTCATGTCCAGACTAATGCTGACATTCCAGCAAAATAACTTAATGGTAGACTGTGCAAGCTAAAGTTCTGTCTCTCATGAAGAAACTAAAAACTCTTAGAGATTCAGAGACTATTGATTGCCTTGAAACAGGAATCAGTATTGTGGATGGTAAGCTGCATTACAAAGGTGTGGAGCTTAGTTCCTCTGGTTCAGCAAGACGCAGCAGCAGATCAGATCCTGACGAAGATGTAAACAGTGCCAAGAGCAGCGTAGTGTCTATTGTAAAGAAAGTGCTGGATTCCACATTAAATCAAATGGAAATTCGTTTTTTCTGAATTTGTCAGTGATCCTGTCATTGCTGAAATGAGAATTTTCAACTTGTCTAACTGGCCTAACTCTGAAGATTCCTTGGCAGAGTATGGAGACGCAGAAGTCAAGTCATTATTTTCTTACTACAGTGACATTCTGGAACCAAAGGGGTACAGTGCTGTTTCAGCACTCTTGCAGTGGTCGGAACTGAAAGCATATATCCACAACCTAAATGCAGCTTACCATCCCCCCTTTGGATTCCACTGCTATGTGGGGTAGAGTTCTCTCAGTAGAAAGTGATGACCTCAAAGATATTCTAGCTTTGCTGAAAATATTTCTTATAATTCCATCAACTGCGGAATGTGCACGAGGTTTCTCATTAATGTCACGAATAAAAAATGACTGGAGGGCAAACCTGAGACCAGAAACTGTCAGCTTTAATGGCCATTAATCTGAGCAGTGAGACCGTGTCCACATACTCACCAGATAATGCCATAGCCAGGTGGTGGACATCAGGAAAGAGAACAAGGAGACCTCAGATTGCTCCTTATGGTTCAAGAAAAGAGGAAGAAAAAGGCTGGGAAAGTGAAGAAGACACTGAAATGTAGAACAGTATATAAATATATTGCACTTGTTCATATACTACTATTTCAAAATTCAGTATCTTTTTTTTCAAGTTTTATCATTTTGTCTACCAGGTGCAGGTAACCTGACTGTGGTGCATGTAACTTTTGTTGCCACATGCATCGTAGTGCAGGTACCGAAAAAAGTTAATTTCTATCCCTGAGTGGGCTCTCCAGTTGTCCCACACTGGTGGGAAGGGGGTGTTGTCTAGTGCTGACACGGGGATTGGGCCCCCCCCAATGTTGGCAAAGCACACAGGGGTCGTGGGGAGGGTGACAAGGGAATTTATTTTTTTACAGCTATAAAAATAAGACGTTGGGAGATGGTTTTCTTCTTTGCAGGTCAAAAAGAAAACCATCTGGGGACACAATATAGAAGATATCACCCCTGTTGTTGTCTTTCTCCTGTAGAGCACAAGACAGAGTACAGGACTACAAAGCCGAGAGTTCTGGGTTCAACTCCAGCCTTTCCTCATTTTTTTTAATTATTAGAGATAGAAAAAAACATGTGAAGAGCACTCTTGAACCCCAGACCCTTCGGATTGCAGTTCTATACCCTATCCATTGCTCCACTAAAGAAGCACAGTAGCAACCATGATTCTTCTGTACTTTACTCAATGTTTAAAATGTAGTATGTGCGAAAATAAGGCATAACCTATTTTCGCACATACCACATTTTCAAACATCAATAGAAGACATTGATCCTGTCCCGGTCCACAAAAGATGACAGCGCAAGACATCTGGAGGTAAGTATAGGGCAAGGAAGTGGGGGTGGGGTAGTCAGTGACAACAAGGGACCGTTTTCTTTTTTTCAGGCTAAAAAAAGCCGTTGAGGGACTGTTTTCCTTTTACAGGTAAAAAAAAAAACACGTTAGGGGACTGTTTTCCTTTTACAGGTACAAATCAGGGGACACTGGGAGTGGCTCCACTGTACTGGAGGGGCACACTGCTGGGGGGTGGGTGAGAGCATACAATGCCGATACTGGGATTAGGCCCCCCTCGATGTTAGCAATTAATTAGTAAAGAGGACGTGGGGGGCATCTGACACTGGGAGTGGGCATCCCAGAGTTAGATTATATCAATAAATAAATAAAGGAGGGTTGGGGGTGCCACTAGACACCAGGGACAAGATCCCACAAAGCAGTAATCAGCGATTGGAGGTGCCTCTAGACACCAAGGAAAGAGCGGGACAGACATAACAGTGCAGCCAGCAGCATGAATTCAACCTGCGGCTGCACAAGTCAAGAAAATCCCGCTGTTCTCGTATAGGGAATGCAGAAGTGGTCCTCTTGCACCTGGGATTTTAAGTGACAACAAAAGGTGTTTCTGGTCAGTTTAAAAAAAAAACAGCAGAATGTAGCTAAACGAGTCCCTTTCAGCTAAGTTCTGATTTATATATATATATATATATATATATATATATATATATATATTACATTCTTTGTCACATATTTTCGACATTTGTTGGTTGTCACTAAGGGCAAAACAAAATGGCTGATGCAACAGAGCCCCTGTGATCAGACCAGTGTGATATTTACGTAAAATGCCTCTCTTCTTTGCAAAAAAAAAAGGGACTTGTTTTTGTGCAAAGTATGATTTGTGTGAAAATTCAAATATTTCATGCCTGACATATAAATTTTCCCATAGGAAATAATGGGAAAATTAAAAATTTAATAACTTTTGAATTGATAAATATTTTTAACCAAACCTTCAAAAGGCACATCTCTGAAGCAAAAGCTTTCTACCCGAAACATTTCAGACCACAACCTTAAGCCATTTCTGAGATCCAGGTGGACAAAGAAATAGTAAAAAACACAAAATATTTCTGTTTTTCAACCCTGTGTCTCAGAAACCTCACAACAGATTCAGACAAAATTTGGCACGTCAAGAGACTTACCCTGAGAGATTATGCATGCCACATTTCATGCAAATCTGTTGAGTGGTTCCAAAGTTATTGAGGTTAACAAATTTGGGTTTAACATAGAAGTTACCTTTCACCTTAACTATACTGGCGCTACTGCACCAGTATAATATGTATTAAAGTGCCACGGTAACACCACTACAGTGTATGGTGGAATGCGGTTGTGTATGGAAAGCCATACACTGCAAAAAAATCTTTCTGCTGCAGGAGTGACGTCCTCACTTACGCAGAATAACTTTTCATTCTGCATTAGTGAGGACGTCATAATACAAGGGACTCCAGCAGCAGTCGTTATTCATCCCTTGAGCTGCTGTGTGAGAGTCGCGTGCGTGTGCTGGGCAGCGGCAGTTAATCAAGGGCAGTCGGCAGAGCTGATCTAAAATGGGGAAAAGTTACATTTTTAAAAAATTTTTAGTCACCATACACTATATAGAACAGTGTATGGTAACCATACACTACTTGGCTATTCTTCCATTTGGTGGATACAATGCCGACTTAGGGACCTCGTCAGTTGGCATTGTATACACTCGGTAGAAGAATAGCCTTGTAGTGTATGATTACCCATACACTATCCTATATATATAGTGGGGTTGAGCAGGGGCTTCTATGTTAAACTGCAAATTTTGCTCTTTAATAACTTTGCAACCATTCAACAGATTCATAGAAACATAGAAACATAGATTTTGATGGCAGATAAGGACCGCTTGGCTCACCCAGTCTTCCCATTTCCCTACCTAATGGATAAGCTGCAGATCCTAGTTAACCAGCAGCCTACTTCTTCCTACCCCCAACCCCTAGAATTGCCTTATGACGGTCCCATGCATGCTTGAATTCCATCACTGTTTTTGACTCCACAACCTCCTCCAGAAGGCCGTCCCATGCATCCACAACCCTCTCTGTGAAAAAATACTTCCTTAAATTACCTCTGAGCCGCCCCTTCTATCTTCAAATTGTGCCCCCTTGTTCTTGCATACCTCTTTTTTTGAAAGATGCTACCCTCTTGGACTTTGTTGATTCCCTTGAGGTACTTGAAAGTTTCTATCATGTCCCCCCTCTCCCTCCTTTCCTCAAGGCTATACATATTCAGCTCCTTAAGTCTCTCTTCATATGTCTTCCAGTTGCAGACCCTGCAACATTTTAGTTGCCCTCCTCTGGACAGCTTCCATCCTGTCTATGTCTTTTCGGATTGGGTCTCCAGAACTGCATGCAGTACTCCAGATGGGGTCTCACCAGCTGTCTGTACAGAGGGATAATAACTTCCTGTTTTCTACTGGTGATGCCTCTCCCTATGCATCCCAGTATCCCCCCAGCCCTCCTTGCTCCCCTTTCACATTGCTTGCCCACCTTTAGGTCTTCTGATATGACTACCCCCAGGTCCCTTTCCATTTTTGTTGTTGTTAGTATCTCACCCCCCATTGTGTACTCTTCCCCTGGGTTTTTGTTTCCCAGGTGCATTACCTTGCACTTCTTAGCATTGAATCTAAGCTGCCATACATTTGACCATTCCTCTAATCTTGCCAAGTCCCTTCTTATCCTTTCCTCCCCATCTTGTGCATCAACTCTGTTGCAGATCTTTGTATCATCTGCAAAGAGATATACTTTTCCTTCCGGTCCCTCTGCAATGTCGCTTATAAAGACATTGAAGAGGACCGGTCCTAATACTGAACCCTGCGGTACCCCACTAGTAACCCCCCTTTCTTCAGAGTGGACTCCATTTACTATTACTCTCTGTGTCCTGTTCTTCAGCCAATTCTTTAGCCAGGCTGTCTTCTTGGGACCCACTTCCAGGCTGGCTAACTTGTATATTAATCTTTTGTGTGGGACTGTGTCAAATGCCTTGCTAAAGTCTAGGTAGGCCATGTCTACAGCCCCTCCCTGATCTACTACTTTGGTCACCCAGTCAAAGAAATCTATCAGATTTGTCTGGCATGACCCTCTCGCTGTGAATCCATGCTGCCTTGGGTCCTGAGCCCCTCTGGCCTCTAGATACTCAACAGTTCTTTCCTTCAAGTGATTCCATCATTTCCCTACCACTGAGGTTAAACTAACAGGTCTGTAGTTTTCTGCTTCTGCCTTGCCCCCACTTTTGTGAAGGGAATCATCTGCCCTTCTCCAGTCCTCGGGTACCACCCCATCCTCCCATGATTTGTTAAAGGGGTAGTCAGTGGTGTCACTAGTTCTACCTTTAGTTCTTTTAGAATTCTGTGATGAATCCCATCAGGCCCCATTGCTTTGTCCACCTTCAGTTTAAGAGTTCTTTCAGAACCCTTTCTTCTGTAAATGGGCTGGTATCAACTTCTGTATCCAGTGTTTCTACTGTTTGTTTTAGGTACCTCCCCACTTCCTTTGTAAATACTGAGCAAAATATTTGTTTAGTATCTCTGCCTTTTCACGGTCACCCTCTGCCCACCCTCCCTCCTCTTTATTAAGCCTCACTAACCCTCCCTTGGTCTTCCTTCACTCCCTGATGTACCTATAAAAGGTTTTATCCCCCTTCTTAACTGAATTGGCTATCTTTTCCTCGGTTTGGGCCTTTGCTGTTCTGACTGCCTTCCCAGCTTCCTTTTGCTTTAACTGATACAGTTCTCTGTCCTGCTCCTTCTGTGATTCCTTGTACTTCCTGAATGCTTTCTTTTTCTCTTGAACCTACACTGCCATTTCCTTTGAGAACCATAGTGGTTTCTTATGTCGTTTCATTTTGTTTATTTGCTTCACACAAAAGCTTGTTACCTCTGTAATGGCAGTTTTTATTAGTACCCATTGTTCTTCCACCCCTCCTTCCTGCCAATTTTCTAGTGCATTCCTTAGGCACCCACCCATTTTGGCAAAGTCAGCCCTCCTAAAGTTCAGTACTTGTGCCTTTGTATGGCTTGACTCTATTGCTGTGTTTATTGTGAACCATACTGTTCGATGGTCGCTAGTTCCTAGATGGCTACCCACTTCTACATCTGTGATCCTCTCTTCATCTCCATTTGAGAGAACCAGGTCTAAGATTGCTCCCTCTCGCCTGGGCTCCAACACTAGTTGTCTAAGGCATGCCCCCTGTAGGCCATCTAGGATAACCCCACTCTTTGAAGTGGCTACTGCAACTGCACTCCAGTTAACATCTGGCATATTCAGATCACCCATCAGCAATATCTCCCCTTTTTCTGCCATTCTAAGCATTCTTTCTATCATTTCCTTGTCCATTTCCTCCCCCTGAGAAGGGGGTCTGTATACAACCTCTGTGCAGATTGTGGTGCCATTGCTGGTCTCCAAATTTACCCACAGTGCTTCTTTTCCTCCCTGTTTTCCCTTTTGTTCTGTTGCTTTGATTCCTTCCCTTATGTAAAGAGCTACTCCTCTTCCTCTTTTACCCTCCCTGTCCCTCCTGTAGATAGTGTATCCTGGTATGTTTATGTCCCAGTCATGGTTTGTGTGTACCATGTTTCTGTGACTGCCGATATCAGATGTTCCTCCTCCATCAAGGCCACTAATTCAGGAGCTTGTTACTCGGACTACGGGCATTGGAACTCATTGCTCTCCATTTTTTGATGGCTTTACCTTTTTTTGCAGCATCCCCCACTGACCTGTCTACCTTGTCTTTTTCTCATTTAGTACCCTGTTTTGTAGGGAGAGGCTGGGATTTTTCTGCTGCTTATCAGTGCCTCCCCCCCTTGACTAGTTTAAAAGCTTGCCAATGAAGCATTTAAACCGATTGCTCAAAAGACTTGTTCCCTTTCCAGACAGATGCAAACCATCCTGCCAGTATAGGTTGGCATCCCTCCAGATGGAACCCCAGTCCCCAATGAAGCCAAACCCCTGTGCTCCACACCATTTTTTCAACCATTCATTAAACTGCATGGTGCAAAGTACCCTCACCTCACTCATACCATTGACAGGCAGCACCTCAGAGAAGGATATTGTGTGTGCTACTTGTCTTAGTCCCCTCCCCAATTCTACAAAGTCCTTCTGCACTGCTCTAATCTCATGATTAGCCAAGTCATTTGTCCCTAGGTGGACAATGATGTCCAGCTCAGACTCCGTGCAGCTGTTCTCATGATCCTGAGGATGCACTTCCTGTCTCTCCAAGCCATGGCACCAGGCAGGCACCTTACTTCAGTTTTCCCTGCTCCCCCCAGTTCTATCCCCCTAATAATTGAGTCCCCCACCAGGAGCTGCTTCCTTTCCTTGTGGTGTCTTCTGCCTCCGTCCTGTGGGCCTCCCTTGTGACAGTTGTCCTCAGCCTCCTTAGTCTCCTCTGTGGGTGCATCCATAGGGGAGCATGTGGTGTGGAACAACTGACTGGGTGTGTCTCTGTTCCACCATCCTCACCCTCCCTGAGCCCACTGTGGTCCAACTGCTGTGATTTCTTCAGAACCTCTGCGGTTGTGGTGGTGGCTCTGGTGCTCCCTGGATGGGGGAGGTTCCCTTTCTACCATCCAGTGTGGCCTGGGGGAAGGTCCTCCTTACTACTGTCCAGTGTGGCCTGAAGACGGGCAACTTCCTCCCTCAGGGCAGAGAGTTGTCTGCAAATAGGGCAGCATCTCAGCCTCCAGAAAGACTGCTGCCCCACAGCCATTACATTGCACTACTTCCCATTTTTTTTGTGTGTGTGATTGGTTTGTAATATAGAAATATGTGTGTGTGTACATATATATATATATATATTATACAATGTGTATGCTTATATTGTTAGTGCAGTGTGCTAGAGAGGATATGACAGGGACATGACCTTGCACTCTTCAGGAAATGATGTCAGAACTCCAGGTATAAAGGAACTATTTCCAGGGGTGGGTGGGGTGAGGGGTGGGAAGGGTTGAGCTAAACTGTGCCCTCACAAAACAATCGGCTAAAAGCTCTGACCCACCGCTGCGATGAGTGCCTTCCTGTCAGCAAGATACACACAACAATTTGACAGAGAAAATACCCTGCTAATCAAACAGAGAAAAATCCACACATCCAAGTCAGACACAGGTAAACCTCCCCAGCCCCAAAACAGGCCTGGTGGTTTGTGCCCTGAAAGCTGTCAGCCCCAAATTAAGTCAGCTGTGCTTTAAACTCTTCCTGCACTGAAAATGTTAGAATTGTAACAAACAAGCGTAAACCTAGATCCGCCTCCCTCTGTTGCTGAAAGACTGTCTTTTCCTGTTTACACTGCAGGTTTTCTATGACAACTCCTTAACCACAGTAACTTATTTAAAAATAGTTTAACTATCACAAACTCCCTACGCACCAGTAAATTATTTAAAAATAGTTTCTGTCCCAAAATCCTATAGTCAATCCAGCTACCCCCAAGGGACAACCAAAATGCAGTATTCAAACACTTGTGAAGTTACTTCCAAGATAAGCAGAGTTTGCAAGCTCCTTTTCCAACTCCTCAGCCACCTGTAATTTATTTAAAAATAGTTTAACTGTCAGAAAATCCTAGTAGACAATCTAGCTATCTCCAGGGATCTACCCAAATGCAGTATTTAAATCCTTCTGAAGTTACCAACAAGATAAACAGTTTGCAAGCCCCTTCTTGGTTAAACATTAAATAAATATGTGAATAAAAATCAATCACCAAGGGTAGTTAGTTTCACCTCCCACAGAATTAAGCAAAAGTGCACGTTTGTTGCAGATATCAAGTACAATATAGAATTTCTCACACAGCTCACAGCTGAATAAAGTAGTAGTGTCCTTCCAGGTCAAGCAAATGTGCTTTGCATGAAAGTTTGCACATGTGGTCTCCTGGGGAAGATCTCTTGACATGCCAAGTTTAGACTTGGTCAGATTTGTGGATTTTGAGATCCAGATAGTGAAAAAATTGAAAATTCATCATTTTTTGCAGTTTTTCTCTCATTGCGCTGAGCACAGAGGGTGTTGAATTTTGGTCTGAAATTTTTATGGTAGAAAGAGCGTGGATCACAGAACAGGACAGCATTGATTTGGCATAAATATATTAATCCATTTAAAAGTTATAGCATTTTAAAGTTCCCATTAATTTTAATGGGATTTTCATTTTTTAGGAAAGTTGCACTGTATGAAAAATTATCTCTGTTCGTGAGGGGGCATTCCTTGTTCGCCAGGGGCCAATTCCTGTTCGCCATAAAAAAAATCCTTGTTCGTGAGCTGCCATCTTATAACACTGCCCAGGGATGTCTGTTTGAGACATCTATGTTTCTTGTTCATCGGAACTTGATGCGCTCATCTTTGTGGTTTGCTGCATTTGTTGCTGCAGTTTTTCTTGTTTAACATTTTAAAGCCTTGTTCACGATTCACTAACTTCCTTGTTCGCGAGTCGACAAACAAGGAAATCTACTTGCAAACAAGGATTTCCCTTTTTCATGACCAGATGACCAAAACTACAGTCCTTGCTCGTTAGCCGATTTCCTTGTGTGCCGTGATGAACAAGGACTCGCGAATAAGGAATTTTCTCATGAACAAGGACGCTAGTTTTGGTCATCTGGTCGTAAAAACGGGAATTCTTGCTTATAAGCCGATTTCGTTGTACACTAGTGATAAACAAGGACTTGCGAACAAAAAATTTTGCTCACATACAAGGTTGCTAGTTTTTTGAAAAGGGAATCTTGTTCATGAGCCGATTTCCTTGTTTGCCAGTGATCAACAAGGACTCACAAACAAGTAATTTTCTTATGAACAAGGATGCTAGTTTTGGCGATCTTGTCATGAAAAAGGGAATCTTTGTTCATGATCCAATTTCCTTATTCACCAGTGGCGAACAAGGACTTGCAAATGAGGAATTCAGTATCATGTGATATGAATGAGTTTTATTGAGCTACTCAATAAGAGCGACTCAATAAAACCACTCGTCGGAAGAACTACTGGTGCAATATAGCGAAAAAAGGTGAGAGTGACTGTATCCGTGACTCCAGCACTCTCTCTCACTCTTTTGATGATGATGAGAGGGTTAGTTTGGTCAAGTTCTACTGAGCTGGCCATTTGGCATAGTGGCTGGATCCACTGCCGACAGTGCTGAATGACCTGTGGTTCGGGTCCTGGGGCGGGACATGTATTTTGTGCATCCTAGCGTTTTCTTTTTTTTTCTAAGTCCCCTCCCCCCCCCGCATTGAGAATCATTTAGTTGGGGTGTGTGGGGTGGGGTGTAGCCCACTACATAAAAAAATTTCCTCTGTTGCTGTTTTTAAATGAATGTATTGACCATCGCTATTTGCATTGGTTGATCGAGTTTTGCTCTTTTGTGACTTGGGGCAGTTATTCAATCGCTTTTATTGGTACGTGACTTAAACAACTCGCTCTTATCACATAAAACCAAGAATTCGGCTGGCAAATAAGGATTTCATTTTTGGCTATGTGGTTGGGAAAAGGGATTTAGATGCATTAAGTAGAGTCATTTGGTTGGGAAGCGGATACATTTCCGTCATAGGCAATCTTTTTCATCAGTATAGCATAGGATTGGTGAAAAGGGATTTTTTGTGATGAAAAAGCATAGTTTTGTTTTTTTAAGGCATGTGTTCAATGTATTACAATGGGGGTTTAACTTTTTTATGTATAACTGTCGTTTTTAAATATTTTGAACTCCAAATTTTCGACATGGTGTTTTGGGGACCCCACCTAATGAACAATGATGACACTGGAGTAGTGGGAGCTATTCAGATACTTCCTGTGCCCCCCCCCCACTATAGCATAACCCCAAGTTTTCTGTACTGGGTACATGTACTGGGGTTAATAAGATGGCAATGCTGATAATTTGGTCACACATATGTGGAGGGATGGGTACACAGGGTCCAAAGGACACCATGCTCTCACATTAATGCAAGGAAAATCACACAGCATGGGTCTCCCACTGTAACATAAGGACATTTATGGAGGGCCCTCCCACAGGCAAATTAGGATACAAGTACACTATCTGAAAAGTAAGGAAATTCATTGCAAAAAACTTTGTTAATGCATCAGTTAGGGTTGTTACTAATGCAACAAATATAGGGAAATATGGGGTTAGGATTTCCAACCTTAATGCCCCACCCTCACCCTACAAACCTGACCACCATTGGGGGGAGTGTCTTGGGGTCGCAGCCCTAACTCTCACCCCTTTCCATAAGTAAACAAGCTGAGATGGGTATAGTATAGGAGAATGGGATGAGCAATAGGGCTGATGACCCCAAGACACCACCCTCGATGGCTACCTGTGTCTGTAGGGTGGGGGTGGGGCTTTTGAGTTGGAAACCCTAATGCCATGTTTCCTTACTTTTGTTGCTTTAGTAACAACCCTAACTGATGCATTAATGAAGTTTTTTTGCAATGAATATGGTACACATATATACAATATATATTATAGTGGCATGGAAGTGCCACTATAGTCAGCGTTCAATGGTCACTTCTATGTTATACCCCAAATTTTGCACTTTAATAACTTTGTAACCACTTCACTGATTCGCATCACATTTTGCATGTGCCATCGGGGACCAAAGATCTCTTGATGTGGCAAGTTTCGCTCTGGTCAGATGTGCAGCTGTGGAGAAGTGAAGTGTCACAAAATGTGTAAATTACCAGCTTTATGCAAATTATTTGTCACGTCATTTCTCAGAAATGGTTTGGTCATTTGGTCTGAAATGTTTGGTGTATGTTGGGCATGGGTCGCAGCTGTGCCTTTTGAAGGTGTGGTGAAAAAATATCAATTCGTTCAAAAGAGATTAAATTTCAAGATTTCCTATGGGAAAAGTTAAATGTCCCAATGCAAAGTGTGCTTATCTTTTGCAAAAGTGTCATTCTCTTTCACAAATGCAGAATTATTTTTTGAGTTTCTGCCATCTGTGTTTTCAGTTAGCGAGGCAATAAACTTAAATAATTTTTAAAAACTTGTGCTACTTAGTAAACACCAACACTTATGTTTGTCTAATCGGGGTCCAAGGAACCTGATTCTGGGGTAAGTTCGCCCAAAAATGGGCAGAAATATTTTTATTTTAATCATGGCTTTCTTGTTTTCTCAAATTGGGACATTATTGTCGCAAGCTGCGAAAGCACTTTTGTGAAACAACTGAGTTTTGCCACAGATTGTGGGACTACTTTTGAGAAAGAATGGAGGTTTTGCCACAGATTGCTGAAAAAGAACTCAGTGTTTCATAAAACATTGCTCCTTTTTTCGCAGTTTATAACACTACTTTCATTTATATGTCTCTCACTTCATTGCAAAGAAACAGTTTGCACTATTGGGCTGAAACTTTTAGGGTACAAAGGACTTATCTCCGAGATGTGCCTTTTGCTGGTTTGGTGACTATATATTACTTTATTCTGAAATTCTGCAGATTTAATTTTTTATTAATTTCTCATAGGATTACATTGTATTGGGAGGTGTACATAGTCATTTCTTTGTCACTGGGCTGTGAATAAATGCTTAACAATTTTGGGCTTAAATTTTCAGTGTACAAAGGGCTTGCCCCACAGATGTGCCTTTTGCTGGTTTGGTGAGACAATTTTTATCTGCTCCATAGTTATAAAAATTTGAAGTTTCACAATTTCCCATAAGATAACATTGTAATTGTTGGGGTGTGTTTCAGGAGCTATATCTCAAATATGCTTCAAAATATTGACTCACGGCTAAGTCTTTTTGCATGTTTCCAGGTTTTGTTTAGAACTGTGAGTGAATTGTAAGACATGGGGCTAAGATGACTGTGATACTGTGCCATGCATTCACAATCTGACAGCTGTCCTGCTTTGCCTACAATTAGGTGTATGTTGTATGTTGACTACCCCTCAGAAAATAGATACTTGACCCTTACTATGACACGGGGGGGGGAGGGGGAGTAAGGCACGAGGTGTCATGTGTTACTACAGCATTGGGGGTGGAGTAAGGCATGAGGCTTACACCTCTCCCCCACACAAGGATATCATTATGTACTGATGGGAGCACAGGGCCCAGAGGGCCCTGCGCTCTCACACATACTTGAGGGACAATAGCAATATGCATGCATGGGAGATCAGGGCTCGAAGGACCTTATGCTCCCATATGGACATATGGATACCATTACGGACTGATGGCAGTGCAGGGCCCAGAGGGCCTTGTGCTCCCACAGGGAAATGAGGGGTCAATTACAATCTCTCTACACTTCTGTGGTTATACTTTCTCAAAAAGTAAGGAAATTCTTGGCTAAAAACTTTGTTAATGCATCAGTTGGTTTCCCACCATCAAAAGTTGGGAAATGTGGTGTTATGGTTTCCAACCCTAACACCCCAGCCCACACCCACCCTCCATGCACCAACAGGTGTCGGGGGGTGCCTTGGGGGTTTTCAGCCCTAACACTGACCCCATTGTCCTATACTGTAACATCTCAGCTTCCTTACATATGGAATGCGGTGAGTGTTAGGGATGGCGGGATAACAACCCCAAGGCACACCCCTGACACCCGCTGTGGTCTGAAATTTTCAGCATAGAAAGCCTTTGGGTCACAGATATGCCTTTTGAAGGTTTGGTGAAAAATATTAATCTGTTCAAAAGTTATGACATTTTTAATTTTCCCATTATTTCCTATGGGAAAATTTATATGCCAGGCAGGACAAATTTATTTTTTGCATAAGAGGAATATTGTGTGTGAAAAATACCAGCTTCTTTTCACGAAGTATGCTGGTATTTTTCACACAGCTCACAGTCCGTTCGATGGATTGAGCTGGGTTGCGACCACCATCTTGTTTTTGACGCTTAATGAGAATGTTGCAATAATGAAGGGAAGCTTTTAAAAATGAAAAAAAAAAAACATCAGAACACCGCTAAAGAGGACCTCTTCAAGTGTACTTTGATGTGTTTTTTTTTCCTTTTTCAGCTGGCCCCAAACAAATTTTCTTGCCGGGTACCAGCTTCTCAACAAAGTGGCTTGAAAGCCATTCTTTGTATGAGAACAGTGGTATTTTCTTGACTTCTGCAGCCGCAGCTGGAACTCATGCTGCAGGCTACAGAGTCAAGGAACACCCACTTTGTTCTGCACCGACACGGGGTGCCCAATCCCGATAATGAATGTATACCCACACACACACAGTTATTTGGTACACTGGGGCACTCCAGTGTGACCAATTTTATTTTAACCAGTGAAAAGGAAAACCGTCCCCTGTTGTCTTCGATGCAGAATCTTACATCGAAATCTGCAAACATTTCGATGCAGGATCCTGTATCAGTATAACTTGACAGGGTGTCCAATTACTCTTTTGGCATCATTTTTTTTATTTTAACCCATAAAAAAGAAACCCATCTCCTGAAGTATTTTTTTTATTTTTTTACCCTGCAAAAAGGAAAACCATCTCTTGTCATCTCCCCCATCCTCCACCCTCCCTCTGGGCACCCACATCCCCGCACTCCCCCCTCCCCCATACTTACCCTCCAGAGGTCGGGATCAGTGATCTTCTCTGAACCAGGATACGTCTGCCCTCTTCAAAGCTGAACTGCGATCTGAGGAATCAAGGTAAGCCGTATGATGGGAGTCAGTGGGGGGGTGTCAGCTTACGGTAGGTTGATATCTTTGCCAATTTTAGCCCCAAATTTTCAACATGGGGTTCTTGGGATCCCTCCTCATGAACACTGTCACTGTAAGTTCGTTTCTCTGTCCCGAAAGGTGATTTTGCGGTAGCTGTGCGGAATCATCTTTTGGGACCGATTCAGGAAACAACAGTGCCACTGTTCATGAGGCGTCCCAAAAAGGCCCATGTTGCAATTTTTGGTGAAAAAAAACAACAACAATGACTGCATTATGCATGCTTGTAACTTCATTAATTTTTAACATTTTCACGGCAGATTTTCAGCATTGCCATTTTTAACACTTCCTTATGAACAGTAGAGCTGTCATTTTTCATATCCTGCCCGAAATGTGTTTTCGCACCTATGGTGTAGAATGGCATGGTCGCTGTGCGAAATCAACTTTTGGACAGATTAACAAAATGACAGTGCTATTGTTCATGAGGGGAGGACCCATAAAGCCCATGTTGAAAATGTGAAAACATTCCAAAAAATTACTGCGTTATGGGCATGCGTTGTGCACTTTCTATGCACACACGTAACTTTACCAATTGTTCATATTGTCACTCCAGATTTTCAACATTGCCATTTTTTTTACACCACCTTATGAACAGAACAGCTGTCATTTTGCACATCCTGTCTGGAATGTCATTTTTGCACCTGTGGCACAGAACGGCACAGTCACTGTGCAAAATCAACTTTTGGAATGGATTAACAAAATCACAGTTGCACTGTTCAAGAGGGGAGATCCCATAATGCCGATGTTGAAAATTTGGTGAAAAAATTCCAAAAACTGAGCGTGCATGCTCGTAACTTTTCCAGTGTTTCCCATTTTTCACACTGTTGTACTGTCTGGATGGAGGGATGGGAGAACAGGGTCTGAAGGACCCTGGCTCCCACTATAACATATGGACAGTGTTGTACTATCTCAATGAAGGTCAGACCCTGTGCTCCTTGGACACTGTGCTCCCACCATGGCATATGGATACTGTTGTACAATCTCAATGGAGGGATGGCCCACAGTAAAATGAGAATACAGTTATACTATCTGAAAAGGAAGGGAAATTCTTTGCAAAAAACTTTGTTAATGCATCAGTTAGGGTGACTACCACAGCGACAAAAGCAGGGAAATGAGGTGTTAGGGTTTCCAACCCTAACGCCTCACCAGATTCCACCCCTATCATCCCACCCCATACCTACCACCACACACCAACAGGCATCGGGGTGTGCCATTGAGTCGTCAGGTCTAACTCTCATCCCATTGTCCTATTCTGTAGTGTGTAGGCTTGTTTACAATGGAATGGGGTGAGAGTTAGTCCTCATGACAATGGCACACTACATGTTGGTGTGTGAAGAAATGAGGGGATAGAGGTGAGGCTCCGAGAGTGGGGCGTTAGGGTTGGAAACCCTAATGCCTCACTTCCCTGCTTACATCACTGTGGTATTCACCCTAACTGATTCATTAATGAAGTTTTTTGCAAAGCATATATTTATTCCATTTCTCTGGAGGCTGCATCCAGCAGGGATAGAGCAATCCTAGGAGCCCGCAAAGGTAAATTCCTTCCTGCTGCTCCTTTGTTTTGTGGGGGTGTTTGCCCATCGACGCTTTGCATCAACTGCCCCACCCTCTCCCAGTAATATTCCTGATGCTGATCCGCATCCTAGCTCTCGCCCCTGTCCCACCCCCTCCACACCCTACCCCCCAGCTCCCACATCCAGTTTTCAGCACACCTCAGACACTTTGTTCCTCCATGCCTCCCCACCCCACCCCTCCCCACCACCACAGTCCACCCCTGCTGCCCCCTCTGTCCATGTTCATTGCTACCACATACCATCCCTCCCTATCACTGTTCTTGGCACCCAAAAAATGCCTATCTAACCTCCCACACCCAATGCTCCCACAAGCATCTCTGGCTATTATTGCTCCGGCCTGTGCTTCTACTCATCCTACTTATGTCTGGCAATGTTCACCCTAACCCAGGGCCCCCCTCACATGCCACTCCCAGCCACTCCAAAGCTGATGGCCTGAAATTAGCTACGATTAATATCTGCAGCCTGCAGAAAAAATTTGACTCTCTCCTAGTCTGGATTGCCCAGCACTAGCCTGATATACTCTGCATGGCAGAAACCTGGCTCTCTAAAAATACCCCAGACACTGCCATCGACATCCCCGGTTACTCAGTCTTCCTGGATGATAGGTGCAGTAAACATGGAGCGGGCTGTGCAATCTACCTACGTGACTCCCTGCAGTGCCTTGCTCTTCCCCCCAGCCCACCTAGACCATGGTACCCAAGCCCTCACTCTGCAAATCACTGTTAACAAAGTCTCTGCCCCCCCTTTCTAGTTACTGCAGTCTACATCCTGCCTAGGAAGCAAAAGGCTGCCTTCCTTGCTACCCTTGACTATCTCTCAGCTGCCCCCTAAATCTTAGTGCCTAGCACTTGGAGACTTCAATGTTAAGTGGCACTACTCTCAGCTGCCCCACTTAAGGATGCCATCACCAGAATGGACGTCTCCCAAGTAGTCTCCACCCCCACCAGGCTTAACCCTAAAACTGGCACTGCAAAACTGCTTGATCTGATACTATCTAACCACCCTTCCAGAATCTCAAGCGTAACAGTGCTTTCCAATGTTATGAATGACCACTCCCCTGTGACCTGTACCTGATCTTGTAAAAACTCCAAACCCCCCAAACTAATTTTTCCACGGCGTCTTAAGCCAGGCATGCTCCAGCACCTAAAACTGCACCTCAACTCCCTAGACTGGTCACCCATCCATAACACTGCTGATGTTAACGTGGCTCTTGACTGCTTTATCTCCGCTTTCTCCACCGCCTGCGATAAATTTGTCCCTTTTGTTAAATGTGTCATCAAGGGTCGCTCCACCCCCTGGATTACCCAGACCCTTCTGGATCTAATGTACCTTTGTGACTCCCTGTGGCAACGTGCCCTTGACTCAGGAAAACTGGTTGATAGATAAAACTATCGGGCCATGAGAAACAAATAGACTTGGGAGACACATAAAGCAAAGGCCGAGCACTACAAGTCCTCCCTCACCTCTACCTGGGGCTCAGGCAGAACGTTCTGGGACAACCTGAAAGAACTAAATGGCAAACCCATGTCGTCCCCCCCCATTGTTATAGAAACATATGCTTTGACGGCAGACAAGGACCGCTTGGCCTATCTAGTCTGCCCATTTCCCAACCTACTGGATAAGCTGCAGATCCTAGTTAATCAACAGCCTATTTCTTCCTACCTCCAACAAGAATTGCCTTATGTTTGTCCCATCCATTCTTGAATTCTCCCACAGTTTTAGACCACACAACCTCCTCAGGAAGGCCATTCCATGTGCCTACCACCCTCTATGTGAAAAAATACTTCCTCACATTACCCCGGAGCCGTCATCCCTCTATCTTCAAATTGTTTCTCCTTGTTCTTGTACATCTCTTTTTCTGAAAGATGCTACCCTCTTGGACTTTGTTGATTCCCTTGAGGTACTTGAAAGTTTCTATCATGTCCCCCCCTCCCTCCTTTCCTCAAGGGTATACATATTACGCTTCTTTAGTCTCTCCTCATATGGCTTCTGTTGCAGACCCTGCACCATTTTAGTTGCCCTCCTCTGGACTGTCTCCATTCTGTCTGTGTCCTTGTGGAGATGGGGTCTCCAGAACTGGATGCAGTACTCCAGATGGGGGTCTCACCAACTGTCTGTACAGAGGGATAACAACTTCCTGTTTTCTACTGCTGATGCCTCTCCCTATACATCCCAGTATCCCCCCAGCCATCAGTACTGCCTTCTCACATTGCTTACTAACCTTTAGGTCATCCGATATGATTATCCCCAGGTTTCTTTCCATTTTTGTTGTTGTTACTACCTCTCCCCCCCCATTGTGTACTCTTCCCCTGGGATTTTGTTTCCCAGGTGCATTACTTTGCACTGAATCCAAGCTGCCATACTTCTGACGATTCCTCCAACCTTGCCAAGTCCCTTCTCATCCTTTGCTTCCCCTCTTGTGTATCAGCTCTGTTGTAGATCTTTGTGTCATCTGCAAAGAGCCATACTCTTCCTTCCAGTCCCTCTGCAATGTCACCTATAAAGACATTAAAAAGGACCAGATCCAGTACTGAACTTTGCGGTACCCTACTAGCACTGCTGTCTCAGACCCCAAACACATAGCTGATGTCCTAAATAGCGCCTTCTCCGATCTTAGTGGGATACTCCCTTCTCACCTTTTCAATCCTCCCCACCCCACCCTGTCTTTTCACTTCAAGACAGTCTCCCCCTCCGAAGCCAGGCCCTACTTACTAAAGGCCTTGGGGCATGCCCGTTACAGAGCTGATTCCTTGACTTCAAGCTTCTATGCCTCACTCTCGACACCGTCTTCTCCCCCCTCACCTCCATCATCAACCACTCCCTCTGCCTAGGGACCTTCCCCTTCATTTGGAAGGTGCTGTCATCACACCAATACACAAGGGTGGGGACCTCTCCATTGCAGGTAACTACCAGCCTATCTCTATCCTCCCCTCACTCTCTAAAGCCCTAGAATGAATAATTTCTGACCAATTGACTGAACATCTCATTAAATACAACCTGCTCTGCAAGCAGCAGCATGGTGTTTGCCTGGGCCACAGCACCACCTCTGTGTTGCTGGAGTTCACTACACCCCTCCACTCTGCACTCAACAAAGGCCATCTTGCAGGAGCAGTCTTCATGGACTTGTCAGAGGCATTCGACACAGTCAACCATTCCCTCCTCCTATCTGCAATAACCAAGACTGGTCTCTCCCCGAAGCCACTAGATGGTTTGCCAACTACCTCTCAGGTAGAACTCAGCAAGCAAAGATAGGCACTGCTCTCTCCTCATCCCTCCATGTCAGGTCAGGGGTCCCACAGGGTTCTGTCTTCGGGCCCCTCCTCTTCAGCATATTCCTCAACACCCTCCCCATGGCTTGCTATAGGCATCTGGTTCTCTACGCAGATGATGCTGTACTGTTTACTTCCCACTCAGACCCCCAACAACTACTCCAACTCCATCTATAAAAGGCCTTCTCTGAAGTGGAGTCCTGGTTCACAGAACACCAACTCATCCTAAACTACAAAAAAACAAAAGTGATGCTTTTTGCTAACCCCTAGAATCGACATAAGGACCACACCCTCAGTTTCTTCAATTCCAAGTCTCATCCTCTCGACCATGCTGCATCCTTCAAGTACCTTGGAACTCACTTGAACCTTGCCCTTAACTTCCTCACTCACATACATCACCTCTGCACTACTGTAAATACCAGGATCGGCTTACTACAATGGGTCAAACACTACCTCACCCCCGAAACCCTCCGTCTTGCTGTCTCCTCCTCCGTTCTTGCCCTCATCAACTATGGGATCCTAATCTATGGTGCAGCTGATACCACATCCCACCAGAGAGTTAGAGTAACCTTCAACAAGGTCTGCCACCTTATACTAAGCTGTGACCACTACATTCACACATGCTCCCTCTATCAGCAGTCCAGCTGGCTCAACTTCAACAACAGACTCAAATACCATACCTGTCTAATGGCCAAAAAGATCGTCACTGGGCTACCCCCCCCTCGATCTTGCTCCCTTCCTGATGCCTGCTCCCCAAACAAAAATAATCCGCAACTCCATTAAATCTCCATTTCTAGGGACATGGATATGTTGTTCATCCACACTGTCTGGCAGGTTCCTTGCCGCTTTAAATCTTGCGGAAGGTCTTCAAGCTGGCTCCTCCACCCACCGGGTGGTAAAACTCCGGCTCGCCCCATGGCGCCAGATCTTCCTTACCACTTGAGGCTCAGGTTCCTCATTAGCGCTCACGTATAAGACTGTTCCTAATTCTTGAATTTTCAAAATTAAAAGTTTTTGCTAAAAGACTTGGTCTTCTCTCCCTCGTGGCTGCGATGGACAAATCAACTCCGGTTTCCGGAGATGCCCTGCGGGCAGAAGATGTCTTGGGCGGATCCGCCACGTCGTCTACTACTTGGGCCTTGAGCACGACCCGCAGGCCTGCGACCTGTGCTCTTCCTTTTTGGCCTACATCCTTGAAGACCGTGCTGCCCATTTACAACTGTGGCGTCCCGAGAAGAGATTTCCTCCAGTAAAGTCAAAAGAGGCCCGGTCGGCGGTGTCCGTGGCGGTGGGCTCGGTGGATCAGCTCGAGCAGATGATCGCCCTCGAAGAGGAGGCAGCGCAGTCCGCTTCTACCTCGGCTGCAGCATTTGTCCCCGCGCTCTCTCTCGGTGCCTCTTATTTGGCTTCTTTTAAGGAGCTTTGTCTGACCCTCTCGACTAAAGGTGAGGGTCCAACTTCTTCTGGACCGTTTTCTCAGTCCAAAAAGAGAGACAAGGGTAAGTCTCACCGTCGACGCTCTTGGGAGTGGGAAAGATCCCTCTCCGAGGTTGTCGGTCAACTCTCGATCGACTTCTCGGCTTGACCACTGGTCTCATGGTGTCCCCGTCAGGCCAGTTGGCCGAGACTCCCGTCGACGCGGTCGAGATTTTTCTCGACCCGTTGGACGGGTTGTCGGCTGGAGAAGCCGAGAATCCCTCTCCGGTTCCCCCGGTGGGAGTTGTGGATCCCGTCGGCTCGTCTGTGCCTCAGTTCGAACCTTGGTTGAATCGTCGAACCGAGGTTCCGGTCTCGGACGTCTTCGCGGTCCAGCCGATCCCGCCATCACAGGCGGTCTCGGTCTCGGCGCCGCCGCTCGTCCTCTTCCTCCTCCTCAGATGAGGGGAGGCTTCAGCGCAAGTTGCGTCTGAGGTATGAGGAACTCATGAGGCAACAGCTCCTTCTGACTGGGAATAAGCCGACGCCGTCGTCTTCCCTGGCCATTAAGTGGCTGTCACCGGAGCGGCCGAAACAACCCCTCATTTTAGCTGAGGAGCCTGTTCCCAGGCCGGTTGTTCGGCCAAATCCAGCTGCCCCACCGATTCCGGTGGAACCTCTGCCTCCACAGCCGTTAGTTGGGGCTCCGACCAAAAATTCTCAGTCGGCTCAGGGACTGCCCCATAGGCTGTCTGTCACCCTCACTCCCGACCGGCCTTGGCAGGTGGAGGGTGACTCAGGCCCGAGGCAGCTCTTTGAGGACTCTTCCGAGTCCGAGGATGATTCCTCCCTTTTCTCCAAGCAAATGGACTTGGAGTCCTCAGGAGGACAGTCGGCGGACGATAGCCCTTCGTCCTTCCTAGGATTGCTTCGGCTCATCTTGGAGTCCACCGGGATGAAGCTCGAACCCATTTCTAAACAGGCCAGGTATCCCCTCACGGAGATTCTGGACCGAGGGGATTCCCCTACGGAGGCCTTTCCAGTGGCTGAGGCCATAGTGGGTCCGGCCTTTGAGCTCTGGAGCGCCCTGCTTCCTGTCCTGTGCCTTGGCCAGGATGGCCAGGAAAGTATCACGTCCCTACCGGTTCCCTGTCCGGTTTTGGAACACCCCTCAGCTGAGGGTTGGTTACCGACAGCGTTTTCCGGCGTGCAGGGAGCGCTAGGGATGTGGACAAACCTCCCGACAAGGAGTCCAAGAAATTGGACTATGCCGGCGAAAAGTCTATGCTGCGTCCTCCCTCTGCCTTCGCCAGGCCAGTTCGGCCGTCCTCATGGCACATTTTTCTCATGCCCTGTTGGGCTACCTGGATGAGGTCGTCCCTCATCTTCCCGCGGATCTGCAGACCACGGTCAGGCAAGTGCGGGACCAGGGCAGGGCAGTGGCCAAACAGCAGCTCCAGACTGCTTTAGACATTGGGGACTCATGTGCCAGGTCTGTGGCAGCCGCGGCTATGCGTCGTCGCGGGCTTGGCTGAGGATATCCACCTTTACTTCGGATACCCAGCACAAGTTGGCGGATGTTCCTTTTGGGACTGACCCTCTTGACCCTGGGGTGGAAGGTCACCTGCAGAGGATCGAGAAGTCCAATGCTACCTTGGACTCGGTCTCTTCCGCTCAGAAGGACAAAGGCCGAAAACCACAGCCTAAGCCTTTTCAGCCTTCTGCGCCCGTGGCGCGTCCGGACCAGCAACATCAGGGCCAGCAGGCTCGGGCTTGGCATCCCAAACCCAAGCCCAGGGCTTCCTCCAACAGGAAGCAGGGAGATAAAGGCCCAGGAGGTCCCTCGGCGATCCCTCCTCTAAGCCTGCCCAGTGGCGGGCTGAGGTGGTGTGCCCCAGCTCACCTCACCCCAGGTTCCCCGTGGGGGGACGGCTCTGGCACTTCCTTTCTGCCTGGTCCGTTATTACCACGGACAGGTGGGTACTGGAGGTGGTGGGAAAAGGCCTGCCTCTAGAATTAGAGCAGGCCCCGCCCTTCAGAGCCGTTGCACCTCAGGGGACCTCGGGGTCCACAGCCTCACTGTCGGCTTGTCAGGCCGACATCGCTCTCCTCCTCCAAAAGGAGGTGATCAGGGAGGTGGCGGACCCTCCCTCAGACCTGGGGTTTGTGTCCAGGTACTTCCTGGTTCCGAAACGGACGGGGGGCTGGCGCCCCATTCTCGACCTACATGACCTGAACAAGTTCCTAAGGTCTCGAACCTTCAGGATGGTCACTCTGGCTCAGATAATACCATCCCTGGAACACGGCGTATGGTTCTGCTCTCTGGACCTGCAGGACGCGTTCTTTCATGTCCCTATCCATCCGTCACATCGGAGATTCCTTCGCTTTCAAGCGGAGGGATCCCTCTTCGAGTTCCGAGCCATGCCCTTCGGCCTGTCTCCAGCTCCCAGGGTCTTCACCAAATGCATTGCAGTGGTGACAGCTTTTCTGCGGTGCCGAGGGGTCCGGGTGTACCCTTACCTGGACGATTGGCTGATAGCAGCCCCCTCCAGACAGGAGGTGGAGTGGTCCAGAGATCTGGCCCTCCAGGTTTGCTCTCAAATCGGCCTTCTCATCAACGAGGCCAAGTCAGACCGAGCGAAGCAGGTGATTCTGTTTATCGGGGCAGAGCTGACTCTCTTGAGCCAAACCACGACTCCCGGCAGACAGGGCCGAGTTCTTACCTCCTTTGCCCAATCATTTCTGATTGGGCACTCTTTCCTGCCGGGACTTCCTGTGCCTCCTGGGTCTCATGGCGGCCTGTCACCAGCGTGGTCCGTTGGGCACGCTGGCATCCGCCCTTCAGTGGGGACTGGCCAGCCAGTGGTCTGGCAGCTGCAATCCATTGGACCAGCTAGTGATGGTGACCCAGGAGATGTGGAATGCTCTCGGTGGTGGACCATTCCATCTCATCTGCAGGAGGGCATCCCATTTGTCCGCCCCGAGCTGACGGTCTCTCTATCGACCAATGCCTCTTTGATGGGTTGGGGTGCCCATCTTGGGGAACACTGGGCGCATGGCCTCTGGTCCCCACAGGAGTCCCGATGCCACATCAACCTGCTGGAGCTCTGAGCGGTCCACCTAGCTCTCACCGCCTTTGCTCCGTTTCTCCGGGGTCAAGTGGTTTGAGTCCAGACGGACAATACCATGACCATGTACTACCTAAACCGCCAGGGCGGGACACGTTCCATGCTTCTATGCAAGGAAGCTGTCCGCATTTGGTCACTCATGCGCAGCCTGGAGGCGGATCTCCTAGCCATTCATGTGGCAGGAGCCTCCAACACCCTGGCCGATGCCCTGGGCGGATAGGGGCTGCATCTCACGGTGGTCTCTCCTGCGGAGGTAGTACAAGATCTGTTCTCCCTGCTGGGGCACACCTCAGGAGAGCAGCGAAGCTGAGGGCTGTTCATGCCTGCCCCCTCAGCAGGGCTCGCTGAAGGGGATGCCTTCTCGAGGCTGTGGACCCGGGCCTCTTCTCGCCTTTCCCCATTTCCCTTGATTCACAAGGTGCTTCTCAAAGCAAGGAGGAACAAGGCATGAGTGATTCTCGATAGCCCCAGACTGGCCCGCCAGTTGGTACCAGATCTCCTCAGCCTCAGCTCCAGGCTCCTGAGGCAGCTTCAGCACACGGACCTGTTCTCAGTCAATCAGGGAAGGCGTTTCATCCGGACCTTCAATCCTGCACCTGACGGCCTGGTTCCTGAGCGGCTAGAGTTCCAGGCCTTGGGTCTTTCCAACGAGGTCCTCAATGTTGTTGAGGCATCCCGTAGAGTCGACCAGGAAATGCTATGCCTTCAAATGGAAGAGATTTTCCATTTGTGTCAGGGCAAGGGCTTGGACCCTTCCTCCTGTCCTTTGGCAAGCATCTTGGACTATTTATGGTCCCTTTCTAGTCAAGGGCTTGGGTCGGTGACCCTAAGGGTGCACCTGGCAGCCATCTCTGCTTACAGGCACGGGCGGGGGCAGTCAGTGGCGCAAGGAGGAAAGGTGGTCTGGCACTTTTTCAAGGCCTTGATCACATTTCCCTCTGGTGCGAGAACCTCCACCTCCATTAGGATTTACTGCTGGTACTAGCCAAAGCTCATGGGCAAGCCATTCAAACCAATGCACAGGGGTGAACTGTCTCACCTGTCGTGGAAGACCACCTTCTTGGTGGCTATCACATCAGTCAGAAGGATGGGAGAACTCCAGGCGCTCTGCATCGAGTCTCCTTACCTGGTCTTCCACAGGGACAAGGTTGTCCTGCGCCCCCACCCGAAATTCCTTCCGAAGGTGGTGTCGGAGTTTCACCTTAACCAGGTGTTGACTCTGCCAGTGTTTCCACCCCAATCACACCTCGGGCGAATACAGGCTCCATACTTTGGACCCTAGAGCGCTCGCTTATTATAAGGAAGCGCCACAGCTGAAATCGAGAGAAGGTTCACCAGCTGTGTTTGTCACCTCGCTGAAGCCATACCTGGCAGACCTGCAGCCAAGCGGACGATAAGCAGGTGGGTCACCTCCTGCATAGATCTCTGCTATAGTTGGCGGGCATGGAGCCTCCCAGAGGGATAAGAGCTCATTCTACCGTCATACTGCTGCATGGTGGCTGCCTCCAGGGGCGTCCCTATCCAGGAAATCTGCAGGGCTGCTCCTGAAGTCAGCACACACCTTCATTACCCATTACCACATCGACCATGAGTCACTGCCGTGATGCTGGTTTTGGGGCCTCTGTTCTCCAGTCTTTATTCCTAAGTAGGGGTGTGCCTTGCCTCCCTCCTCCCGGAGAACTGCTAGGAGTCTGCCAGACAGTGTGGATGAACAACATATCCATGTCCCTAGAAATACAGGTTACTCACCTGTAACAGGAGTTCTAGGAATGGTATATGTTGTTCATCCACACGACCACCACCTCCTCCTAACCCGGCACAACCTGAGCTTCCGGGGGGCCAGATCTGGCATCATGGGGCGGAGCCAAGAGTTTTACCACCCGGGTGGGTGGGAGGAGCCAGCTTGAAGACCTCCCGGCAAGATTTAAAGCAGCAATAACCTGCCAGACAGTGTGGATGAACAACATATACCATTCCTAGAACTCCTGTTACAGGTGAGTAACCTGTATTTCTTGTGCGCCTCTGAACGTCACTCAGTCAGTAAACATTTGCTTACCAAGTCCCACTGTGGATGAATGCCACCCCTCACCCCATTACGTCCGAACCCAAACTTGGCCTCTTCAGAACCCTCATCAAAGGCCACCTCCAGACCATCAATGACTGCAGCTGTCCTTAACCCCCTTGACCCTTTACATAGGAGTCTCCTCTGCTTCCTCACCCTAGCCGCAGCTCTGTTTTACTAATTAAGAGCAACCCTTGCTCTCAAAGTTCCTGTTGAACTTGACACTGTCAGGTCTATGCCTTGGTTACAATCTACCCAGTCCCAATGCTTATCTGCTGCAAAACTGCACTATATATACTGTAAAACATTTGTACCCAAACTGTATATGTTGACTTAACTGTTGTACTCAACTCTGTCAGGCCTGTATCCTGACTGCGACTGTCTCTTGTTCCAATGCTTATCTACTATAAAATATTATGTACCCAAACTGTATATCTTGGCCTAACTTGGCCTGACTGTTGTATACTTGTCTACTGATGTGGTGCCTTTGGAAATGAATCTCTGACTCAGAGGTTGTAAACCCAAAATGTTCAATAAATAAAAAAATAATAATAAATATATAATGTATATTATAGGGGCACTTTAATGTTAAACCTCAAATTTTGCGTGTTAATAACTTTGCAACTTTTAGACGAATTTACACGAAATGTGGAATGTGCAGTCTGGTATGGTAGCTGTCTTGATATACCAAGTTGTGTTTTGGTTGGACATATTGTTTCTGCGCAGCAAAATGACAATTCAGTTTTTACCACCATTGACACATTTTTTGCCCATGGCGCTGTGACCACACCATGTGGTCTTTTGGTCTGAAATTTGGAATGTAGAAAGAGTTTGGGTCAAAGAACAATCCAGTATTGGTTTGGTAAAAAAATATTAATGCATTCAAAAGTTATTACATTTTTAACTTTTGAGTTCTGAGCATGCTCAGTTAACTCCAAAATGTATGTGTTTTTTGCAAACTAAGAATGGTCTCATGGTCAAAGATTTTGCTACCTCGCGAAGTAAAATTCTAGTCTGTCAGAAAAATTCTTTGCCCATGAGTCACCATCTTGTTTTCAGTTTTTCAGCCAAACAAAATGTTGTAGCTTTATCTATGGGTGGCTTTTGGGCCAAAGGAGGCATGGTATTTGTTCAGGGTGACGCCCTCTAGAAAGCCATGCTATTGGTTTGGTTCATTTTTGTCAAAAAATAGCTTTTTAAAAATTTAAAATTCTTCTTTCGCAACCTGCTAACGATCCTAGTCTGCGAGCCTACATAATCCTGGTCCATGAGACGATACTGGTCCGCGAGCTTTGTCCATCATGGGGTGACCAGATAGCTGGAATTTTGTGACCAGATGTGCCTGATGGAGTGACCAGATGTCCTCTAGTGGACTACAGTTTTGTTAACTCACGGACTAAGATTGATCTGAAGGCCCAGGATTTTGCTATCTCATGAATGAAGTATTTTTAAAAGTGTAAAAATTTTACAATTGCATAGCTCATTAATGGTTTGGTCTTTTTACTTGAAATTTATAGGGTGTTGAGGGGATGCCCTGCAGGTGTGAATTATGCTGTTTAGGTGTTGGGGAATTAAGTGGTTCCATAGATATGCCATCATGAAGTTGAGATTTTCTCCATAGGATAACATTGTGGGATCTGTCACGCCTTTTGGTGCCGGTATCTTGAAAATGAAGCAAGATACAGAGTTTTCACTACTGGTGGCCTAGATCACCTTAAAGTGATCAATGCCGCTGGAAAAAGATTTTAAATCATAGAGTAAGCCTGCAGTGGATTTTTTTTTCGTGGGTTTCACAGTTCATGAGATTTTGTCAAATTACTGTCACAAGGGTTCAAAGAGTGCCTGTGCAGTGCTTTCTGGTGCCCATATCTCAGAAATGATGTGAGATACAGGTTCAGTTGTTTATTGTCACATGAACTACTCACTCTCATGATTATGATGACACTTTAATTTTGTTTCTAGCTGTTACTGTTCCCAAGATATGGGCACATTACTGTTACAAGGGTTTGTTGCCCTATAGGGCTGCTGTATGGCTCTGTAGCTCCGGGCCCACACTCCTACAGCTACATATTGTTATGCAACAATGGGCAACTTGTTTGGGCCCCACGCTCCTGCTAATATATGTTTTTTACCAGTTATATTACACTTTTTCAAAAAGTAAGGAAATTCATGGCAAAAAACTGCATTTAATGCATCAGTTAGGGTTAAAGCAATAAAAGTGAGGAAATTAAATGTTAGGGTTGAGCCCCTAATCCCCCCACACCCATCCTCCACAGACTGATAGATGCCGGGATGTGCCATGGGGTCATGAGGCCTAACACTCACTCCATTCTCCTTTACTATAGCATGTCAACCTGCTTACACATGGAATGGGGTGAGAGTTAGCCCACATGACCCCATGGCACACCCCAGCATCTGTCTGTGAAGGATGGGTGTGTTGGGGGGGTTAGGGGCTCAACCTTAACATTTCATTGCCTCACTTTTGTTGCTTTAACCCTAACTGATGCATTAAACACAGTTTTTTGCCATGAAGATATATATATACAGATACAGATGTGTCAGCCACGATGAAGTGCAGTAACTTGCAGTAATGACACGTCACAAAATCCTGCATGATAAAAGGGCTTACTTGCCATTGACTTACAATGGCCCCTGCAGTATATTGCAGTATTCTGTGATATTCTGTGGCATTTATGTGCTTCATCCTGGCTTGACACATCTGTGTGTGTGTGTGTGTGTGTGTGTGTGTGTGTGTATATATATATATATGTATATATATATATATATATATATATATATATATATATATATATGTATATATATATATATATATATATATATATATATATATATATATATATATATATATATATGTATATATATATATATATATGTATGTGTGTGTGTATATATATATATATATATATGTGTGTGTATATATATATATATATATGTGTGTGTGTGTGTGTGTGTATAAACATATAAATAAGTATGTGTGTGTGTATGTATATATAATAAATATATATATATGTATGTGTATTATATGTATGTATATGTGTGTATTGTGTGTGTGTGTGTGTGTATATATCTATATCTATATATCTATATATACATAAAATATTTATAGTTAGGGTTGAGTAAGCACTTTAATGTTAAACCCAACATTTTGCATGTTAATAACTTTGTCACCGTACAGCAGATTTGCCTGAAATATTGCATGGGTAGTCTGGTACCATAGATTTCTGCATCTGGCAAGTTGCATCATGGTCAGATGAGTGGTTGCCGAGCAGCAGAATACCAAAAAATGCAAAAAAATTGACTCTTTGAGCGTTTCTTTGCTCGCACCTACAGCCCACATGATTTGTTTGTTTGGTCTGAAATCTTCAGGGAACATGCAGTCTCAGTCACTGATGTGCCTTTTGAAGATGTGGTGAAAAAATATCAAACCGTTTGAAAGCTATTGAAAAAACAAGTTTCCCATTATTGTCAATGGGAAAAATATAAGTGTCTCATGAAAGCTGCTGCCAGTACATTTTACTTTCTCAAATGACCCTTTTACTTTTGTGCTGAGGCATCTTGTTTTCAGTTAGTGAGAGAGAAAAATGCCTGGCGTTTAAATTTGGGACCCCCTGGGTAAACACTGACTGTTGTGTTTACCTAGTTGGGTCCTGAGGATGCCAGTCCTATCTTTATTTTGGAGTAAAACCCCCCAGAAATGCAGTTTTAAAACTCAGAGCCCCAGCTTTGTGCTTATATTTTGTGAAAGTGTCACAATTTGCAAAAATGCTCTGCCAAAAAAACAACAATTCTTTGCCACTCCACTGCAACAAAACTGTTGGGGCTTTGGGCTGAAATTTGCAGGGTAGCAAGCCCTGGTCCCACAGATTTGCCTTTTCATGATTTGGTACCCAAACAATCAACAGACCCAAAGTTAGAGTGCTCTGAAGTTGAGAGATTTCCCATAGGATAACATTGCAGTGCCTGTGGCGTCTTTCAGCGCCCTTATCTTGAAAATGAAGTGAGATACGGATTTATCGATACCTGCTGCTTAAATCACCTTTAGATGAACTAAGCTACAAAAACAAGTCTGGAAATCATGCATTACACCTGAAGTGGAATTTTTTCCCTGCATGCTACAGTTACGGAGATACTGGCAAAAATGTGTTACAAGAGTTCCTTTGAAGTACTGTGGCACTGCTGTATGGCTGTGGCCGGGCCCTGTGCTCCCACTTACGCATACCATTACACTAAAAATGGACAATGTGAAGGGAGCACAGGGCCCGGAGGGCCTGCACTCCCACTACCACATACCAGTTACATTACACTTTCTCAAAAAGAAGAGAAATTCATTGCAAAAAACTCCATTGATGCATCAGTTAGAGTTGATAGCACAGCAACAAAAGTTTGGAAATGTGATGTTAGTGTTACACCCCTACCACCACCTTCCACACACCAACAGGCATTGGGGTGTGCGTTGGGGTCGTTAGGCCTAACTCTCACCCCATCCTCCTATACTGCACCACCTCAGCTTGTTTACACATGGAATGGTGTGAGAGTTAGGCTGATGACCCCAACATACACCCAGATGCCTGTTGGTGTGTGGAGGGTGGGGGGATGGTGTGTAACCCTAACATCACATTTCCAAACTTTAGTCGCTGTGCTATTAGCCCTAACTGATGCACTAATGGATTTTTTTGCAATGAATATGAATACATATACTCTGTGTGTGTGTGTGTGTGTGTGTGTGTGTGTGTATATATATATATATATGTTTGTAACCCCCAGGGGGCGCTATTCTAAGGGCTACTACCCCTGCCTGCCTTAACTGTAACAGGGTGAGGGGCCCAGATCCGTTGGCGGGTGCCTTCACCCAGAGGTCGGGGTTAGATCTGTCGAGGTTGACTTGGTTACAGCCCTCTGGGTTGCTGCAACCTCCCTTTTTTCCCACTAGTGGCCCACACAGTTCAGTGACAGTGTCCTTACCAGAGACACTTACCCCCCTGGCTCGAACCACTCAGCTCACTTTGAGGACCCCTGAAAAGTAAGATACAGTTACACAATATTCATTGTGCAGTATTTCACCATTAATACACAAACTAGCCAGTGTACTTTTGCAAAACAAGCAGTCTGATTTATTTAAGGGGAGATAACAAGGACCAAGGGGAATCAGGGTGATTGGCTTACCACTACAATATATGAGTATCTAGCTAGGGCTCTGTACACAGGCCTAACCTATAAGTTACTGTCTGTGGGTACCCAAGCCCTAAAGGCTAGTTCCTCGATGCAGCTGGTTGGAGCCCTGACACAAATGAGCATTTAATTCCTATGAAGATTAGATGGAGCCAGTAGGCTCAGTTAGTGTAGTCAGCAAAGTAAGCAGAAGATCTTGCCCTTGCTAGGAACATTTAACAGGGAGCTACCCTGATTTAGCACTCACGACTCCAGAAGGAAAAATGCTCTCACACCATTCGCAGGGCCGAGCCTGAACTTCAGACACTTCTCCACACATTTATATGAAAAGCAACAGAGGGGTACCATACCAGGCAGCTGCTCCAAGGGCCGACCAAACTCACAGCTAACCGGGGAGTCAACGCAGCTTCACTTTTTTCTGACAGACCAAGTGCGATTCAGCAGATTCTCCAGTCCTCTACAGGGTGAGCCTGGTAGGTAGCTGTGCTCCTGCACAGCCTCCTCTGACCGCTACCCAATGGATTTAGTCCGATACTTGCCGGTGACCGAGCCACCCGAATCTGGCCTTCCACACACGCGCTTTCTGTGCAAAAACTCAATGGCACAGGAACCCAGAGCTCCTTCCTTGCTCACAGCCACAACGTCTCTCTGCCCCTTGGCAGTTAGGGCAAGTCTCTCTGTTCGGGCGCCACCCGATCCCATAGGTGGGCTGCAGATGCCAATCACTTGATACTGCCCATATTGGTGCAAACAAGGTGCCATAATCCAGACTTCACTTCCCAGAAGTACATGATAGAAACATAGAAACATAGACTTTGACGGCAGATAAGGACCACTTGGCCCACCCAGTCTGCCCATTTCCCTACCTATTGGATAAGCTGCAGATTCTAGTTAACCAACAGCCTACTTCCTGCAACCCCCCACTATAATTGCCTTATGTCTGTCCCATGCATGTTTGAATTCCCCCACTGTTTTAGACCCCACAACCTCTCCAGGAAGGCAGTTCCATGTCCACCACTCTCTCCATGAAAAAGAATTTCACATTACCCCTGAGTCATCTCTCTAACTTTAAATTGTGCCCCTTGTTCTTACACATCTCTTTTTCTGAAAGATGCAACCTCCCTGGACTTTGTTGATTCCCTTGAGGTACCTAAAAGTTTCTATCATGTCCCCCATCCCTCCTTTCATCAGGGTATACATATTAAGCTCTCCAGTCTCTCTTCATATGGTTTCTGATGTAGACCCTGCACCATTTTAGTTGCCCTCCTCTGGACTGCTTCCATCCTGTCTATGTCCTTGCATAGATGAGGTCTCCAAAACTGCATGCAGTATTCCAGATGGGGTCTCAACAACTGTCTGTACAGAGGGATAACCACTTCCCTTTTCTACTTGTGATGCCCCTTCCTATGCATCCCAGTATTCCCCTGGCTCTCCTTACTGATTTCTGACATTGCTTACCCACCTTTAGGTCATCTGATATGACTACACCCAGATCCCTTTCCATTATTGTTGTCGTTAGTACCTCCCCTGCTATTGTGTGCTCTTCTCCTGGATTTTTATTTCCCAGGTGCATTACTTTGCACTTCTTTGCATTGTATCTAAGTTGCCATATGTCGGACCATTCCATTATGACCATTATGAGTGTCAGTGGCTCAGTAGGTAGCACACTCGCCTCTGAGGCCGGGGATCAGAGGGCTGTGGGTTCAGTTCCCACATCTGGCACTTGGGTTAATATCCCAGTACTGACACTGTAATGCAGCATGAGAGGGGTGCTGCATTTCTGAGGTGCCGTCCTTCGGATGAGACGTTAAACCGAGGTCCCATCTGCCTGGATTGGTGGTAGTTCAGGTGGATGTTAAAGATCCCATGGCACTTATCGAAAGAGTAGGAATTTCCCGGTGTCTGGCCAAATTTCCCTCATTCACTAAAAAAATACCACCAACAGCTTAATCTGGTTCAAGGTCAGTTGGCATTCATCTGTATCCCCCTCCCCCAGGTCGTGCCTGAAAATAGGCAGGATTTGTCTAGTGAACTTACCCGGTCAACAAAAGCTAAATAAATAAATAAAATAAATAAAAGTTCCTCCAACCTTGCCAATTCCCTTCTCATCCTTTCTATCCACCCTTGTGTATCAACTCTGTTACAGATTTTTGTGTCATCCACAAAGAGGCATACCTTTCCTTCCAGACCCTCCGCAATGTCACCTATAAAGACGTTAAAGAGGACTGAACCCAGTACTGTGCCCTGAGGTACTCCACTAGTAACCCCCCTTTCTTCAGAATGTGTTTCATTCACTATTACCTTCTGTGTCCTGTTGTGCAGCCAGTTTGCTATCCAGGCTACCACCCTGGGACCCACTCCCAGGCTGGCTAACTTGATTATTAATCTTTTGTGTGGGACTGTGTCAAATGCCTTGCTAAAGTCTAGGCAGGCCACATCCACAGCCCTCCTGGTCTATTACTTTGGTCACCCAGTCAAAGAAATCGATTAGATTTGTCTGACATGACCTTCCTGCTGAATCCATGCTGCTTTGGGTCCTGTGCCTGCTGGCCTGCTAGGTACTCTACAGTTCTTTCTTTTCAGAAGTGATTCCATCATTTTCCCACCACTGAGGTCAAACTAACAGGTCTGTAGTTTCCTGCTTCTGCCTTGCTCCCCACTTTCGTGAAGGGAATCACATCTGCCCTCCTCCAGTCCTCAGGTACCACCCCATCTTCCCATGATTTGTTAAAAAGTGTGGTTAGTGGTGTCACTAGGTCCTCCCTTAGCTCTTTTAGGATTCTAGGGTGAATTCCATCAGGCCCCATTGCTTTGTCCACCTTGAGTTTTAGGAGTTCTTTCAGTACTCTTTCTTCTGTAAATGGACTGGTGTCAACCCCACTATCCAGAGTGCTTCTACTGTTTGGTTTAGGTAACTCCTCCTCTTCCTCTTTTCTGAATACTGAGCAAAAGTATTCATTCAGTATCTCTGCCTTTTCACTGTCTCCCTCTGCCCACCTCCCCTCTCCTTTATTAATCTTCACTATCCCTCCCTTAACCTTTCTATGCTCCCTAATGTACCTATAAAATGTTTTATCCCCCTTCTTAACTGAGTTGTCTATCTTTTCCTCGGTGATGATGGGATCTTATTGGACAACCGGACCCCTGTTGGAGTTCTGATTCCAATTGGCTGCTTTTTACTCCATTTTAGATACCCCCCCAGACTCCTATTGGACCCCTATACACAGTCCAGGTCCAAAATGGAGGGGCCAGGTGCACACAGTACCAGCAGCAAAAGAAGCAGGTTAGACAAACTGTAATTCCACTAACACTCTATTTATGGCCAAACAGTTACATCTTTCAAAAAGGCTCCCGTTGTGCTTTTCAGCGACTACAGGATGGGGTGATTACAGCGCAGCTCAGGCGGGATTCAAACAGGGAAACACCAATACCCCCCATACCAACCCGCTAAAGCCTGCGAGCAGGCAGCCCTTAAAGAGACAGTACTGGAGGCTTTAAAAGCACTCACAATGCCCGCATTTTGGTGCCATAGCGCCGAACACCAGTTAGTCAAGGAGCATGTAAGCAAGCTCCAGGAAGGCTTTTAAGAACCCCCATTTATAAGGGGATTACATATATATATATATATATATATATATATATATATATGTATACATATATGTATATATATATATATATATATATATGTATGTATGTATGTATGTATAAAATCTCCTGCACAGTAGTGCAGGTATAGTTAGGGTTGCATGGTCACTTCTGTGTTAAACCCCAAATTTTGCATTTTAATAACTTTGCAACCATTCGTACAATTTGCCTGAAATTTTGCACGTACAGTCTGGTACCAAAGATCACTGGTTCTGGAAAGTTTTGTTCCAGTCAGATTTGCAGTTGCAAAGTTGTGGAGTGTCAAAAAGTGTGAAAAAGCCTCACTTTTTGGAAAATTCTTTGCTCGTCACTACAGACTGAACGGGTTGTCCGTCTGGTTTGAAATTTTCAGGGTATATGGGGACTGGCTCAATGATGTGCTTTTTGATGGTTTGGTGAAAAAATGTTAATCCATTCAAAATGTATTCAAGTTTAAAATGTCCCATTATAGCCTATTGGAAAAAAATGTCAGCCTCGAAAGTACTTTTTACTTAAGCGAAAGCACTTTTGACTGTCGCAAATAGGTTTTGCATTTTTGTTCTGCCACCATCTTGTATTCAGTTAGTGACATAGAAAAAACGATGTAGCTCAAAAAATACTGCCTCTTGGTAAACACCAACAGTTGGGTTTTACCTAATTGGGGCCCTAGGAACACGACCCTGGCATTAGTTTTTCGATAGGATGCCCAGAAATATGATTTATAAAATTTTCCACCATTTTAGCTGCAGAACTCCTATGAAAATTTTGTGGAAGGTCCATGGACTTTCACGAACATTTTTGCGAAACTTTCGTAAATTTGAGAGACTTTCGTAAAATTCCACAGAATTTTCATGGAAGTACATCCTCCTAAAAAACAGTTTCTTTGCCACCTCATAGCCCAAAAATGGTTAGGAAAGTTGGGCTGAAACTTGCAGGGCAGCAAGGGTTTGCACCACAGATGTGCCTTTTGTTGGTTTGGTGAAAAAATATACACCGGTTCCGTTGTTATAACATTCAGAAGTGTAGAAATTTTCAATAGGATAACATTGTGCGTACACACCACCTTTCGGTGGCTATATCTCAAAAATGGTGCAAGATACAGATTTTTTGCTAATTGCAGCTAGGTGTACTAAGCACACGTGGAGGTTACTAGGTCATGATTACAAATGCTGTGGAATGTTTTCCGAAGTTTCTATGGTTACTGAAATATTGCCACATTTGCAGCACAAGGGTTACCTGAAGTGGCTCTAGGCCTGCGCTATGTCTGTATACTTATGGGAAGATGGGGGCGCAGGGCCCAGAGGGCCCTGTACTCTCACATGAAAATCAGAGACAAGTTTCAAGTTTATTGATTTGGAAACAACCTTTGAGCTGGAAACTCATTTACAAAGGTTCCACATCTAGACAGGACATACAATACAGAAAAATAGCAATGTCACAAGAATCAACTACAAGGTCACTTGGCAAGATTCTAAACAATAATTTCACTCAGTTGCGGACTTTAGAGTTGTTTGCACATTTTAGTGTAAAGAGTGGAGACATGATACATATAGAGTTTAGACTACTATATGATCTTAATTAAAGGATAATAGGAAAGAATAGAAAGGATTATAGAGGTGGAAAGTTAAACACTATGCCACCACAGGAAGACGTTGTCAGAGTTTAGTTAGTGATATAGCTAATGGGGATGGGGGAAGGGGAGTCAGTGGTGTGATGGGAGGGGAAGTGTCCAGGGAAGAGTGGGGTGAATTGGAGGGAGAGGGTAGTGGGAGGAGCAGCGTCACAGGCATAGATGGTGAGGCCCTAGGCTGGACTGCTGGGGTCCTCAGATATTCAAAGGGATGGGGGTAGAAACATAGAAACATAGAAGTTGACGGCAGATAAGGACCGCAAGGCCCATCCAGTCTGCCCATTTCTTTTTCTACCTTATAAATGTGCCATCGGCCTTTGCTCTGTCAGTGACCTATCTATTCATAGTCATTTGTCTTGCTCCCTTATGCCTATCCCATGCCTGTTTGAAGCCCTGCACTGTATTCATAGCCACCACTTCTTGTGGTAAGCCATTCCATACATCTACCACCTTTCTGTGAAAAAGAATTTCCTCACATTCCCCTTAATCGGCCTCCCTCTAATCTCATGCTGTGTCCTCTTGTCCTGCTATTTTTCTTATATTTAAACATGTTAGACTCTTTCACCTTGTTTATGCCCTTAAGGTGTTTAAATGTCTCGATCATATCACTCTCTCCCTCCTTTGCTCAAGGGTATACATATTGAGCTCCGTTAATCTGTCCTCATATGTCTTCTGATGCAGTCCCTGCACCATTTTGGTTGCCCTTCTCTGGACTGCCTCAATTTGGTTAATGTCCTTGTGAAGGTGTGGCCTCAATACTGCATGCAGTACTCCAGATGGAGGCCTAACCAATGTCTTGTACAGAGGATTATTACCTCCCTCTTATGACTTGTGACCACCCCTCTAATACACCTAACACCCCTAGCTTACCTACTGCTTTGAGGTCTGCTTGGATGATTTTAGGTCATCAGTGATAATGATGCCCAAGTCTCTTTCTTCCTTTGTGACTGCTAGCAACTCCTCCCAGCCTATAAGTGGCTTCAGGGTTTCTCTTCCCTATGTGCATGATTTTGCACTTCTTTGCATTAAATCCCAGTTGCCACTCTTCTGACCATTCTGCTAGTTTATCAGATCTCTTCTCATTCTGCCCACCCCATCTGGATCATCTACTCTGTTGCAGATCTTGGTGTCATCTGCAAACAGACAAGCCTTACCCTCTAGTCCATCTGCGAGGTCACTAATGAAGATGTTGAATAGGACTGGCCCCAGGACTGATCCCTGAGGTACCCACTTGTGACTTGCATCTCTTCTGACTGTATACCATTACCACCACTCTCTGCTCCTCTGGATGACCACACTGCTGGTTGCCAGTCAAAGAAATCTATGAATTAGTTTGACAGGACCTTCTTTTGTAAACCCATGCTGTCTTGGATCCTGTGCCCTATGGATTCCAGGTGTTGCACTATCCTTTCCTTAAGGTGCCTCCATAATCTTGCCCACTACTGAGGTAAGACTGGCCGGTCGTAGTTCCCCGCCTCCTCCCTGCTACCACTCTTGTGGAGTGGGATCACATAAACCCTTCTCCAGTCTTCTGGGACCTCTCCTGTGCTCAGAGACTCACTAAACAATTCTGCTAATGGCTCTGCTAGTTCCTCCTTTAGCTCCTTAAGTACCCTGGGATGTATGCCATCAGGTCCCATTGCCTTATCCACCCTGAGCATAGCAAGCTCTTGTAGGACCCTTTCTTTTGTGAAGGGAGTAGTGCTCACCTCCCTCCCCCCTGTGTCCATGATGCTGAGCTGTGGGCCCTGCCCTACCTTCTCTTCAGTAAATACTGAGCAAAAGTATCTATTTAGGATAGATGCCTTTACAGGGTCCTCCTCCTCACATGCTCCCTTTTCTCCATTAAGCTTATCAATACCCCCTCTGGACTTTCTCCTTTCACTAATGTATCTATAGAAAGTCTTGTCACCTTCTTTACTGTTCGTGCTAGTGTTTCCTCAGTTTGGGACTTTGCCTGCCTTACTGCCTGCTTCCCTTAGGGCAGTTTGGTATGCCTCCCTATCTTCATCCCACTGTGTTCCTTATATTTTCTGAAGGCCAGCCTTTTGGCTCTGACCTTTTCTGCTACTGTATTTGAGAACCAAAGTGGTTTCCTTCTTCTTTTGCACTTCCTTTTCTGTCTAACACAATGGGATGTTGCTTCAAGTATTGTATCCTATAATGCTTGCCCACTTTGCCTGTACCCCCTCACCTGTGTTTCTTTTTGCCAGGGCTAGCTTAACTCTGTTGGCCATCTTATCAAAGTCAGCTCCTCTGAAGTCCCATATTTTTGCCTTGGAATGGGATGATTTAGATGTAGTAGTCAAATTGAACCATACCATGTGATGGTCACTGGCCCCCAGGTGACCTTCTACCTGGAGATCTGTGATCCCTTCTTTGTTAGTCAGTACTAGATCTAGGATAGCCCTGTCTCTTGTGGGTTGCTGTACCAGTTGTTTGAGGCCCTCCCCCTGCAGGAATCCACTATGAGTCTAGTTCTGGCAGATGTTCCTGCTGGTATTGACCAATCTGTATCTGGCATGTTGAAGTCTCCCATTATCAGAACCTCCCTTTAGCTGTCATGTTTTGTATATCTTCTAACAGTAATGTGTCTATGTCCTCCCTCTGGTCTGGGGGCCTGTAGACAACCCCAGTTCTTATGGCTGTCCATTTCCTGTTTCAGGGTGACCCACAGTTCTTCTGGCTCCTTATGTGTATTCTGAATTTCTGTAGCTTTGATATTTTCATTAACATACAGGGCCACTCCTCCCCTCTTTTTGCAGCTCGGTCTCTTCTGAACAATACATAGCCAGGTACTGAAGTCTCCCAAGTGTGGTTACTGGTAAACCACGTCTCACTAATTGCTACTATGTCCAGTTTAGCCTCTGACATTATTGCCTGCAGGTCTGGGATCTTATTTCCCAGGCTGTGAGCATTTGTGTACATGATTTTCCATTGGCCAGATTTTGGTGTGTTAGTTGTTGGGTGAAGTTTGGCATTACCCCTGTGCATCGTATGGGGAGACAAACCTTTTTTCTTACCTGATGATGCAAATGAATGGCAAACACGCTGAATTCCTGTTTGACCACTAGCTGAGGGGGGAAGGGTGTTCTTCCCATTCGACGTATGGGGTGCTGCACCCCTCTCCCCATTTGCTAGTTTAAATATTCTGCAAAGACATCAAACTTCTGCCCCAATGCACTGACTCCCTCTTTAGTCAGATGCAGTCCATCAAATTTAAAGAACTTTCGCTCCCAGAACTGTTGCCAGTTCCCTACAAATCTGTGTCCTTTTTCCTGGCACCAGTCCTTGAGCCACGTGTTTAGCTCCCCTATCTCCCCTTCTCTGACCTTCCGTCCATCTGCTCCCTTCTCCCAGACTGGCAGGATCTCAGAGAAAGAGATGCCGGATGAAATAGATGATAGTTTGTCACCCAGCCTAGTCAGGTGTTCCTTGGTCTCCACAACTGACCGGCTGGCGAGATCATTAGTCCCTATGTGTACTAGGACATCAATGTTTTCTCCTGCTTTGTGAACAATTTTAGCAATGTGGTCAGTGTCTCTCCATGCTGATGTACCTGGGAGACATCTGACCATCACCCCTGGCTGGAGATGGGTATCAACTCCCCGAATCATGGAGTCTCCTATGATCAGAAGTTTTTTGGATTTCCTTTGTGCTTGTTTAGTTTTGGTTCCTGATTTGGGTGAGTATTGTTGTGCTAGCTCCTGTGCCGCAGTGTCCTGCTCTGCAGTGTCTTCTGCCTCTTTATTTGATTTCAGAGATAGAGGCAGATACCTGTTTGTAGTGTTTATATGGTTTTTGGAGGTAATGTGTTGGAGAGCAGAGAGCGATGGGGCACCTGATTTGCTCCTCCTAACCACCTGCCAACCTCCTGGACCAACTACCCTCTGCGGTCGAGGTTTTTCTGTTGGGTGGGGGGATTAGAGACTCACAAGGCAAGTGCAAGTGCAGTGAGTAAAGGTTGTTACTATAGGTGGGGGTGGCTGGGGTGAGAGGCTAAATGCTGCTACTAAGTGATAGGATGGATCTCCTATAGGGAAGTAGGTATTACTTGAAGCAGTTACAAGTGGATAAGTTGGCGAGGTGCTGTTTAAGGTGTGCTTTAAAGATTTTCAGGCTCTGTAAGCCAGTTGTGCTGACTGGGAGATAATTAAAACATTGTGGAGCCTTGTAGGAGAAGGAGAGTTTCCCCAGGGATGTTCTTCTGAAAGGTACCTTGAAAGCGCAACATGAAGTCCCACGGATATTGTGCTGGGAACTAGTTGTCTGGAACATTTGTTGGATGCAAGGTGATACAAGAGCTAGAAGTGCTTTTTTGCCTAGGATGCAGGTCTGGAATGGTATCCTGTCCCTAAGGTTGAGCCAGTGTGTGTGATTATATAGCAAGTATGTGTGCAGTTGGTTGTCAGCCCCTAGGGCAAACCTGCAGGTCTTATTTAGCACAGTGGAGATCCTTTTTAAGGCAGTGTCAGAGGCTGCGCTGTATACCACTGGGCCAAAAGCAACCACTGACAGTACAGAACTCGTGACCGATAGTCACAGGGCATCGGACGTGAGGTATTTCCTGTGTCTATACAGGATTCTAAGCTTAGCATTGATGCTTTTTACCACATGATCAATGTGATAGGAGAAGGTGAAGGATTTGTTGATATGAATACCCAGGTGTTTGAATATCTGTACCTGCTCGAGTGGTGCATTCTTGGTGTTGGTGATGGTCAACGTGGGATTCTTTTTCCTAAGGTGGGGGCTGGTTAGTAACATCATCTTGTTTTTTTATAGTTGAGAAGTTTGTAGTTTGTAAACCAGTCCTCCAACAAGTTGAAGGTAGTTTGCAATTTTCTTGCCAGTTCAGTTATATTTGAGCTTCGGCTCAGAATTACTGCATCATCTGCATAAAGGATGACTGTACTGGGGCGTGATGCGGGAAGTCTGTTTATGAAGAGACTAAACAGCAGAGGGCCTAGGATGGCTCCCTGAGGGATGCCTAGGGAGATCTCTCTGGCAGTAGATAACACTGCTCCGATCTTTATCCTTTGATTCCTAGTGGCTAGATAGTCACTAAACTAGCCCACAGAGGCTAGTGACAGGCCCAGATCTGTCAGCTGTTGTAGGAGAATCTTAAGGTTGACCATATCAAATGCTTTCGTTAGGTCAATAAAAATGGACCCCATAAGGCTTCCATCATTCATGGCTTGGTGAACATAATCCGTGAATTCGACTAAGGCTGTGGTGGTACTGTGACCTTTCCTGAAGCTGTGCTGCTGAGAACACTGTAGGTTGTATTTATCCAGGTATTTGGTAAGCTGGTCTGGCACTATTCTCTCAAGTGCTTTACAGAGGGGGTGCAATATGGATATTGACCTATAGTTGGCCGTGGAAGCTCGGTAGCCATTTTTGTACACTGGTGTGACAAGTGCCTGCTTCCACAGGGTGGGGAATTTTCCCAAGGAGGGACTTGTTGAAGATTTTTGTGATTGGGATGATTACCTCATCAAGGGTGAGTCCCACAATCTTCATGTCAATTAAATTGCTACTTATTCTTGTTTTCATAGGCACTCTTTTTATATATTTCTTTGTGTCCTTTACTGAGATGTGCCTGAAATAGAATTTTGGGTGGCTGTTAAGTGAGGCAGTGTTATGTCGCAGAGCCACTGAGTCATTCAGGCAATCATGAGGGAGGACAGAGCTCAAATCTGTGAAGGCAGCATTGAAGGAGTTGGCAATGGCTAGAGGATCCAGCGTGGTGCCACCATTAAATCTGAGCATAGAGGGTACTTTCTTATCAGCATTACCGAGCAACTCTTTTATGTTGTCCCGAAACCTTTTACCGTTACCCCAAGTTTTATCAAGTTACTCTTTGTAGCATTTGGCCTTGGCTGCCCTGATGGCATAGGATCAGTTGTTCCTAGCTTCACGGTACTGTTGCATGCCATGAGCTATTCCTGAGGCTTTGGCCTTATGTCACAGGTTGTCTCTACGATGCATCATCTCCATTAGGCTTCCAGTAAGCCACCCATTCTGCTACGAACTTCGTGTCTTCTCGAGAGTCCGAAGGTGTCGCAAATGGTATTAAACTTGTCTGTGAAGAACTTTATCGCCATATCGATTTTATCCAGTGCATTCCAGTCAACTCCGGCACGAGTGGCTTTGAAGTCATTAAGCATACACTTCCCAAATACTCTACTCTCAGTTATTATAGGCACAACCTTCTCTTGTTTATTAGAGCAGAGGCAGATGATAAAGGAGTGATCACTCAGAGAATCCAGTAAAACACTGACCCCCTTTACCCACTCCGGGCAACTGACCAGTACCCAGTCAATGAGGGTACTATTACAAGTCTTGTAATTATGGTGAGTTGGTTCTTGCACCAGCTGGGTAAGGTACGTGGTGTCAATGAGATCCTTAAGAGGTTTACTCTCTTTACAGAGCCAGTTGATATTAAAGTCCCCTGTAATCTGGACCTCAGAGCTCATTTTGATTTTCATTAACATTAGGCAGTCCTAATTTAGCCTTCCCAGGGGGTATGTATACCAAGATCACTGTGAGTGCCTTTTTCTAGCCCCCTAGCAAGAATTAAGTGGCCAGTAATTCGGGCGCAGGGGAGTTACTGGAAGAGGGGAGCGTACTGCCCTGCATGTTGTCCTGAAGGAATCTGAGGCATCCCTCTCCTCTCTTGGATGCTCTGTCCAACCTAAAAATTGTGTAGCCTAGGAGCATTATTGTGCAGTCCTAAATGCATGAGTTCTGGCTCAGTGTGCCTTTCTCAGTTACAAAACTTTTAAATTAAAATAAAAAAGAGAATCTTACTCCAAAGATGCTGGTATATTCTGTCCAGATGAGATGGCACTCGTGGATCAGTGCAGTGAACTATTTGTCTGACTACATGCACATCATCACTGCATTTCTGCACAGTGAAACATCTGGAGCAGCAACCCTCAGAAGGCTGAAAGACCTACTGAGAGACTAGTTTTATTTATTTAAAAGTTTCACCAGGAAGGCATTATGAGCAGAAATTGCTCATTTCCAGATGTATCATGGGAGAAAGGGGTAGAGGGGAGGCAGTAGTACAGTATATGTACAAAATAAATACAAGCACAAAAATAAATACAGAGTAAGGTATGTTACAGGGGAATTACTAAGCATGTTGGCTGAGATTCACAGATGCCTACGCACCACATAAGGGCAGTACATAGGCATTCCCATGGCCGACTGCTACATGGCAGTGCCCTGCGCACCCCCAGTGGCATTCACCTATGTACACTTTAGCACTCCTAGCAAGTGATCCCCGGCAGGATGCAAGATGCTGTGTCAGAGGTGGGTCAGTGGGCATGCCAGGGAGTACTTTGTTGTGGTGCCCATTGACGACAGCACTGCATGCAATTTGGGATTTTATCCACTCCGTGCGGGGGGTGGAGGCATAGCCATTGTCCCACTTTCCCAGTGCCATCGTTGACCACGACAAGGTAAAGCTGGTTGCTTCCCCATGCCACCCCAGCCACATGGGCAAGAGGGGGTCTGGGAGTGGCTGCTCAGGCACACATCAGGCATCCCTGTGAGGATGCAGTTCATGGGGACTTAACACCCCCGCAGCGTGTTGGGCCAGAGATCCACTAGCAGACCAGGTCTGAGCATTTCATTGGCTACCACCCATGTTCTACAAACCGCCCTCACACTAGCGTGCTGGGGGTGGAGTGGCTCCTCAGACAGGAGGCACGTGGTTGGTAGTGATCATGAATTCAGGGCCAGCGCACCCGTTCCCAGTTGCGGTGCCACCCGAGCGAGTTACTCACATTTTGAATGTGTAACCCACACCTTAGTGAATCGTGGCCATTGTGTGTACATGTGCAGTAGGAGCAATTTTGGTACAATTAGGTGATACAGGATTCACAGAGTAGCAGATGACAAAGCTGGAACAAGTACAGATAATTTTATTGAGGGATACATACGTGACAGAGTTATAAGATGTTAATATAAACATATTAATGCAACATCCTATGGGAACAATACAAGGAAGCATCTTGAGAGGGGATGAGACAAAGCAGCAGCCAGAGTGAAAGTACAGACACCCCGGGGAAGGTGGGGGACTTGGAGGAGGTTCTACGGACAGTTGCAGACAGGGGAGATGAAATCACATAGAAGGTAGGAAAGGGAGTGCAGGGTGGAGGCAGAGTGGAAGGGTAAGGGGAAGGCATTCCACAGCTTGGGGCTACAGTATGAGAAGGTGGCCTGGCCAGCAGCAGTAGACCTGTGAGGAAGGGCAAGAGTTCAGGGACTGGCATTATGAAGGGAGTAGGAGAGTGGGGGAGGTGGATAGGATGGTCGTCAGGTAAGAAGGAAGGTTCCTGAACTTGAATTTGGATACAAAGCCAGTGCAATGGTTGAGGTATCTCTTTTCAAGTGATGGGAAGGAGATGGTTTTGTAGAGGTTGCAGTGATGGGTCCAAGGTGGGCAATCTACTGCAAAGCGGCAGAAAGAGTGAAAGAGGGTATCCAGTCTGGCCAGGGAGGGCTTGGGAGCTGCACTGTAGACTATATCATCATAGTCAAATGTAGGGAGGATCATTTTCTGTACAGTCATGCTGCACACCAGCAGAAAGGTGCAGCCACATTCTTAATCGAGAGCACCAAGCTTGGGGTGCAGTTTCTTCTGGGTGGCATCAACATGCACAGAAAAATCCATTTGCTGGTTAAACCAAATCCCTAGATACCTAAAGGAGGTGACATCATCTAACGTGATCCCATCCAGTGTGTGGAAAAAAGGAGGGAGTTTAGTGTAGCGAGTCTCTGCCTTGTGTCAGAGGTCACGGAGACAGTCTTCTTGGCATTTAGGAACAAACGATTGGAACGGAACCAGAGTTGAACTTCATCAAAGCCCTACTGAAGTCTGGTCATCACATCTGAAGGGGAAGAGCCAGAGGAATACAGGATTGTATCATCCACGTACATGTGAATAGAGATGGAGGTGCAGACAGCTGGATGGTCATTTAAGAGGGCTTCAAAGAGAAGTGGGCCAAGCATGGAGCCCTGCAGGACACCAGTACTGGTGGGGAGGGGGGTTAGGGAGTCATCAATCTTGGCTGATTGCGACCTGCCCAGCAGGAGTGAAACCAGGCAATAGCGGGTGCTAAGAGTCCAGTGTCAGACAGTTTGTTCAGGAGGAGAGATTGGGATACCATGTCGAAAGCCTTGGCCAGGTCAAGTTAATATCACCATGGTGAAGGGGTATGCTGCTGGCAGATAAAGCATAGTAAGTAATAAAAAAAAAAAAGAGTAGCCACAACGATCATTATGTCCAGTAGTAGCGGCAGCTTTTATTTCAGTCTACATGTATCTGTGGCTTGTATTAGAGGGTGGCTAATATTGAAGGGCTGCTTCTAATCTAAAACATGGTATGCAGTGGTACCGCTGGAGAAATGTGTCCCTGCCCTGCCACCCTCACCATCCAGGAGTCCACCGCTGTCCAGCTTGCCCTTCTTCTCCTGGGCATCTTCTGGGTCAGTGGCAGTGGACTTATTGGCCCCTGGGAGTTGGACTGTGCCATCTGTATCCTGTCCAGCTTGAGCCAGAGTCTAGTGACCTCTTCTCACAACCCCCAGAGGTGCATACAAATAGGGCAGTACTTCAGACTCCAGAAAATCTCCCTGGAGACAGCTACACCACACCCATTGCACAGCACCACTCCCATTTCTGTTTATATTTGCTTCCTCCTGCTCCTTTCTGTGCCATGTCCCTCTGCTTTAGTCCTACCCCTTGAGTCCTTGATCAACTTTTCTGTGTCACCCTACCCTGGATAGGGTGTCTCCTGACTTTTCCTTATTCCATTGCTTCCTGCTTGCTACCATACCTTCCTAAAATCCAAAAATCCCCTGATGAAGACCAACATTGGTTGAGGTGCCAGGGCTTTGTAGTCCTTCTGATGTTGTAATAGAAGTCCTTGCCTTTTTGCTACTGAAGTTATTTACTTCCTGAGTGCAGTTTTTTGCCTTCTCACCTTATCTTCCTTCCTGCTCCCCCTGTCTCTTTATTACTTAGATTATTTTTTCCCTTCGTACCTCTCTGGAACCCTTATATCTCATTACCCTAGATAGGGTCTGTTTCCTTTTCTTACTAATGACCTACTTTTTCCTCTTTACCCTTTTCCTGGAATGTAAGAATGACAAAAGTGACCAGCTGGAGAGTGTCCTTCTCAGTCCTCCTCCACAGGCCAGCCCCCAATGATATAGACTCATTACAAACCCAGGTCACCGGCATCATAAGCTGTAACCTACCACTGCACCAGTGGGCCAGCTACTTGCACTGGCATTACAAGCCATATCCCTACCACTGCATCAGTGGGCCAGCCACCTACACTGGCATCACAAGCCATAACCTACCACTGCACCAGTGGGCCAGCTACTTGCACTGGCATTACAAGCCATATCCCTACCACTGCATCAGTGGGCCAGCCACCTACACTGGCATCACAAGCCATAACCTACCACTGCACCAGTGGGCCAGCTACTTGCACTGGCATTACGAGCCATAACCCTACCACTGTGCCAGTGGGCTGGCTACCTGTACCAGCATCACATGCCATAGCCCTACCCCTGTGCCAGTGGGTTGGCTACCTGCACCAGCATCACATGCCATAGCCCTACCCCTGTGCCAGTGGGCTGGCTACCTGCACCAGCATCATATGCCATAGCCCTACCCCTCTGCCAGTGAACTGGCTACCTGCACCAGCATCACATGCCATAGCCCTACCCCTGTGCCAGTGGGCCAACTACTGTAGCAGTTCTTTTGTTAAATCTCTCGCTTGTAATTTCTTTAGGTTTTTAAAATCACAAAGGTAGTTGTAAACTAATATTAACATAAACGTATAGTATATAAAAACTAAGAACTTTTAAAAAAATTTTTTTGTTCTTTATATGCTAATGTAAATATAGTGAATCCCAAATAAATGATCTCTTTGCCTCCATCCTATCTATGTCCTTGTGGAGATAGGGTCTCCAGAACTACACCAGTACTCCAGATGGGGTGTTCTACTTTATTACTGTATACAGTATATATGCATCAGTTTTAAAATGAGCAGCTTACTTACAAGGAAAGAACAGCTGGCAGCCCCATCTACGCTGACCGCATGGTCCTATTGGCTGAAATGGTGGTGTGACGGCATGAACCATGTGAACTGAGGGGGGTACCAAAAACACCAGGGCATCTTACTGTGCTCCTCATCATTCTTCAGGTACAGTGTGTGGGGGTACCTCAAACTCCACCCAAAAAATTGGCAGCTCCAAACACCAACACACACCAGCAGTTTCTGTACACACATGGTGAGGACTGGGGGGGTTACAGAAAAATGAATTTCCAGCCAACACCACGACTCTCTAGCCCAGATGTCTTCAGTTGCAGTCTGCTGGAGATACAGTACTTGAGTATTCCCTTGTGGCAAAGCAACAGTACAACACCAATTATCCAATCCTGATCATCCAATACCCATTCTAAATATTAGGGGACAGGGGTCCAGTTCATTAGATAGAGATTTCTGGATGGTCATGTTTCAGATAATCAGGGTTGTACTATACTTGCAGATGTGCTAGACAATGAGGATAAGCATACCAGGTGTCAGGTATATCCTTAACAAACTGCCAAAAGAAAACAATAGGTGTTTGTGAGTTGCAGGAATATGAAAATAGTATTTGAAATTCTTCTTAGAAAATGTGGATTAATACCATTAATGCCATCCTACATATAATTTGTTTAATTTCAGCAATAACTGTATCAAAACATTTGAATATAAAAAATGTGGCTACTAATTGAACAACCACAGATTATTTGTCCTGGTGAAAAAATGCCATGGGAAAAACAGCTGAACAAAATGCTGAATACAGCAACACATGCCCCCATCCATTATACATACATGCAGTCATAACATATTTCTCAATTGTTTTAATTCTGCCATGTATATAGCGTACAAAAACTTTAGCTAACAAAATAAATGAAAACAAATAAAAACTGCAGAACTTGCCATTTCCGTAAAAAATGAGAAGTAATTTATAATTCTGTTTGAGACTGAAGAATATCAGGGAAATTTTCATGGTTATACTTACCAGCTGAAAGCAGGGGGAACACAGCTAATAAATCCATATGCCTTTTGCATGTACAGTGAAACTGGTTTGAAAGTGTAACTGTGGAAGGGATCCAAACTAAATCGGGGAGGGAGGAAGGAAGTACTTTTTTCAGTTTATGATGGGGAAAAATGGGAGAGGCAGCTGACTGAAGTCTTCAGTTATGACTCAGTAAGTATTCAAAAAATTGTACTTGGAAGATGGTTTTGGATCTATGTCTAATCTTCATTTAGTAATAATTTACTCTTAAAAAGTACTTTTATTAAATACTTCTTAGAATTTCATATTCCTTGAGGCTGTAATATTTTGATGACGATTAAAGATGACTAGATTTAGTCTTTGAAGACATATTTATTTATTTATTTATTTATTTATTTATTTATTTGTTTAAGGCTTTAACCAGGAAGGCATGCTGAGCAGGCTACTGCTCAATTCCAGATGCGTCCTGGGGAGGGGCAGTACATACATGGTTGAATGTAAGCAAGTACAAAGAATAATGCAAATACAAAATACATAGTACTATGGCTGCCTTAATACTAAATTTAGTATTTAACTTTGGTGAGGGTGATGGTGATGATTTGCTTTAATCAGTTCTACTCAGCAGTTTAAGCAGGTATTGCTGTCCTTGTTCTAAGGCTATTTTTTGGGAGATATCAGTGTTGTGGTGTTTTTTAACCCCCTGCTTCAAAGGGATTAGAAAACTTGGGCAGGCATTGCTCCTCGGTGCTCAAAACCAGCCTTTTGTAGCTGATTTGGTGTTGGCTAGTTCGCCTTTTTAAAGGCGAACTATATACATTGCCCGGCCCCACTCCTTACTCCTGTATTGTAATCTACATCACCATAGCAACTGGTGACGTCAGCACTGAAAGCACTATAAAACTGTCAGCTCCAGCGAGTGGAGTCGAGCACAGAACAGAGGCGACGCAGGCAGAGGCCAGCGGCGTCTGTCGGCGTCCATAGGCGGAAGAAGGTGGAAGGTAATTGTGCTTTTAACAAACACTATAGCCCCTAAACTGGTATTTTTATGAGCTTTGTTACTGTGGACACAAAGTTTAGGCATTTAAATATCTGTTAAGTTCTTTAAAAACCTTATTTTCTCTGCTTTGGAGTTGTTTTGGTCTGATTAATTTATTTCTTTCTTTATAAGGTTGTCACCATGGAGGATATCCAAATAAATAAAGAATGCTTTGGGTGCAGATGTCAATCCTGTAACATGTATTTATTATCTGATATTAACAACGTTACCTTGCCTTTTACTTGTATAAAATGTAAGGTTAACCGTGATTTAACTGCTGAACTCGAGCTGTTTAATAATAGCTTGAGATTTTTAGAATCAAGTCAACAAGAAACATCTAGTAGATTTAAAAACCAAACTGGTGATATTTCTCAATCCTCCAAACATCAATTAGTAGGCAAACAGTCAAAACAACAGGGGAAAAATCTTAAATCACTATCAAAGTGTCAGAAGGTAAATAAATCTATCATTTTTCTCAAGAAACTACTGAAATACTCCCCGAACAAAACAAAAAAAAGTGTCAGTGTTAAAAGAACAAGGGAAGAAGATGCATCTGATAATGCAGATGAAGATTGGTATATTCTACAAAGTCAAAAAAATGCAAAAAAGGGCAGAAGAGCAGACCAATATATGGTTTCAACTTTCAATTCTTTTGATCCCTTGACATATATTTCGGATATAACCCATTTCTCAGAATTAACAAGTGCCCCTACTGTTGAAAATATTGATAATACAGATAATCCAATATTTACTGTAACTAATGTAACTATTTCCCAGGCTGAGCTTAACTCTCTTTCCCCCTCTCCTTGTATTGCACAAACTATTATTGATGCTAGAGAAACTATTAATCATGACTTCTCTGATGAAAATCCTTTGATTTCTCTAGATCTAGAAAATTGCGATAATCTGAAGTTGAATCAAGATGATGCTTGCAACAAAAAAAGACAAGTAATAGTCTTAGGAGACTCCATCATCAAACATATCGATAGAATTATTTGCAATCCAAATAATGCTAATAGAACTCTCTCTAGTTTCAGGGGTGCTGGTATTACTGATATCACAGAGATGTCCAGCTCTATTATACAAAATTCTGGTTCCAAACCTTTAGTAATAGTTCACATAGGAACCAACAATGTACTAAAGGATTCTATTCAAAAACTAAAAGAAGACTTTGTAGCATTAACCAATAAACTATTGGACTTAGGATGTGAGGTACTTCTGTCTGAAATCTTGCCTATTCCCAGAGCTAATCATTCTCAGCAATGTAAAATGAGAGAAATAAATAATTGGTTGAGATTTTGGTGTCTTAGACAGAATATACAATATATCACACATTGGGAGGACTTTTATGGTAAATCGAACCTTTATTGTTGGGATGGACTTCATCTTAGTAGGAGAGGTAGTAGGCTTTTGGGTGAAAGCATAGCCCATTCCATTAATGGTTGTTTAAACTTCCAGCAAAGGGGGAGTTGTATGTATTAAATGCAACTCTTTAACCTCAACCACTTAAACCTCTTCTTAATCCCACAATCATAAGAAACCAAAATTCCACTCCATTAAATATTATGGGCTCTATTCTTAAATCAAACATAAATATTATATTGACTAATGCCAGAAGTCTACATAATAAAAAAGAAGAGCTTACTTACATTCTACAATCAAAAAACATATCAATCTGCGGAGTTACTGAAACTTGGTACAAGGATGATGATTGGAACACTGACATAATGGGATATAATAAATTTCATAAAAACCGAAATGACAATAAAAGGGTGGAGGTGTTTTATTATATATTGAGGAAAACTTGAAGGTGAACATAATTAATACTAAAATAAATACCAATGAGAGTTTATGGGTCAACATTTTTCTCCCCCAAAGTCCACTAGTAATTGGGTTAATATATAGATCTCCCAGTCTAACTTATGATGAGAACCATAGCCTAGTTGAAGAAATATCTGAGGTATACATTAATACTCCCTATATATTGATGCTTGATTTTAATCTTCCAACTGTTAATTGAGACAATTACACATCAGCTTCAAATATTGAAAATAAGTTTATGGATGTTTTCCTTCAATCTAACCTGGAACAAATAGCAAACAAACCTACCCGTGGGAACAATATCCTTGATATTGTACTCACTAATGTCAATGAGAAAATAGAAAACACTAAACTACTTCCTCCCTTGGGTGATAGTGATCACTGTATTGTTAAATATGAATACATAACAGATTTGTCATGCACCAATGGTATTACCAAAATCAAAAATTTTAACAAGGCAAACTATACAAAAATAAATGATTTTTTATCCAAATGGAATTGGGTGTCTGAACTAAATAACTTGAACTTATTACAAATTTGGGAAAAAAAATCAATAAAATTAACATCTGTCTTTCCAATTGGGTTCCTTATAGAACAAAGTATTGCAACAATAAACGTGTGACTCTATGGTGGTCCTTAAATATCAAGAAACAATTGCTAAAAAAATGAAAATTATATAGAAAATATAGAAAAACTAAATCCAATAGTCTCTTGGAGAAGTACAAAATTGCAGCTAAAAATTAAAACACATGATTAAATCTTCTAAAACTAGAGTTGAACTAAATTTAGTTACAAAGGTTAGAGACAATAAAAAACAATTTTATAATTATATTGGTTCCATGAAAGAAAGACATCAAACAATAGGTCCCTTTAGTATCAATGACATTCCTACTACTGATGAAACAGCCACTGCTACAATTTTAAATGAGAAATTTTTAAACGTTTTTGAAATTAAGGAAGTTGCAAACAGACCCTTTCTTGCAAATAACACCAGTTTTCCTGTTTTTACAAAAATGGAGGTTGAAAAACTGATTAAATCATTAAAACCAAATAGCTCTCCAAGTCCAGATGGTATTCCACCCAGATTTTTACACAACATTAGTCATTTAATTTCTGGTCCACTGGCTAAGTTATTTAATGCATCCATCAACGAAGGCAAAGTTGTTCAGGCCTGGAGAGAAGCAATAGTTATCCGTATTCATAAGGGTGGATCTAGACATGACCCAAATAATTATCGCCCTATAAGCCTGACTTCCAACATAGGTAAAATTATGGAAAGACTGCTTAAAACCCATATTGTAAACCATATTGAAAGGAATAAACTTGCTGATATCTTTCAACATGGATTTGTGACTGAGATCAGTTTTGACCAATCTATTACAGTTCTTTGAACCCGTGAGTGCTGCATTAGATAAGGGAATTCCGGTGGATGTGATATTTTTGGATTTCTCCAGAGCTTTCGACAAAGTATCACATAAAGTGCTATTACAGGAATTGGTCAAAATTAAGTTGCAACCTAATATTATAAATTTGATACAATCATGGCTGGACAACAGAACACAACAGGTATCAGTGAAGGGTCACCTGTCAGAGGCGGGTATAGTAACTAATGGTGTTCCCCAAGGCTCTGTTCTGGGTCCGATATTATTTAATAATATGGTTTCTACAATGCCTACAACTGATAAGATATGGGTCTCAAAATACGCTGATGATTGTAAAATTGGTAGTTTGGTAAGCACCTTACATGATCAGTGCCTACTGCAAAATCATCAAAATAACTTATCTAACTGGGCAAAAGCTTATGGAATGTTTTTTAATGTTGACAAATGTAAAGTTTTACATCTGGCAAAAATAACATGGCTTTCGACTACTCTCTAAACAATGTAATATTAAAAAGTATTACTGAAGAAGAGGATTTGGGAGTTATAATCTCAAATAATTTAACCTTTATAAGAAATAATATAATCAAAGTTAAAAATGTAACAAAATAATTGGTTCAATTTTAAGAAATATTAAAAGCAGAGACTCTAATGTTATTATACCACTTTACACCAGTTTGGTACGTCCCCACTTGGAATACTGCTCCCAATTTTGTGCACCAATTTCAATTGGGGGTTTAAAACTAGCCGAGGGCATTCAGCGCAAATTTACTAAGAAAGTTACAACTTTACATAATAAAAGTTATGAAGATAGATTAAAAAAAAATTAAAACTATTTTCTGTTAAATATCGACAAATAAGGGGAGATTTAGTTTTGGTATATCAAACTTTAAAAAATGATTACTTGAAAACAACAATTGGACTTACCACAGCTTCCAACGTAAAGTCAGCTAGGAGCCATGGATATAAACTCATTGGAGAGAAATGCATATCCACTAAAAGGAGTCTATTTTATACACAAAGAGTTGTGGGAATGTGGAATAACTTACCCGAAAGTGTTGTTAATAGTACTAATCTAAGTACTTTTAAACAGAGATTAGACAAATATATGGGTGATGAAAAGTTTGACTTCCACCCATAGGCTATATGGGTGGCAAGCACATTAATGGGCATCCTCTACACATTTGCCTACATTGCTCGTACTCTTCTATGAACCTATGAACCTATGAGTGGATTTTCTACAGTTCTAGATCAGTTCAGGCATACTGTGCAGCCACACTCCCAATATCACAGATGCTGCCTCTAGTAATCAAGGGTAAAAACAGATAAGATCATAGACCAGAGAGGAGAGGCAGTATCACCCCTGAACCACTGAGCTACAGGGTCACCTACAGGCCTAGTTGCAGAATATACAGTATCAGAGACAGGAAGTGTGTTTAGGACCCCCAGGTCCAGCCATGTGAGCCTGTAGTTCACTGATTAAATCACTGGGTAGGTATTCCAGGGGCCTGGGTTCATTCCCCTAGTAGGTCACATTATTTTTTCTCACTACAGTTAGTGATTTAATTGCTAAGCAGTGACTAATACTGCATCAAACATGTCTAATTGTTATCTCGATTGTTCCTAGCTGTAGGATATGCAATATCAGAGAAAGGAAGTGTATCTAAGAACTTCAGGTCCTACCATGTTAACCTGTAGCTTGGTGGTTAGAGTATCAGGATGGTATTCAGAAGCACCACTTGTGCTCAACAGCAAATTCACTGATGTCCCGCATAGCGATGGCACAATACCGACACCGGTATTGTGCTGTCACAAAAGAAAGTGCTTTTACGGGGGGGTGCTATGCCCTCCGCACCCTCCACATTTAGGAATAATCAACTCCAGGTCGGAGTTGTTTCAGGGAGGGGGCAGAACACCAGGCGAAGCTGTATCAGTGAAAACAGACCATTACAGTGACTGTTACTGTAATGGTCTGTTTTCAGGTTTCACTGTTGTGGTGTCGCTTCTCAGGTGGGCCACCAGTGGTATTCCAGAGGTCCTGATTCAGTTCCTAGTTGGTCACATTATTTCTTTCTCATTACAATGTGAGAATCCAAAGTATTTTTTAATGTGAATGTTGAAAAACGCTGTTGTTAAATCTTGTTGAGGTTAATGTAGTTCTTAGCAAAGGTAAGGAAAACCATCTCAGGCATTTGTATGCAAATAGAATGAAAATACTAATGAAATATATATGTTTAGTCCGCAGGACTACTGACTGCAATAGGCATTGGAGCCAGCAATCATTGCTTGGGAAATACCAGGTGTGTCACACAGCAGAGAAGCTGCATCAATATCATCAGTTTGGGAAGAATTTCCATGGCCTTTATCTAACTTCTGTACAACAACAGAGTAACAAAGGAGAGAGACAACACACATGTACTGAATATAAAAGAAGCTTAAGGAAGTTAAATGCAGTAAAATGTACTAACAAGAATTTTACAAAGCTTAAAACTGTACAGCAAAGTCACATGGGAAGGAAACTGTATAAGTGTTCTGAATGTGACAAGGGTTTTCAAAAGCAGTGTAAACTTAAAAGACATCAGCGAATTCACACAAGGAAGAGACCTTATAAATGTGCTGAATGTGACAAGAGTTTTACAGGACAGGGAGGCCTCATACAACATCAGCGAACTCACACAGGGGAGAAACCATATAAATGTGATGAATGTCAGAAGAGTTTTTCCCAGAAGGGTGACCTGTTAAAACATCAGCGAATTCACACAGGGGAGAAACCTTATAAATGTGCTGAATGTGACAAGAGTTTTGCAGTACGAAGTAGCCTCAAAATACATCAGCGAATTCACACAGGGGAGAGTCCTTATCAATGTGCTGAATGTGACAAGAGTTTTAGAGTACAAAGTAGCTTCAAAAACCATCAGCGAATTCACACAGGGGAGAAACCTTATAAATGTCCTGATTGTGACAAGAGTTGTACAATATTGAGTATTCTCATAACCCATCAGCGAACTCACACAGGGGAGAGACCATATAAATGTGCTGAATGTGACAAGCGCTTTATATCACAGAGTAATCTCAAAAAACATCAGCGAACTCACACAGGCGAGAGATCTTATAAATGTCATGAATGTGACAAGAGTTTTACAGTATTGAGTACCCTTGTTGCACATCAGCAACTTCACACAGGGGAGAGCCCTTATAAATGTGCTGGATGTGACAAGAGGTTTACAGAACAGAGTAGCCTCATACAACATCAACGAAATCACACAGGAGAGAAACCATATAAATGTGATGAATGTCAGAAGAGTTTTGCCCAGAAGGGTGACTTGTTAAAACACGAGCGAGTTCACACAAAGGAGAGACCTTATAAATGTGGTGAGTGTGGCAAGAATTTTACACAACAGAGTTCTCTCATAATACATCAGCGAATTCACACAGGGGAGAGACCTTATAAATGTGTAGAGTGTGGCAAGAGTTTTACAAACCATAGTAACCTCATAACACATCAGCAAATACATACAGGGGAGAGACCACATAAATGTGGTGAGTGTGACAAGAGTTTTGCATCACAGAGTAGCCTCATAGTACATCGACGAGTTCACACTGGGGAGAGACCTTATAAATGTGGAGAGTGTGGCAAGAATTTTACACAACAGAGTTCTCTCATAACACATCGGCGAACTCACACAGGGGAGAGAAAAGTAGAACCCTTCAGTAGAAGAGTGGCAGAGATGAATGTTAAGCCACTAGTAGATAAGGAATGACCAACAACAGAAAGTGGGGGCTCGGATGGAGTGATGAAGTAAGAGTGACGAATCGTTGGTGGAGCAATTTGTGACACTAGTGACAAGCCACAGTTATTTTGTGCTCAAGTCTTGGTGAGTACCTTCACGTGGTGGGCCCTGTTTTAACAGAATCTCACCAAGGCGATACTACTGTATAGACAATATATAGTATGGAAAGAGACAAAAATGAAACTGAAAGCTGGACGCACAGATCCCAGCATAAAAAAGTGCCCAACCCTAGCCTAGGCACTAGGGCAAGGGTTGGACGATGTGATAGTGCCGCATCCTCGAGTAATAGTACCATCCCTGCCACAGTGTCAGACCATGAAGTGCATTGTCCCACAGTGGTAGCAGAAGCCAGCAAGCCACAAACAGTAAAAAGACTGATAGGCCAGCCCAGAGGACTGCAAACAGTTAAGTGGACTTACGAGGACAAACTAGAAATTATGTATTGTTATTATTATGCGACGCACCCTGAGTTTCCAGTAAGAGGATATACTATCAGACTTCAGAACAAATTGCAGCAGCGAGAAATAATTGCCACAGACAAACTGAACAGTGCGACAGATGCAAACTTTAGATCCCTAATAGGACAAATAAAAACAAAAAAGTACATAGATGAGATTAACTTGGGCAGACTACAAAAGGAAGCAGGTGAAGAGGTAGCAAAAGAGAAGGAAGAGGTACCAGAGGCTTTCATAGCAGGAAGAGCAGATACATGGGACACAGCAAAGAAAAGGGATCTGATATGGTGTAGCATTTATGCCAAAAAGAAAGCAGCTCTTACCAGCACAGCAACAAAAATCGCAGATATATTTGAACAGGCATATAGACAGAGACACCCAGATATGGCAAACATCACAAAGAAAAGAATAACCACACAAAAGTGGAATATAATGAAAAGTGCACAGTTTACTGATCTAGAAAGGCAACACATCGAAATAGAAGTCCTTGAACAGTTAAAGAAAGAAGGATTTGAGGTAGAGACTCAGCCTACACCAATATCATCTGGTATGCCGTTACAGCAGACAACTGCTCAGCCAATATTGGTACATGAAACGAAACATGACACACCTCCTAAAGACACCCAGAAAAGTGCACATCAAGTGCCATATCCGAGCAAAACAGCTGAAGCTCTAGGTCAACCCATACAGAGAGGAGCGAAGAGCAGGAAATGCCAATTACCGAACAACCCTTAACCAAGAGGAAGAAACATGAGAGAAGACTTGCTGGACCTAATTGACATGGATAAATATATCAAAATACATCAAAGGGAAAGACTGCAAAATTACGCCTGACATACACAGTTAGGGAACAAATAAAACAGATAAACAAAGTTATTGGAACCATCCAGAGGGATCCATACGATGTCACTGAAATAAACAGAATACATTATTGTGCAGCGAGACTAATAACAAATAGAGCAATGCCAAAAAGCAAGGAATGAAGAACAAAAGAGGAAATTCAGCATACCACCATGGAAAAGCGGATAGAAGGGACAAGTATGGAATTAAGATCAGAGTATCACTGCTGGAGGAGTTTAGAAAAGGTAATAGATCAACGAAAGTCATCAGGAAAGTGGATGAAATCAAACAAAATGCTGTATTAAAACAGATCAGGACCTAAATTTTACCATCTCAAATAACAAGCTTAAGATTTCTGCTCAAGCAGAAGCTCAGGAGATCGTAGAAAGGAATAATGAAAAAATGCAAAATAGATGGTTTAGAGAGACCGAAGAAATTCTATAGGGAGCTGGGAAGAAAACAGCCATTATAAAAACTCCACCAGTAAAGAAAGAAATTGAGAATTCTGGAGAAGTATTTATGAAGATCCAGTTGAACATAATAGGGATGCAAAGTGGATACAGGAAATAAAAAGACAGCATTAGAAATGGTACTACTAGAGATATGAAGTGGCCTGACGAATAGCCAAGGAGATAAACATGAAGATAAGGAAGCCTCCAACTGGAAAACCCCAGGTCCAGTTGCAGTACCCAACTTCTGGTTGAAAGTATTAACATCTTTGCACCAAGATTTAGCTACCTCAAAAACTATTTATACGCACACCCTGACTTAACACCTAGATGGTTAATGACAAGGAATACCACACTCTTATTAAATCTGAACCTGCCAGTCTCCCCAAGAACTATCGCCCAATAACCTGTTTACCAACAACATATAAACTATATACTGGAATTGATGCAGATAGAGTCTACAATCATTTAGACTGCAATAAACTCATGGCAATAGAACAAAAAGGTAATAAAAGAAAATCATATGGCACAAAGGACCATCTCTTGTTGAACAAAGCCATTATGGAGAGCTGCAAAAAATGCCAAAACCTTAGTGTAGCATGGATCAACTACAAAAAAGCATTTGACAGTATCCCACACTCCTGGATCACTGAGTGCTTACGGATCTACAGGATACACCCTACACTGATAAACTTAATCACAACAACAATGACAAAGTGGCAAACCACCCTGCAATTAAATCATGAGAAAGGTCAAATCACCATCCCAAATATAAGTATCCAACGAGGGATATTTCAGGGTGACTCTTTGTCACCGCTTCTGTTTTGCCTTGCCCTCAATCCTTGAGTAACCTAATCAACAACCTAGGCTATGGATACAGCTTGAATCCCAGAAACAAAAATAATCAACAGCTAACATCTCACCTTCTATTTGTAGATGACCTAAAACTTTACAGTTCATCTGACAAACATTTGAAAGAACAACTACAAATTGTTAAGACCTTTTCTGATGACATACGGATGACGTTTTGGCCTAGACAAATGTGCCAAAGCAACATTTGTAGCAGGAAAGTTAGCTCGTAAAGAAAACTTGAATCTGGTGGAAGTCTGTGACATAAAAGAACTTGAGCAAGAGGGAGTATATAAATACCTGGGAATAGATGAAGGAGCAACAGCACAACATGAACAAATGAGAGTAAAAGTAAGCAAGGAATATTTTAGAAAGTTAAAGCTAATTTTGAAAACTGCCTTGACAACACGAAATAAAGTGCAAGCTATAAATCAACTCGCCCTTCCAGTGATATCATACAGCTTTGGTGTGATAGACTGGCCACAGAAAGTGTTGAACCAGCTAGATATAAAAAACAAGAAAAATGTTTCATGCTCACCAATTAATATACAAAAATCAGTGTATGCCAAGATTTTACATCCCAAGGGCAGAAGGAGGCATGGGCCTCATTGAGATTGATTACACATATAGATCCACAATAGTGGGGTTGCATACATACATACTGACATCCTTGGACCCAAATATAGCCAAGGTCTTACATCATGAAGAAAATAAGCCTAAAATGACTTCACTCATCAAATTAGGAGAAGCCTTCAGAAGGGTAGCAGAGATTGATGTCAATCCAAAAGTAGATAAGGAATTGTCAGCAACAGAAAATGCAAAAGAATCAGAAAAAGGAGTATAAGGATAAAGACCAACAGAAAAGAAAAACAATTGGAAAAGTCCATAATTATAGTGGAAAATACAGGAGCTACTGGAACAACCACAGGTCGATCAAGCTCTGACCCATGAGTGGTTAAAAGAGGTGAATTTAGGCCACGAGATGAGACTAATAATGGCAGCCCAAGATAGTGGGCTACGCACAAGATGGTTCACAAAATCCATTGAAAAACAGGAGAAACAGACAAGTGCAGGTTCTGTAGTACAGATTAGAAAGCAGTTGCACATCTTGTGGCTGGATGTGAAGTACTCATGGCAGAAGGCCTGTATACTGAAAGACACAACAATGTAGCAAGATTGATCCACTGGAAACTGTGCAAACACTACAACATACAGGTAGCAGAGAGACACTGGAAACATGAACCTCAAAGAATCACAGAGAATGAAGAAGTAATGATCACATGGGATCACCCAATACCAACAGCCAAGAAAGTGGAAGCAAGAAAACCTGATATTGTAATACAAGAAAAGAGAACAAAGATAGCATTACTGATTGAAATAGGCACCCTAGTGACTACAGTGTGCTGCGACAGAGAGACACAAAATCATGAAATACCAAGATATGCAGTCAGAACCAAACTGATGTGGAATAAGGACACACAGATTGTTCAGTAGTGCTTGGAGCAATGGGACTAATCAAAAGAATTTTCAGGCACATTTAAATATAGCTACCAATATTTGACACACCTATGAACTTCAAAAGGAAGCTATTTTGGGGACGTTGCGTGTGCTGAGAAGAGCGCTCTCAGCAAACATCAAAGATTAATACAGTACTAATTTCTTGAGTTTTGAATATGCCCTGGCTAAAGAATGGGGTCCATTCTTGCCACTGTATTAGAAATCCCTAAACATTTGGAGACACTAACCCCGGGAGAGACCACATAAATGTGGTGAGTGTGACAAGAGTTTTGCATCACAGAGTAGCCTCATAGTACATCGACGAGTTCACAATGGGGAGAGACCTTATAAATGTGGTGAGTGTGGCAAGAATTTTACACAACAGAGTTCTCTCATAACACATCGGCGAACTCACACAGGGGAGAGAAAAGTAGAACCCTTCAGTAGAAGAGTGGCAGAGATGAATGTTAAGCCACTAGTAGATAAGGAACGACCAACAACAGAAAGTGCAAAGAAGCAGAAAAGAGAATATAAGGACAAAGATCAACAGGGAAGGAAGAAACACATAAATTGAGGAATTCTGGAGAAGCATTTATGAAGACCCAGTTGAACATAATAGGGAAGCAAAGTGGATACAGGAAATAAAAGACAGCATAAGAAATGGTACTACTAGGGATATGGAGTGGACTGACGTAACAGCTAAGGAGATAGAAGTGAAGATAAGGAAGGCCTCCAACTGGATAACCCCAGGTCCAGATGCAGTTCCTCACTTCTGGCTAAAAGTACTAACATCTTTGCACCAAGATTTAGCTACCTCAAAAAAAATTAATACGCACATCCTGACTTGACACCCATCTGGTTAACAACAGGGAATACCACACTTCTTATTAAATCTGAGCCTGCCAGTGTCCTCAAGAACTATCGCCCAATAACCTGTTTGCCAACAACATATAAACTATATACTGGAATCGATGCAGACAGAGTCTACAATAATTTAGACTGCAATAAACTCATGGCAATAGAGCAAAAAGGCAATATAAAAGAAAATCATATGGTACAAAGGACCATCTCCTGTTGAACAAACCATTATGGAGAGCTGCAAAAAATGCCGAAACCTAAGTGTAGCATGGATCGACTACAATAAAACATTTGACAGTATCCCACACTCCTGGATCACTGAATGTTTATGGATCTACAAGATACATCCCACTCTGATAAACTTCATGACAACAACAATGAGAAAGTGGCAAACCACCCTGCAATTAAATAATGAGAAAGGTCAAATCACCATCCCAAATATAAGCATCCAACGAGGGATATTTCAAGGTGACTCCTTGTCACCACTTCTGTTTTGCCTTGCCCTCAATCCGTTGAGTAGCCTAATCAACAACCTAGGCTATGGATACAGCTTGAACCCCAGAAACTAAAACAATCAAAAGCTAACATCTTACCTTCTGTTTGTAGATGACCTAAAACTTTATAGTTCATCTGACAAACATTTGAAAGAACAACTACAAATTGTTAAGACCTTTTCTGATGACATACGGATGATGTTTGGCCTAGACAAATGTGCCAAAGCAACATTTGTAGCAGGAAAGTTAACTCAGAAAGAAAACATAAATCTGGCAGAGGTTTGTGACATAAAAGAACTTGAGCAAGAGGGAATATATAAATACCTGGGAATAGATGAAGGAGCAACAGCACAACATGAACAAATGAGAGTAAAAGTAAGCAAGGAATATATTAGAAGGTTAAAATTAATTCTAAAAACTGCTTTGACAACACGAAATAAAGTACAAGCTATAAACCAACTTACTCCTCTAATGATATCGTACAGCTTTAGTGTGATCAACTAGCCACAGAAAGTGAACCAGCTAGATATAAAAACTAGAAAACTGCTTCATGCTCACCAGTTAATACACAAAAAACAATGTATGCCAAGATTATGCATCCCAAGGTTGGAGGGAGGCATGGGCTTACACAAGGTTGATTACTCATACAGGTCCACAGTTGTGGCGCTCTTGACATACCTACTGACATGCTTGGACCCAAACATAGTCAAGGTCTTGCATCATGAAGAAAATAAGCTTAAGATGACTTCCATCATTGAATTAGGAGAAGCCTTCAGGAGGGTAGCAAAGGTGAATGTTAAGCCACCAACAGATAAGAAACAACCAGCAACAGAAAGTGCAAAGAAGCAGATAAAAAGAATGTAAGGACAAAGATCAACAGAGAAGAAAGGACAACTGGAAAACCCATAATTACCGCAGAACATACAGGGAGCTGCAGAAGCAACCACTAGTCAATCAAGAACTGATCCACAAGTGGTTAAAAAGAGGTGAATTTAAGCCATGAGAAGAGAGGTTGATAATGGCAGCCCAAGATAGTGGACTACGCACAAGATGGGTCACAAAATCCATAGAAAAAAATGGGAGAAACAAGACCAGTGCAAGTTCTGTAGTACAGAATTAGAAATACTGTAGTTGCGTAGCTTGTAGCTGAATGTGAAGTACTTATGGCAGAAGGTCTTTATACTGAATTACACAACAATGTAGCAAGACTGATCCACTGGAAACTATGCAAACACTATAACATACAGGTAGCAGAGAAACACTGGAAACACGAACCACAAAGAATCACAGAGAATGAAGAAGTAATGATCACACGGGATCACCCTATACCAACTGCCAAGAAAGTGGAAGCGAGAAAACTAGATATTGTACTAGAAGGAAAAAAGAACACAAGTAGTAGCATTGCTGATCGAAATAACCACCCTTAGAGTCTACAGTGTTCTGCACACAGTTAGTCACGAAATCATGAAATACCTAGATATGCAAATAGAAACTAAACTGATGTGGATTAAGGACACACAAATTATTCCAATAGTGTTTGGAACAATGGGGCTAATAAAATAAAATCTTTCAGGCACATCTAAATATGCTACCAATAGCCAGGACACCATATGAACTGCAAAATGAAGCCATCCTTGAAATGCTGTGCATTCAAATGCAGTACTGATTTCCTGATTTTTGAACATTCCCTGGCTTAAGAATGAGGTCCATTCTCTTCGTGACACTGAAATCCCTAAACATTTGGAGACACTAACCTCAAGAGAGATCATATCAATGTGCTCAATATGACAAGTCTTGCACAACAGATTACCCTTGTAGCCCATCGGTGAACTCATTCTGGATAGAAGTTGTTCCTAGAGTTGCAGCAGAGTTCCCTCATAACACATCAGCAAATTTACACAAGGGAGAGACGATATAAATGTTCTGAATGTGACAAGAGTTTTTCTTCACAGAGTAATCACATAAGGCATTAACAAGTTCACATGAGAGAGAGAGATGATATAAATGTTCTGAAGGTGACAAGAGTTTTCCTTCACAGAGTAATCACATAAGGCATTAATGAGTTCACATGAGAGAAAGACCATATAGATGTTCTGGATGTGGCAAGAGTTTTAAATCACAGAGTACTGTCATAAAATATCAACAAAACCACATGGGAGGTAGAAACCATATAGATGTGTTCAATGTAACAAGAGTTTTAAACCACAGAGTACCTTAATAAAACAGTAGTGAAATCACATGGCGAAGAGACCATATGCAGTAAATGTGCTTAATGTGACAAGAGTTTTGTCTACAAGTGTGGCCTTTAAAACAGTGAGTTTACACAGGGAGAAACCATATTAATGTGCTGAATGTGACAAGAGTTATACAGAATGGAGCAGCCTCCTAACATATCCATGACTTCGAAGGAGCATTTGAGAACATGTAAATGTGCTGAATATGTAAAGCGTTTTGTCAAGAAATGTGACCTTGAAAAACAACAGCAAATGCACACATGCAAACTGAAACAAAATGTGGAGCAAAAACACAGAAATCATCTGAGTTGCTGTTGGAGCTACAGAACTAATTAACCCCTTAAGTGTCTTTGGATGTACACAGTACATCCTGAGCTTTATATCTATATTACTGACCATTTTGGCTATTTTTATTGCAAAATGAGATGCCATGGGATAGCTTATGAAATTAATATTTAAAAAATCAGGAATATTACAGAGCAGTGATGGATCAAATAAGAAAAAAAAACATGGATAATTGAATACTCAATATGCTTTTATTTTAACTGGAAAGATATAAACAATGGCCTCATGATGTCACAACAGGATAAGGAATGAATCCAGTCAGGTGTTATGTCAGTTCAGCTCAAATATTTGAGTGTAGGTATCTTAGCGAAATGGTAATCGTGCATGCCTTATTAGCGCATGGAACATCAACTCGCACACTAGCTAAGTGCACGGAACATCAAATTTTACATCAAACAATGGGTCAGCATTGAAATAAATTAATTGATAGTCTTATCTGGATGTAATCTCACAACTAACACCTCACAATGATCATAATCCAATGACATCAGATGTAAAATAAGTTTTTTTCAAAGTCAGTTCACTTCAATTCTCAAAGTATCCAAACAGTAGAAAGTTTTAAAAGCAGCAAAACTTTAATATGAAAATGTTTAAAATCAGTAACGAATATGTATCCAAACCTCTAGAGCTGGCATCTAAATCTGTAATTAAAAATTATAGGCAATACTTTTCAAGTATTCCATCTCCCCAATTGTGCCATAATGTTTGACAAGCGATGTGATCCATTTGGATGTGTCTCCGTACTTTTTCCTGGGGGGGGGGGGCTCAACTCCACAATGTATTATTCCATTTTTAGTTCGTTGGCATTTTGTTTGACATTCAGTGATTTTTTTTAAGCTTCCATACAGATGGATGACTTGCTTCTAACAGGCTATTAAAAGACCTGTGCTAGCCTTCCACAGAATTATTTGTTCTTGGCAGTCCCTCTCTAACTGCTGTACAGGGATTGACAGCGAAAATGACGACCAACTGACCTACTTATCCAAGTGTCCTCAAAGTAGTCAATTGGGAGGGCCAGCTGGTTGTCATACATTGCAAAGAAGTCACCGGAGCATAAGTTTTCAAACACTGATAAGACAACATCAGTGGGGACATAAGGAAGACTGGGCAACATACATACATGGAGTACGTATTCCTGGTCTACCACATAATTTTTAAGGATGGCAGAATTTCTTGCACTTTTCACCAAATAGATTGGCACAAGTGGAAAAAACATCCTCTTTTGCTTGCAGTGGGGAATTCTGCTGTGAATGCCTTTGCAGCAACAATTTCAAAATCTGTCATGACTGACAGTGGTGCTAGTGCAGGGCACAATTTCTTCAGCTCTGCAAACACACAAACATAGCTTGAATATGTCCTACTGGACATGAGCACAAAGACAGTAGGCATAATTACTGACTGGCACACCCCATGGATCATATAAAGCTGTGCAAAAAGTGGTGGTGCTGCTTAAAATGTCCTGTCAGCGTACCAATGTAGTGCTGTTGTCATATACAGTACTGCAGATTTTTGTTTGTGGTAAATATCAAAAACCTCTGAGTGCCTAACTCTCCATTGTCATGCATAATGAACTGGTCGCTACAATCAGTTTTGATGCACTCTAGCGGTATTTTTAAATCAGATAGTGTGCTTGGCTGACATGGCGCAACAGACGCTTTTTGTCTTGCTCTTTGACTTGTCCTTTTAAGACAAGAAAATGATGGGAGTTTTACATTGATGGCTTGACTGAGTGTATTGGTGGCGTAGCAACTGACTGATGAGTTGACTCCTGTGAAGTTACAGCCCTCTGTTTAATCTCATGTACAACCTTTCTTACTTCAACTGCAGCAGTGTCTGGTACATGATTATGTTCATTGATAAATGTGATGATTTCTGTGTCAGTTGTGTGGCATCTTGCTTTACAGCGATAAGCAGCATATTGTATGCATTTCCAATATGTTTTTCCTCCATAAAGTCTCTTTCCTGTACAGAAACCCATCATTGCTTAGTAGCTGCTGCCCCCTGCTACTGGTCACAAATTGTAGTGGCATGGCTGCTGCAGAGTGATGAGAGGAGTGAAAGGTCTCGACTGGGATACATTTGCCAGCAGTTCATGTGCTTATTTAATTGCCTGCACACAAACGTATCATTTACATACAATTTGCCAGATGGTAACCTTGGACAAGCATCAAATTTAATTGCATTGACCTTTTCAGTAACAGTGGATAGTTAGTGTGTATCTTTAATTGATATGTATACTATGCTATACTTTGCTAGACTTGTTTGATTTCCTGTTTTTCTTAATCCTGAAATAGGCATCCTGCACATTAACTGTGCTATACTATGCTAGCCGGGTGCTGTGTGGTGCACGGCAAAAATGCCATTAGAGCTGTTGGATAACGGCAAAATGACCGCACTGAAAAGCCTTGCAACAATTTTCCTTGCACATGAATGATGTAACCATCCAGTCCCCTATACAATGTATAGAAAGAAATCAAGAACTGTTGAAAATTATTTCACCTACATTTAAAGAAATGTTTCTAGCAACATTTCCTTAGCAGTGATGGGGCTAAAAAGAACTTCCACGCACACCTGAATATGCTACCAATATCTGTGACACCATACTATGGAAGGAAATCCAACAGGGTAACATTGCATGTATTAAGAGGAGTACATTCAGCAAATAATAATGATTAATACAGTACTGATTTTTTTTTTTGAGTATGCCCTGTCTTATGAATGGGGTTCATACTTGTCATGGTGTTAGAAAACCCTGAACATTGCAGACTTACCCAAGGGAGAGACTGTATTAATGTGCTGAATGTGATAGGAGTTTTACAGATAAGCGAAACTTCATAACACAGTGGAGGACTTCCTTTTGTAGTTCCTAATACACTAGTTTTTTTTAGCTCTGCTTCAGATTCATGCAGGGAAAACATAAAAAATACATCTGAGGCCGTAATTTGTTGCATAATGGCTATGCTTATAGCTGTCAAGATAATGTGAATGATGGACCAATTCTGCAAATCTTTGATCGTAATATAATTAGTGTATTGTTTCAAAAGCTGCAGTAAAATTTGTAGATTGTGTCTGTTTGCCCATTAGTGTTTCTAGGAACCCACCATCCCCTTTTACAGAGCAGGCAGTTCACATCTATTTTTAATAAACATATTAAATATACATTTCAAAAATGTTCTTTATTAATTACATAATTTTAATCTTCATTATTAATTTCTTTCAAATACTTTTTTTGTGGGTTAACCTAGTGATGGGAGAGTCAGCTACGACCCAGTTCTGATTTCAACTCTGATTTATTTCCAAACATTTCTGATTTACTCTGATGAATTGCAGACCAATTTTTAGTCTATTTAAGTATGAGAAATGCATCAGTATTATTCTTTTAGATCCTTCTGTTAAAAGAAACTTTTTTTTTCAATTTTGTGTCTGTATTTTCGTGTCATTTCTAGGTCAGTAAGCAGCCAACAGTAATAAAAAATAAATGTATAACACTCACCAGTACTGCAGTAGAAAGTCACTAAACAAGGAGGTCAGGCAGGGTGCCAAAACATAAAAAAAGAAAACATTTCTTTCCCCCAATCTCTTACCGAATGCTCTCTGGACCCTCATAACCAACAAATGAATAAACTTTATGAAAGGCAGCACTCATGAGATACTGGGGCACTGAAGGGAGCCAACTGATTGGGGTCTTTTTTGTTTGACTGACTGTTGTTTTTGCCAATCCTGTGTGTCAGCCACCACATGACATTCATAGAAAACAGTGGGCTGGATTCACAAAACTCTTAAAAATCCCAGAGCTGCTGGAAAAACTTGGCACAAGTGGTTTGCCACTTGTGGAACAGCAGTTTCTCCCACAGCTATGGCATTCTCAAAAGTGGAGCCATTAGGGCAGCTTGTGAGTGATCTTGCTGTGGAAATCCCCGCAGCTGTGGAAAGATTTTATGGCCTGTGGGACCAGCCATAACATCTTCCACAGCTGCTGTGGATGTGAAAAGCAATCTCCACAGCTGCAGAGATTTTGGTATGCAACTGGAGTTGTGGTGTGGGACTTAGTCCCAAAAATGTTTGTGAGTCCAGCCCAGTGTATGCAGCTAATGTGGGCTTTGCAGCGAAAGGAAGCAGTGTGTCAAATGTTAGTCAGAAAGAAAGAGCAAGACCAATAAATTCAATGGCAGAAAGACAACAGCAGAGTGTAGACATTCCCTGGGTCTGGCATGCTTTTTGGTGGGAGACAGGCAACATGAGCAGGATATATGATGGGGCCCCAGCCATCCTTCCAGCAATTTTGACATGAGATGTTATTTTGTTTTTATTTGTAATTATTTTGCTTGCTTACTTGGTGTTATAGCAAGCATCATGGACCCCAAACCATAACACACACTCCTGCCTGATTGGCCAATTATTATCATTTGTGTTTTGTAACCTACTTTTTATCAGGTTGACCTTGTCCCCTCCACTGGCATTGCAGTTTTTGGACATATCCTACAAGCTTCCACAACTAATAATTGCAGTCAACAATGGTATATATATTTTTTTGTTTGCTTTATATCGTGGAGCTGTTTGGTCCTGACCGCCACCTACTCCTGCTGTAAGGCCAACCTGCAGTCCACAGCCCTGTCTGCTTGCCACTCAGTGTGGGACTCCAGGACCATGGGGACTGTCACTCACAGCCATGCGTGCACATAAGTTTCATTTCCTTTGTGTTCCCCCTTGGTCCTGCCCTACACCCCAGACATCCAGCAATTCACTGCCTGTTTGTATTTTTAACTTGCAGAAAAAACTAATTAAACTCCACCTGGGTTCCCATATTGAAAGGAAATAAACAGATACAGCAATACATTTAATATACACCATAACCTCACAAAAAGGAATTTTTTTACTTGATCTTTCTGTTGTAGTTGCTGACCTTTCTCCATAGAATTAAAAGAAATAAATCATTAAATTAAATCTCATCACCATCATCTCAAACACCACCAGGGAAGCACCCTTGTTATGAAACACCTGTTGCAGCTGTTTATCATCATTGCTTTTATGTTCCTGCCACTGTTCACTGAACTGGTAAGAGAATTTGTTGAGACTTGACTTTTAGGAAGGTACGGTGAAATACATTTTCAGGAGTAAGCCTTGTGTGGTTATCAGACACTACATTTCAAGCCATTCTAAATATACACTCACAGTAAGCACTAGTGGGAGAGCAACTAATACGCCTTATAGCAAATGCAGATAGTGTAGGACAGATCTTGTCCTTTTCCAGCCAGTACTCAAAAGGGTCATCAGTAATATTAGTAAGTGGTTCTCGTAAATAGGCATCCTCGATATAAGACAATGACAAAGAAGGTGGCTCCACAACATACACATCTGAATTATCAGTTTCCACAAGTTTTGACCAAAATGTGTGAGAGTCATCTGTGTGCTTTTTAGAATGGCATACCTTTTTCAGGGGCCATGAAAGAGGACTTTGTGCAGGACCTCCCAATGTTGATGAAGGAGTACATTTTGTCAATAAGTGGAAATTATTGCTGTCAGCACCAATAGATGTTGCATCATCAGACACAGCATCCACATCACATGATTCACTTGTATTGTCAAATATGGTTCCTTCCTTTTCCTCTGCAACTGCTAAAATCAGCACATTTTTGTATTCAAGATAAGACTCACCAAGCCATGTAGTAGACAGCTGTTGCAACTTAAACCAAAGGTCAAGAAGAGTCAAAAGAAGATTATATTAGTTTGTTGTGATATTGTTAAGTCTTCTGCAATTTTGGAATTGCTGTATCAGTAAAAAGATGCAACAGATTTGTCTCTTTTGTTCAAAACCTCTATGCAACCTCCTGAGTTCCTTGTTCAATAAATTTATGGTGAGACTAACCTAGTTTAGAATAGCATTCTCTTTGCTAATCTGTCAAATTACTTCCTCAAATGGAGTCGAGCAATGTATGATGTTTCACGAGGCCCCCTGGAATGAATTTAGCACAACGCCATCTGCTACTTTGTGTTCCATGGTATCTTCATGGACTGCAGTCTTTTGTGTGACAAATCTCTCACACATGTAAAATGTTGAGGAACATCTTGTTTTAGTTGCTTTATTGGCAAGCTGCTTTTTTTTTCTGGAGGTCAGCCAAGATACCATGTGATTTTATAGTTACTAAAAAGGCCACAGATTTTCTTTGCGGCTCCCACTACTGTTACTATACTATTGTCACTGAAAAAGAAAGCTCATACTAACAGATTTAATGAGTGTGCAAAGCATGGAATGTGAGTAAAAATACCATGTTTCAATGCACTAACAATATTGGCGCCATTGTCTGAAACCACAAATCTAGTATTAAGTCCCAGGGCCTCTAACCACTCAGAAATTTTGTCATGCAACTCTTCCAAAATATTGTCAGTGGTATGATGCTTACCAAACATGCTAACGAAAAGAGCTGCCATTCTTTTGTCTTCCCTCCTGTACTCTGCAGCTTGTGGTGGTGTTTGAAGATGACAGTGACACCCAATGTGCTGTGATGCACATATAATTAGTGTTTTGAGAACTCGTCCACATGTTTGTGGTGAGGTGCACAGCATCATATTCGCTCTCTTGAAGAGCCAATTTTATTTTACTTTGTATACGTTCATACATTTTGGGAGTAGCCACAGTTGAAAAATGTATGACTTGGTATGTTGTAACATGGAGCAAAATATTTTAAAAGGGCTCTAAAACCTTCATTCTACACCACAGAAAATGGTTATGGGTCCTTGGCAATAAGTTAATCTATTACCTGATTCATTTTTAATGTTACTTGGTGTGATCTACTTTAGACATTTTATTGTTCAAGCATCGCGGTAATGGTCTGCTGTTTAGTTTGTACAGGAGGGCAAAAACCACAGGATTGAAGTGGTGAAGCTGTAGCTTGTCCAAATACTTGTGTCAGTGAAGTCGAATGTGTTTTTTTTCTGCCCTGTCTTTCGGTCTCTTCACAATCACTATTGTTTGTAGGATTATTTTCATCACAGATAAATTTCACTTGCTCAGGACTGCTGCCCAGCTGAATTGTTGGATGTGTTCTTTGCAAATGCCTTTTTAGTGATATCCTGAACTGGCTCCTCACTTTCCACCTGCTAAGTTCCCAATGATAAAAGGTGTAGACAGCAACACATTCATTTTTGGAACTTATATGAAAATAACTCTACACAACTGAAGTGGAATGTTTTGTTGACATGCCTGGAATTGCAGCAGTTTGAGGGGCTGGTGTTTTTTTTAATTAATGTAGGTAAAAAAAAAATTCAGATAGATATAAATATCCAAAGCAGTATACATTATAGAATTCATAAGATCCATACCTAGCACTTGAGTACAAAAACACAGTATAAGTTAAATATCATACGTAGGATAAAGTTGTAGCCACTAGTTACACTTGAGCTATGCGATACAGTTTTGTATAAGGATGGAGTATACAACCATTCGATTATCCCCCTGGAGTGCTACTGAAGGGATCTACCAAAATCATCTGATTTAAGGTATTCATTAAAAGGTAGCCATAACTTCTCATATTGGGTAATTTATCTATAATTCACTCTTTATAATCAATGAACAGATATCACTGAATGTATCTATAATTTGTAATTTGGTGAATCATGATCCTTCCAATGCATAAGAATGATCTTATATGCTAGTAGCAGGCATAATCTAACACATTTCTGTCATTGGTAATGTTAGCTGTTTAATGGGCCTCCTAAACATAGCATCATCCAATATTCTTCTTTATAAAAGTGTGTGCCTTCTATGGAAGTAAAAACCCTCAGTATCTGATCCCACCAGTTATTTAATACTGGGCAGGTAATCATCATATGTTCCAAAGAGCCTTTGTCCCCACATCCCCGAGGACAGTTCCCTGTAATATTTACATTGAATAGGTTCAATCTATGAGGAGTTAAATAGATTCTGTGTAAGATATTGAAATATATTTGTTGTAATTTAGTTGATTTTATACCAATATTTTTGACATTGTATGTTTGTGACCATTGTCCCTCTGATAACTTTACCTCCAACTTTAGTTCCCATTTTTGCTTAAGATTTAATTTCAATGGCACATTACAAGCATCCTCCATAAAAATCCTATATAGTTTAGTAATCAATGTTTTACCTCCTGGCATTTGTACAGATTCCAGAATGTCATTCTACATAGTTTTATCTAAGTCTGGTATATTACTTTGTATAAAATGCCTGACTTGGAGAAACCCATAAAAATGTTTATGGGATAAATTATACAGATCTTTAATTGTGGCAAAACCCATTACTACATTGTCCTTCAACAGTTGTCTGATTTCTGTTAGTCCTTTATCAGACCATTCTGTAAAAAATTTCTCCTGCATGGAGGGTAGAAAATGTCAATTGAGATATATTGGAGAACATCTAAACAGTATACTACTTCTATAAGGATTTTTATTTATACTATCCCAAATCCAGCAAACCATCCTGGTGGACATGGTGTACAGAGGCACCCAGGCTATATAAGGACCACTAAGAATACGATATAAGAGATTCATATAGGGAGTTGTTTTGGTTTCTAGTTCCATTGCTGGGTCTTTATGTCCCATTTGGCAAATATTATACATGAAGGCCAAATTTGCCATATAAAATTGGGTAGTGATAAGCCCCCTTGCTCCCTAGGCATATGTAATTTCTTGATTTTTAGTCGTGGACATTTTCCCTTTCATAGGGATTTTTTAACCATTACTTCAGTTTTTTTAAAGATTTTGTCTGCAGTAATAATGGGTATACATTGGTAAAGAAATAAGAATTTAGGAAGCGTGTTCATTTTGATCACATTAGTCCTTCTGATCACTGTGATTGGAAGAGGTTCTCAATGCTCTAACTCTACTTGAACATTGTGGCTGGTGTTTCTGACCTTGATTCATGCACACCGTGGCTGTCCCCAGAAGAGATACTATGATTGCAATTGATTTTTTCCATTACTGGCTATGGGTAGTGGTAGTGCTTGTTGTATGTGTTTTTGTTTTTTAATTTGGTAACCCATGTGGTTTCCTCTACCTCATCGGTATCACATTCTCATTCATCACCATTGTAAGAGAATAACTGTGATACATCATAATTGTGATCTTGCTCTTGTACATTTACAATATCTTCATCAAAGGCACTGCTTTTTGAGAAAGGAGCTGGATATGCATGACTGGCTTATCATGGAGTGCCATGTCTAGTGTTACTAGACAGAGCCTTTTAGTTAATGATTGACTCTCTAGGTCTAACTGTTTTGGCTACCTGTTTTTGTGTTTTATCGGATTTTTCTGGCAATACTAACAGTGCTGCACTACTTTGATCAAGGAATTCACCAACGTTCTTTTCTTTCTCTATCTGTGTTGCTTCATGTTCAGCAGTAGTATTATATTTGCAGCAGTGAATTTCCCTTTTTTTCTGAATTTCTTTTCGGGAAATATTTTTATTGTTACGTGTACCAATTTCAGACATGCTGCTGGTGTTGACTACATGTTCCATAGCAGATTCTGATTCTAAATCCATTTTTTTGGGGTCCAATTTAATTACTTTGTCTAAATGGGGTGGGGCTCAATACCTCCCAAGAAGAGCGGGACCTGGCAGCTATTATATGCGGCACCCTAAATTAGTCAAGACAGTGCAACAAAGCTTACAGCAAGGCAAATGCAATGCTGAGGTGCATAGGAAAGGGAATCGACAGTAGGGACAAAGAGGTGATCCTCCCCCTGTATAGGTCCCTGGTGAGGCCTCACCTGGAGTATTGTGTCCAGTTTTGGAGTCCACACCTGAAAAAGGATAGGAATAGGCTCAAGGCCATACAGAGAAGGGCACCATAGATGATCCATGGCCTCCATGAGGTCTCGTGTGAGGAGCACTTGCACTCACTGAATGTACTCACTCAAGGCTAGGAAGGAGAGGTGGGATATGATTGATACCTTCAAGTTCCTGAGAGGTATAAATAAAGTGCCCCACATAGAACTATTGAGCAGAGTCACCAGCTCAACCACTAGAGAGTACAAATGGAAGTTGAGGGGAGGGAGCTTTAGGAGGGAACTAAAGAAGCACTATTTTACTGAAAGAATGGTGGAAGCATGGAACAGCCTGCCAGATGAGGTGGTGGGTGCAAAGACAGTAGCAGCATTCAAGCATGGGTAGGACAGAGCAAGTGTTCAAACAAAAGTTATTAGAACAGGGAAGGACAAAAAACACAAGGGGTTAGGAACCAGGATCAGTAATAGATCCTGGGTAACTCATGGGCAGACTTAATGGACCCTTGTTCTCCTTCTACCATTCATTCTATGTGTGTATGTTTTTTGTAGTATTAGTTTGGATGCAGAGCTGAGCAACACAGAGTCTAAGAACTGATACCTCCCTCTTAAAATCTGTGAGGCACTATGATCTAGTAGCAGTTCAGGCACAGGTATGAGCAACACAGAATCTAAAACAGTTTGACCTAGTAGTAGTTCAGACACAGAGATAGAAGATAAAATCCAGGATATGCAGCATAAAGCCCATGACACAGAAACCTATTGATCATACATAGATGACAAAGACAGCAGCCATGACACCAGAATACAGGAGCTAGAGTAACTTGTCAGCCTGTTATGGGACCGAGCAGAAAATGCTGAAACTAGAACCCAACAAAACAATCTCTGGTTTGTCAGCTTCCTCCAGAAACTGGAAAATCTTTGATGTCTCAGCCTTCACACAGAAAGAACTCCTTGGCCTGCTGAAAAGAAGGCTTAAAAATTGACTGTGCCCACCCCACACTGGGGCCTGTACTAAAGGGAGGAGTCCGACTGAGACCAATACTGACATGCTTCCCCTGGTATAGAGGATAGAGAGAGAAAATCCTTTCCCTGGTTAGTGACCATGGCCCACTAATGTGGCAAGGACACCGCATCTATACATTCGTGGACTTCCCCTCAGAACTTGTACAGAAGTGGAAATACTATAGGGACATAAAGAAACTCCTGCAAAAGGAGGGCATGCCCTACAAATTGCAATATCCAGCAATTTGACTTTTGCTAGAAATGGAGTCTTGCACACCTTTGCTACATCAGAGGAGGCCACGGGTTTCATCGAAAGGTACTGGCCAGAGGCAGCAAAGCAATTGGTAGGGACAGGAGGAGGCAGGCAAGGGCAGGTCCAGCATCATCTCAGAGCCTGAATTCCCTGCCACTACCCCAAAGCAGCAGAACAACAGGGCACAGACAATATGGAATGGCAGACTACCAGATCAAAAAGATACACCCGAAGAAGAAGCAACAAACAGAGATCTGGGTGGAGAAATGGCAGCGTACCCCTCCGAGGGAGGACAGTAAGGACTCTGGCTTTTCAGCAGGAAGCTCTGATTCAGCTGGGGACCGAGCACCAAAGAGACTGGATAAAACTGTGGACAATCCAGCAACTGTACCGGACTAGACTTCCCATCCAAGCCACTGAAACCTCTACCCACTCTGCAAGAACACTCTTGAGCAGACATAATAGCAAATATCCTCACGGCACAAGGGCCACATAGCCAATACTGCCAGCCTGGGCAGCTGAACAGATTCCTGTGGTAACTACCTGACTTTTTCATTTTCTCCTTTCATTCACACTTCTCCTTTGACTGTCATCACTGTCACAAACCCACTCAGCAGGTCAGGCCCTCTGCTCCCACAGTGCCAACCTCCGAGAGCAGTCTTGTGAACGGTTAACAGAAACAGGGTAGCCCTCCTGTCTGTTTTGTGGGTTTGAATCAAACTTCGGTCTCAGTTCTGGAGGGATTCAAACTGTGAACCTCTTGCTAGCGTACCCAATGCAGAGGCTCAGATAATTCTGTCTTTGTGGGGCCAGATATCTTTGCCTATGGGCACCTAAGCAGGTGTACAAAATGAACCCTTAAAAACTCTAATAAAGACCTCAGATTTCTCTTACCTTTTTCCAGTTTGGTATTACCATTCAGGCTTATGCACAGTGTCTGCTTTAACCATATATCTTCAGTTGTTAAAGAAAGAAATTCAAAGACAGACCAAGTAGGCTTTAAAAATAGAGTTTTATAAAAATAGATAAAAGTATGTAAAACATAAAATACAGACACATATATCACAAAAACCATGTAATCTTTTAAAAGAACAAGGTTTTAACAGTGCGATTCCTACTACAGTACTTAGATTTCTCTCTCTCTCTCTCTCTGAATACCTGCTAAAGTGATCAAAGATGCGTCTTTATCAGAGTGTAGACAGAAGTGTCTCTCTGAAGGAAAACAGAATACTATTTAAAAAATGTCTTTGCCAACCCCTTTGCATGAGGTCACCTAGCTCCTCCTCTGTTTATTAAAAATCATACACCCAGGATGTTTTATCATTTTAGACGGTAAGTTAAGGTTACATCAGCAGAAACTCCTTTCCCCCGTGTGACTTCCCCAATCAAGTCTGTAAATTTCCTTTCATCTATGAGCAGTATCTTCTCTCACACAGACATCGAAGCATTTATGATTTCGTACCAGTGTGCCATAACCTGGTTTCCTCCTCTAAATGTCATAAAGTGGATATTGATGTCCCTCTTAGCAGTTAAAGCTATATTTAACTGAGATAAACAGGAAATCCTTGATTAAGGCTTGTTCTAGTCTGTAATTATGTGATGGTCTAGAGGTGCTCTGTAGTACTCTGCTCTAAAGATGGTGGAAAGAGATGAGTGAGACACCAAGGTCCAAATTATTGTGGATAAGATAACTGTTACCCAGACAAGCAGAGGCAGAAGTCATCCTAGAGATTCAGTGCCTGCAGAGCATTTATTTAGTACCAGTGGGTAGGGGAGACACAGTCACAAGAGAAGGAGAAGACACCCAAAGCAATAGGGCGGTAAAGAGGACAGAACACTATATCTATGACTGCCAAAATTACTTCAAACAGGAATAGCATAGGTATTTAGGCCTACTGCCACTATACTTCTATAATTATTCACCAGTTCTTATTCTTATTACTAAACTTCGGCTAAGATCAGATGATATACACTGCCCATAACAGTATTTGGTTTAGCTTTAACTACACAATTCTACCAAAGTCCAAATGTTACAGGAGTCCAGAAGTCTGACATCTTCGTGTACACCGTTGGTCTACAATGGTAGCTATGCAGGGGAAGCAAACAAAACAGTGGATACTAACACATTTCCCAGCAGGGACCTTGTAAAGGCCACTGGGTGGTGAGAGGTTTGGTAAACAGACCATATGATTCTTCGGCAAAAGCCCATTCTCTCCAAGGCTGCCAGAATAAAAGAACCAGAGCAACTGGTTCCTGAAATAACCCACTTACGGGCTCTCCGATTCCAAACTGAAAACAAAGGGTTCCTTGGCTTAAACCCACTTTAAGGGCCACCAAGGACGAGGAGAAATCAGGACCTGCGTGGTGACGAATCCACTCGAGGACTACCACGACTTGAATGATGCTGCAGCACTCCAAGGGCCAGCTAAACTCTGAAGTATCTCTGATAGGTACAGGAGCCAAAAGAATCTGTAGAGAGGATGGTTGATTCTGCAATCTTGTCACCAGAAACTGGAACAAAAATAAAGAAACAGTGGACGCATCCCACACTGGGCTTCAATGGACTCAACTTTCAGCGAACGACCAGGGACACAGACCAGGTTCTCCAGGATGAGCATACTCTTCTGTGGAGGGTGACCAACTTCAGGATATCTGGAACAGGAACCATACGAAATGACACTGGCACGGCTGTCATGATGCGCTTTAGCGGACATACCTTGAGCTGTGAAAACAAGAAATGGCGGAGGTACGACTGGCGATGGACTCGACTTCCTGGATGACACAGACTGAGGAGATGATCTGATGGACGATCCCACTTGGGTTAAGAATGATGAGAAGACGTCCTCTTCTGGGTAGAGACTGATTCTGATTACGAAGTATTACAGACCACACTATGGGACTGCAGTGTGGTAGAAGATTGAGACTGTCCCCATACACTGGTAACAATGTAGCTGAAAGATACACCTTCCTGCAATGCCAAGAGGACTGCGGAATGATCCGAAAATTTGCCGGGGGAAGGGCAAATTATAAATTTAAGGGTAATTATTACAGGCGGGGCAATTGTTCAGATTCTTAGGGCAACAGTTCAGATGCTTAGGGCAATAGTTCAGATGCTTAGAGCAATAGTTCGGACACTTTGAGCAACAGTTCAGATGCTTAGAGCAACAGTTCAGATCCTTGGAGCAATAGTTCAGATACTTAGGGCAATAGTTCAGATACCCAGGGGGCAAATAGCCACAATCCATATACAATACAGTCTTGGTGTTTCTTAGCAAGTTTACAGTCTTTCCAGTACTTCAACAATAATAGTTGTATGAACAGTACAGTTGTTACAGTAGCTTTACAGTATTTGTGAACTGAGCCCCCTTGGGTGGACCCCTTTTCCTAACTGTAGGGCCTTCCCGAATAGGATCTGGCTACCCCTGAACGTTTTGCTAAGGATGCCCTAACCTCTATACTGAAGATACCACTTACCCTAGGTTAATTGCTGGGAACACCAAAGGCCTAAATGCCTTATTTACTATGGGGCCTATGTGCCTCACTTACTACCACTAGGCTGGTTTGCCCTAATCCACTAGGCCAGGGCTGCCTTTACTACCACTAGGCTGGCTTGCCCTAGTCCACTAGGCCGGGGCTCCCTGGAACACTGCTTTGCCTCATGCCTAATGCCCTACACTTACCTAGGGCTGAATGCCCTACACTTAGTTGTGGGCCTACTCACCCTTTTAAAACTGGGCCTGGTGCCCTTCACACTGTGTACCTAATAGCCCTTTGAAAACTGGGCCTTGTACCCCAACAGAAATGGGCCTGAATTGCTCTCGTTATATTGGGCCTAGTTCCTTGCTTTACAATGGGACTGGTGCCCTAACAGGAATGGGCATGAATTGTCCCTTTAAATCTAAAAGCTCCAAAAGTGGCAGGGCCCCTTTTAATTTGAAAGGCTCTCTCCTGCTGCCACTCTTTTGGCAGATCGCCGCCTTTAATCCTGCCCCCTCATCAGTATTCAACAGGCCTTGAACTGACCTTGCGTTGCTGGCCCCTTCCCTAGGGCATCACTGACCCGCCTACCCGCTGAATATTAATTTGGGGTCCTTCTGACCTGATTCCTAGGAGGCGCTCAGCCACTCCTCTTCTGTGCCTTGTGCACTAAAGAATAAAAAAAAAAACAGTCCTCTAAGTAATTTAGGTGGACAGCACGAATCTGCGTGCTGCTGCCGAATCACCATATACACCAAAGGGCCTGGAGAAAGCAAACAGGAGGCGGGAGGTATTCTGGCAGTGGGAGGTAGCTGACGAAACTGCAGTCAGAGCGAGGGACAGATTGGGGGGCCCCAGACGGCCGACAGCAACTCAGCAAGTAATTTAGGCAGACCTAACAATATTTTTTAAAACTTAAACCCACCAGGGTTATAGAGTGGCTGGAGTGGAATGCTGGGCATAAGCAGCTCAGCACAGCATTCCATCCAGGCCATTGTTACTGAAGCTACCTGAATTTTACCTTTTCCACCAGGTTTAAGTGCACAGGGCACTTTCTTTATTAATTAGAGTTTTTCCACACTATACAGGGAGGGGAATCAACTTCTGAGGGGCCCCTTTTTACATTTGCCCAGTAGTCTATTCCTAAGGCAGGCACCCTGGGCACCTGTAAATCCCTAGTTGTTTTATTGTTAATTTTTGTGGGATGCCCCAACTTTGGGGCATTACAATTAGCTCCTGGCTTTCCAGGTAACAGCTTGTATCTAACACCTGGGTGTGTGTGTGTCATCTCACATGCTGTCTCAGCATCTCTCATGAGAGACAGTCCATAACACATTTTTGTATTACAAAAAATCATAGTGTACTCAGAACGGGCTGTCCACATGCCACAATCATGAGTTTGTTACTGCTCAAACACCATATTACAGAACACTTTCTGGTTATGTATTCTTTACAAAAGAACTGCTTTACCTTTCAAAGGCTAAATGGTGCTTTGGTGTAATTTTCACAGATAAATTATTATGCCTCCCTCTTTGAATAATCGCTAACTCTTTCAGGCTCAGCGGTGGTTCTCCCCAACCCTGTTCTCATCACCACTGGCTATGCCATGTTGCACTGGGGTTGTCATGCACTGCTAACATACTCCAGATTTTCATTACAGACAACTCCCCCCCCCCATGCTGACAAACTCCTTATTATAGTCAAAGGAGTCCAGAGTAGTGTAGCCGCAAACAACATTGCAGGGCAGGTGCCAGAGATGGGTGGCCAGTCCAAAACAATGAACCAGTCTGTAGAGGTCCCAGCACTTGCAGCAAGAAAAACTCACACATTTAATTGGCAAAATGCAGATACCCCAGTGCTTCATCACTTAGCCTTCATCAGAGGGTGTGGCTTAGACAGGTACCTCACCCATTTATATGTCACAGTGTAATGAGATCACAGAGGTGTCATCCAATCACCATATTTACAAACAATAAAAAGTAACACAGCGATACAAAAAAACTAAGTCAGACACATTTTTGAAGAGCCATTCACAGTTTTCAATGCTGTTTAATACATTTCTTTAAGATATATTGAATAGCATTTATAGTTGCATTTTTAAATAAACTTGCAAGCTGTCCTATTTATAAGTGAAAAGAGAGCTAACAGAAAAATATGCAAGCAATAAGACAAAACGAGGTGTGGGTTATGTCCTGATAAGAGCATGCCCCAGGTACATTAGAAGGCATGAGGCACTTGCGCCAAGTGCCTTTAGCACCTGGGAAGTGCTCTTATCAGGCCATAACCCACACCTCAGAGTGTCTTACTGCAGTTATAAAATGGGCCCCAAGTAATTATTAAAAAAACAAAAGAAAAGGGGAACAAAAGAGTCAGAAATATATAAATGGAGGTATGATATATAGGTCAAATATGCAGTGTCAGTGGCTCAGTAGGTACCACACTCGCCTCTGAGGCCGGGAGATCAGAGGGCTGTGGGTTCAGTTCCCACATCTGGCACTTGGGTTAATATCCCAGTACTGACACTGTAGTGCAGCATGAGAGGGGTGCTGCACTTCTGAGGTGCTGTCTTTCAGATGGGACAATAAACCGAGGTCCGATCTGCCTGGATTGGTGGTAGTTCAGGTGAATGTTAAAGATCCCATGGCACGTCTCGAAAAGAGTGGGGAATTTCCCCGGTGTTCTGGCCAAATTTCCCTCATTCGCTAAACAAATACCACCAACAGTTTAATCTGGTTCCAGGTCAGTTGACATTCATCTGTATCCTCCTCCCCTGGGTCGTGCCTGAAAATAAGCAGAATTTGTCTAGTGCACTTACCCGGTCAACAAAGACTAAATAAATAGTAAAAAAAAATTCCCCCATTGAAAGAACTTTTTATTGCCAGCAGAGCTTTTCATATGTACTGCAGAGGTAGAAAGTAGAATAATAGGCCGGCCCGCTGGCGCACAGGCATGGTGGCCGTCTGTGGCACCGACAATCCGGGTTCGGGAACAGATCCGGGTGTCGGAGGGCCGGCCGGGGGAGCAGGATTGAGTGTCCATAGGACTGCTTCCTGCTCCAAGGGGAAGGGGGGTCGAGTGCTCGGTGCAACATGGACCTCCAGCAGAGGCTGGAGGCACCACAAGTGCTCTGGCGCCTGCTGGAAGGGGGCAGGCGGACGCTGGCCATCATTGCACATCCCCAACCCGGAGGAGAAAAAACAGAAAAATTCCTCGGCTCCCCACTAATGAGCCGGCTTCAGAACGCTGACCCTCTGGCCACCTAAATTCCGCTACGGCGGCCCCATTTGGGAGGGGTCAGTCCCGAGTAAGCGGGGTTGGTGGCTGGGGCAGGGTGAAACCCACTCTCAGGGTTAGGGGAAGCTGGGGCCAAAAAGAGAGAAAAAAAAAAAAAGCAGAATAATACCATGCAGTGTGTGTAAGCCCCCCCTTTCTGCACAAGCCCTATACACTTAGCGTTTTTTTTTTTCCCCATATTTATAACTTTGTGTGTGAGGAGTGATTGACTGCTGAATCAGTTTTACTTACATCGAGAGTTTCAAACTTTGGGTGCTGTGTCCTGCTTCTTCTGTCTCCCTCCCACTGAAGATTTTACTTTGTATATGTATGTGACAAGTGACTGACTGCCAAGTCCCCCCCAAAAGATTTCTTTCAGTTCAGCTGTTTTGTTTAGTTTCTGATTGCCCCTTCACTGACACTGAGCATGTCCCGTTTCTGGCCGCTGTATGGAGCCATTTCCTGACAAGCGGTGCCGTTGGAGATCTTTTTTTTAATTTATTTATTCATTTTGGGTCTGTTGGTTCATGGGGTGAGAGGTGCCAACAGAGATAAACATAACAGAGGAGCGGCTCTCTGAAGAGGTTTGGAGATTGCTCTCATGTTTACCCCTGAACTTCAGGTTACTTTAATTTTCAAATGATTCATACTGGTGGCATGTCTGGACTTGGTAGAAATGTAGACTTTGTGTGTATCTGTGGGAAGTGGGGGGTTTCATATTGGGGGAGTTGCAGTACTGAACATTCGCTCCCATAGATTTCCCGCTGCAGCTGTTGTGCTGACGTCGGTTGTTAGCTGAGGAGCTGCAGTGTGACAGCAGTGGCACTGATTGATTTTCCTGTGTACTGCATTTACATTGGCACTTGTAGTGCCTGTTGTGTCATTATGTCCTGATAAGGACATGGCTGGAATGGGCTTCCAGCCAATCAGCATTTAAAATGTTTTTCTGCCCATTTTATAAGCCATGTGATCACCTTATTATAGAACTACAAACTCCTTATTGTAGTCGCCGTGGAGTGCACATGCCAGAGGTGAGCATTAAATACGTGTCAGTTTTCTGTGGACTTCCATCAGCCCCCCCTCCATACAGCCCAGCATACAATCTAAAAGCTCAAGTGAGATGAGGCATATATTACTTCAGATAGCCCATGCAGATTGCAGTGCTCTGCAACATATGGGCACTTCCCCCAGCTGTGCATCTTAGCTCCACAGAGAATGCTTGAGAGTGTGGTTGCACAGAGACGCTCCCCCCAACCCTCAGAAATACTGTAGAGTGCCGATTGGATTTTTTGCTGTCTCACCTGGTGTTCCACCCCCAAACCAGACTTACCAGTCAACAGCCACTACTACTGGAAGGTACAGTAGGTTGACAGGGATACATCCCTGTAATCCTTTTCAGCCATCAGCCTGGGTGCTGCACATAATCCAACCATACTGGGTCTGGTGGCATGGGAACTGGGCCAAAGGCTATGGAGGTAATGCCATGGAAACCGCACCAATTACTGGGATACCTAACATTGCTAATGCATGGAGGTGATGGTGGAGGGTCTCTGGGCATGCTCTATAAGCCCTCTTCACTCATTCTGCCATTTAAACTACATAAGCACCTGGAAGTGGCCAGAAACAGCAAGCCCCCTTCCCTATTTTCCCATGAGGTGAGGCACTTAGAGCCTGGCTCAATTGTGAATGGAGCCTGCAGCCATCTGGACACCTTCTGCAGAATTACCCAGGCACCAGGTAGTTGAGCCTTACTCCCTAACGAGTGTCCGGAGATCATTATTTTCCACAGGGGCACTAGATGATGAGGCCATCAACACACAGCCCTAGCACACAAACCCTGGAGAGGAATTAGCCAGGTGTAATATGCCAACCGCTAACACCATGGTGGGAAATCCCCCACCCTAATGGACTAGAGCAATGCAAGGACAGGTCTACGATGACAGTATTACCCACACAGCCTTACCTCCCTCCCCCTGAGAAGGGTATAAGCAGTCATGGATGACTACCCCTCCCCCTAGGGACATGGGGCAACCTCACACTCAAATGGGGAAGGCAATGTGCTCTAATGAGCCAAAAAACAGTCTCCATGACCTTCAGCACCAGGCAGAGACTTACCAGGTTTTCCTCTGTACCCTCCTTCCACACCCTTGATGGGACTTTACTTGAGGACACATCCTCCTTCAGGTATTTAGGTGTCTGGCTGGACCAATACATGAACTTCTCTGGTCATAGTGATGCCATTCAGAAAAAATAGCGTCCCAAGCTTGGTGCCTTATTTAGGAACCATGCCTGCATCCCACCCATGGCTAGGCATGAAATTGTCTAGAAGATGATCCTACCTACCTATCTTTGACTACTGTGATGTAGTCTATGGTGCTGCCTATAAGTTCTCTCTGGCCAGACTAGATACCCTCTTTAACTCCTTTTGCCGTTTTGTCCTTGACCCCCCCTCCGCACTCATTATTGTGATCGCTATCATGCCCTATCCTTTCCTTCCCTGACAAACCGATGTCTCTCTCTCGCTGTGCAAAATTCACCTCCAAGCACTGACTGGGTGAACTTCCCTCCTATCTATCCCCTGCCTTTACAACTGCTCCCCCTTCCCACTCTCTAAGATCTACTGATTCACGAACCCTGGTGGTCCCACGCCGCTCCACCCTTATTGGCCAATCAGATTTTTCCTATCACCTCCCAAAAACCTGGAATTCACTGTCCCTTCAAATTTGCCACTCATCCTCTTGCTACTCCATTAACTCTGCCCTCAAGAACTTCCTTGACCCCTCCTGTCTCTGTCATGACCCTCCCTAATCCCCCCACCATCTCCCCTAAGCCCATATTATCATATGCCTACTCCCCACCACTCCTATTTCCCTCTGATCGTGCTCCTCCTAGTCCCCTACTCTCCCTCCTCCTAAATTGTTCCTCCCCCTTCTTTCTCTACCCTTAATCTGTCTCCCTCCTGTGAGCTCAATCACTGCCTTGTGCAGGCAAGATCCATAGCTCACGGTGTGCAACAACTTTACCCCCATCCCCTATTTCTCCTTTTACTGCATCCCCTCAGTCACTGCTAGGTCACTGCATTGTGCAGACAGAGTCGCTCAGCACACTGGTGGGGTAATGCCCCCCTACTATAGTTGACCTCTGCTACCCCTTACCACAGCATCCCTCCCCAAACACCCCCTCTCTCGCATCACTATATATAAATAACTCTCATTCCCTATAACCTGTGTCCTACCAGTAGAGCTGTCCACCGCCCTGCCCATATAGGGATAACAGGACACAGTTGAATTTCAACTCCCTGCCCTTCCCCCCACCTTGGATATCCACCACCTACATTATCTCTCTCTTATCACCCTGCCACACTCTACCTCTCCTCTCCCCTCCTCCTAACCCCATTCTGGTTGACATAGCCTAACACTGGCCTACCCCTATACTCAATTAAGCACTTATAACCTGCCCCTATACCTGTCATATGTGCACTTTAGTCCACCCTGTTGTCTATGTTTGCTTCAAATCATGCTCTGCCTGCGTCTCTCTGTAAATTTAGAAGTTGATGGAAGATAAGGACCGCAAGGCCCATCCAGTCTGCCCATTTCTTTTTCTACCTTATGAATGTGCTATCGGCATTTGCTCTGTCAATGGCCTATCTATTCATACTTCTCTGTATTGCTCCCTTATGCCTATCCCATGCATGTTTGAAGCCCTGCACTGTATTCTTATCCACCACTTCCTGAGGTAAGCCATTTCATGCATCCACCACCCTTTCAGTGAAAAAGAACTTCCTCACATTACCCCTTAATCAGCCTCCCTCTAATCTCATGCTGTGTCCTCTTGTCCTGCTGTTTTTCTTATATTGAAATGTGTTAGACACTTTCACCTTGTTAATGCCCTTAAGGCGTTTGAATGTTTCAACCATATCACCTCCAGGTTATACATATTGAGTTCCGTTACTCTGTCCTCATATGTTTTCTGATGCAGTCCCTGCATCATTTTGGTTGCCCTTCTCTGGACTGCCTCAGTTTGGTTACTATCCTTGTGAAGGTGTGGCCTCCAGTACTGCATGCAGTACTCCAGATGGGGCCTAACCAGTGTCTTGTAAAGAGGGATTATTGCCTCCCTCTTATGACTTGTGTTGGCCCTACTAATACACCACGACATCCTTCTAGCCTTACCTACTGCTTTAGAGGTCTGCTTGGATGATTTCAGGTAATCTCTGATGATGATGATGCCCATCTCCCCTTCTTCCCTTGTGATTGCCAGCAACTCCCCTCCCAACCTGTAGGTGGCTTCAGGGTTTCTCTTCCCTATGTGCATGATTTTGCACTTCTTTGCGTTAAACCGCAGTTGCCACTCTTCCTACCATTTTGCTAGTTTATCCAGATCACTTCTCATTCTGCCCACCCCATCTGGATCATCTACTCCGTTGCAGATCTTGGTGTCATCTGCAAACAGACAAACCATACCCTCCAGTCCATCTGCAATGTCACTGATGAAGATATTGAAGAGGACTGGCCCCATGACTGATCCCTGAGGTACCCCACTTGTGACTTGCATCTCTTCTGACTGTATACCGTTTACCACCCCTCTCTGTTTTCTGCCCATCAACCAGTTTGTCACCCAGTTGACTAACTTCTGACCTACCCCAAGCCTACTCAGCTTATTAATCAATCTACTTTGTGGAACAGTATCGAAAGCTTTGATGAAGTCAAGGTAGGCGACATCAACTGCTCCTCTTGGTCCACCACTCTGGTTACCCAGTCAAAGAAGTCTATGAGAGTAGTTTGACAGGACCTTCCTGTTGTAAACCCATGCTGTCTTGGATCCTGTGCTCCTATGGAATCCAGGTGTTGCACTATCCTTTCCATAAGGAGTGATTCCATAATCTTGCCCACTACTAAGGTAAGACTGTCTGGTCTGTAGTTCTCTGCCTCCTCCCTGCTACCACTCTTGTGGAGCAGAATCACATGAGCCCTTCTCCAGTCTTCTGGGACCTCTCCTGTGCTCAGAGACTCACCAAACAGTTCTGATAATGGCTCTGCTAGCTCCACCTGTAGCTCCTTTAGTATCCTAGGTTGTATGTCATCAGGTCCCATTGCCTTGTCCACCCTGAGCTTATTGAGCTCTTGTAGGACCCTTTCTTTTGTGAAGGGATTAGTGCACACCTCCCTCCCTCCCCCCGTGTCCATGGTGCTGAGCTGTGGGTCCTGCCCTACCTTCTCAGTAAATACTGAGCAGAAGTATTTATATAGGATAGATGCTTTTACATGGTCCTCCTCTTCACATGCCCCTTATCCCCTTCGATCTTAGCAATACCCCCTCTGGACTTTCCTTTCCCTTCTTCCATTCTGCCCTCTGCAATTTTTCATTCCCTCCTTCCATTCTTCCTCTCTTTACTTCTATCACTGTAAATCTTGAATATCTATGCTACATTAATGGCTACCAATTACTATTGTGTCACCTCACCATCTAGTGCTACATACTGTTGCCAAGTTATTGTATGTGTTCCAGTGTTACCAACTGTCACCAGCTGTTGCCTGATTGCCATATGTGTCTTCATATCTACTATAGTTAACTGTTGCAGTGTTAGCCAATGTTATCCACCTGTAATCCCTCTTGCCCTCATTGTATGCAAGTAAGAAAACTGTATTCCAACATTGTAACATTTCTCTGTATTCTGTCCTATTGTTTCCTACCCCCCAGGTCTCACCAGGAGATGAGCAACTGTTGCTTAGCATGCCTTCCTGGTGAAACATTTCAATAAATATATAAATAGGTACCAGAAAAGGCTGTGTGGCTAATAGACTTTTCTGCCATTGCATATTAAACTCCTCCCCTTTTCTTTTTGAGGAAGTAAGCCCTCCCCCAGGCTGTTACCCACTAAAGCACTGGCTGCAGAGCCGCCACTCAAGCTTGAGTGGCAGCAAGTGCGGAAACTGGGGCATGCAATTTGGGGGCCACAATCCCCACACTGCTCTAGCCTTGCAGCCTTAAAAATGGTTACTGTTGTTTTTTTTTCCATTTGTTATATACTATGGTGTTTAAGACTGTCTTGTTGTTCTTCTCAGATTAATTTTTATTGCATTTTAATGATAATGTTATTATTCTTAGATCCCCCTGCAGAAGACTCGTTTGAGTCAATACATAGGGGTGTCTGGAAGGGAGTTCTTTCAGCATTGATAAATCATTAATAGGTTGTGCTTGTTTTTTTTTTTTGTTTTCTGACATTGTTCTTAGAGCCCCTGCCTTCTAGGAGACCCAGAACCCACCTGGGAACAGGCACGTCATTAGGTCAGCATAGATCACATGCAGCAGCACTATCAGGTCTGAGCCTAGCTCATTTCAGGCACTCACAGACAAAAGCAGATATAGTTAAACACCATTTTACACCTGGGCAGACACACAGAATAGGTGCCGACCAGGGAGGCTGTGTATAGCAGAACACATATATACGGCAGCACTCCTCTGCTTCTCAGAACAATCACACATGGTGGGGGTTCATGTTAAATGGGTATTTTGGAACATTAAGGGCATCCACTCCAGAATTAAAAGGCATAAAATACCAGACCACACTAAGCAGGGGGAGGGATAGCTTTTCTGCAAGACACTCATCTCAACAGCCAAGAAACTGGGAAACTTAAAGCAGAATGGATCTCATGGGTGTGTCCTTACAACACAAAAGGTGAAGGAGTGGCTGCATTAATCCACAAACATTTTCCCTTCCAGTGCCACAAGGTACTGCCTGATATGGAGGGATGGTATATAATAGTTCAGGGCTCCCACTAGGAGCAGGACATTACACTATGTAACATGTACAGCCCAAACCAGAGTGATATGACCCCTCTCTCAGATATGGCCCAGACACTAGCAAAGAACCAGAGTGGTCACTTAGTATTGAGAGGCACTGGTGTAGTAATGGATGAATTCCTGGATAGGTCTGAAGCAGTTATGATGCCCCCTGCTGGCAGCAGCCAAAGTGTTGTACATGTTGTGGCTGACAAGGGTGTAGTAGACATCTAGCACTTAATTAATCCAATGGGGAGAGACTACTCCTATTTCTCCACCAATCCTACTTCAGGAAAGACATTTGGCTTGTCCACACTCAAGGGGACCCAGATGTTGCCGATGCCAGGATAGGGACGATAGTCAATCTCTGATCATGCCCCAATTTCCTTTCCCTGTCTCTTGGCAGGTTCCCCAGCACAGCCCATGAGAAACTAGTGATTTAACATGTCCCTTCTAAAAGATAAGACCTTTGAGTCATCACTAGAGGCTGACATTAAAACCTTTCTGGAGACCAACAGGAAGGGTGCCACCACGCTGTGCCTTAGGATGCCCTGTGAGCTTTCATCTATGACTGATGCATCAGTTACATGTACCACCTCAGGAAACCATGAACAAGGGACCTGGAGGAACAGCTCTTCAGTCTCAAAGACCTGGAAAAGCAATATGGAGACATGGAAAAATGCTTTCCGGCACTGCTGGTAGATATCACGAGCACCAGGTATAAAATAAATCTCCACTACAAGAAGGCAGAATACACTCTGTTTAGACTCTGGCTGTCCTTCTGGGAATCGGGGGAGAATCTCAGGAGTCTGCTCATCTAACAAATGAAGAAGAGGCAGGAATGGTCAAGAATCCCAGGGATCAAGGGATCCTCAGGTACCCTATTAATGAACACCCAGAGTATCAATGATGCCTTCTTGTACTTTTAAAAGACCTGATATATGCAGGGAAAAAAAAACCTTAACTTAATAGCTGATGCGCTTCGCTGACCACCTAGAGCTGCCCAGGGTATCTGTGGAAGTAAGGGAACACATGGAGCACTGTTTAACCTCACAGAAGCTGAGCCAAGTCCTGTGCAAAACACCAAATGCAAAGTACCAAGGGGGATGGCCTCCCAGAAGAATTTCTCCAGTCCTTCAGTAGGGTGCTTCTGGAACCAGTGACGGGTACTGTAGAAGAGGCATGTTGAACCAGGGAGCTGCCTGCATCCATGAGAACTGTCACCATCTCACTATTTCCAAAGCCATGCACAGAGCCCATGATATGTATGGTTACAGGACATCTCTCCCATCTGTGCATACTGTAAGACCTCTGCCAAGATGATAAAGAAAAAGAATCAGCATTTATGTAGCACTTTTCATACACAATGCATACCAAAGTGCTTTATAAGCAGTGCTAGACTGGTAGTGAATTGACTGCAATTGTTGTAGCAGCCATTTCACACATCAACTCCCACACACAGCTTTGGATGGTTGCATGAACTGGTTTTGCAGCAGTGGGGAATGTTTGCCAGTACACTGAGAAAAATCCCCATCTCTTGTGAAAAGTGTCTTGGGTTCTTTTACTTCCACCTGAACACCCACCATGGCAGTACCAGAGATGGGTAATAGGGACCTTAATTTAATGTCACATTTGAAGGACAGCAAACTATAGCACCCCAGAGTATTGAACTCCGGTGCCAAAATTTAAGGTATGAGCCCAGTTCTAGTGTGGGACTAGAATTCATGACCTTCTGGCTGAGAAGTGGATGTGCTACCAACTGAGCCTTGCTGACAACTACATGGGGTCCTTATGGCTTCAAACAGTCATGGCAGAGCTGATAGGGGCCAGGTAGGCATTGTGCCCAAGCAGAGAGGCTCAGACAACATGAGGAGACTGCTGCACTTTATCTGTCAGGCAACATACTAGTGCACACTAAAATTTCAGGAAGGCAGACTTGGGTAGCATGCTGAAGGAGCAACTGGCAACGTTCGAGCTGCAGATGGATGTGGAGCAGAAATGGACAGTAATCAAGAAGGGGTTAATTGAGGCCACTGACACCTGCATGAAGATTCATTAAAAGAATTCCAGGTGTTGGAGACCCAGCTGGTATAACAGGAGGATGGTCAAGAAAGTGAAGTGGGAGGACTTCCTGACATACAAGTATACCTGGAAGGAGGAGGACTGAGAGGCTTACACAGAGAAATCTCATGCGGAAAGGCAAGTGGTCCTGGCAGCCAAGGTGGATTAAGAGCTAAGACTAGCGCTGAGGAGAAGGATTTCTTCCACTACATTAGGGAGAAAAGAAGCAGAAGGGATGGGATTGTAAGGATAAAGAGGGAAGGAGGATGGGCAGAAAACTGGGAAGATCAAGCAGAGGATTTAAATGAATACTTTTGCTCAGTCTTCACTAAGGAAGCGAACCGCCCATTCCACCGGGGAGGAATGGCAGGAGCCCATGGGGGGTGGACTACAAAGGGGAGATTGGGGTAGACAGGGTCTTAAGGGAGCTAAATGAACTCTGGTTGGACAAAGCACCAGGACCAGACAGGTTTCACCTAAGGGTCCAGAGGGAGTTGGGCGTACTTGGTGCCCCACTTACGGATCTGTTTTAACACCTCACTGAAGGAGAAGTGTGCTCCACAGGACTGGAGAACAGTTTACATGATTCCACTCCATAAGAGCGGTCTGAGGTATGAGCCAGGTAGCTACAGGCTGGTTAGCCTGACTTCCACAATGAGGACCATTCTAAAGGAAAGATTGGTATCCTTCCTTGAGGAAAATGGTCTCCAAGATGACAGGCAGCATGGGATTGTCAGGGGGAGGTCTTGTCAAACCAACATGATTGACTTCTTTGACTGGGTTAAGAGGTCGTTGGACAGGGGACAAGCAGTGGACGTCCTCTACCTAGATTTCAACAAGGCATTCAGTTCAGTGCCACATGGCAGGCTGATCAGCAAGCTGAGGGACCTGGGAATAGGGGACAAACTACAGGATAGAAACATAGAAACATAGAATTTGACGGCAGATAAGGACCGCTTGGCCCACCCAGTCTGCCCATTTCCCTACCTACTGGATAAGCTGCAGATCCTAGTTAACCAGCAGCCTACTTCTTCCTACCCCCACCCCCCAGAATTGCCTTATGACTATCCCATGCATGCTTGAATTCCACCACTGATTTTGACTCCACAACCTCCTCCGGAAGGCCGTTCCATGCATCCACAACCTCTCTGTGAAAAAATACTTCCTTAAATTACCTCTGAGCCGCCCCCATCTTCAAACCATGCCCTCTTTGCTCTTGCACACCTCTTTTTTTGAAAGATGCTACCTCTTGGACTTTGTTGATTCCTTGAGGTACTTGAACGTTTTATCATGTCCCCCTTTCCCTCCTTTCCTCGAGGCTATACATATTAAGCTCCTTAAGTCTCTCTTCATATGTCTTCCGTGCAGACCCTGCACCATTTTAGTTGCCCTCCTCTGGACAGCTTCCATCCTGTCTATGTCTTTGTGGAGATTGGGTCTCCAGAACTGCACACAGTACTCCAGATGGGGTCTCACCAGCTGTCTGTACAGAGGGATATAACTTCCTGTTTTCTACTGGTGATGCCTCTCCCTATGCATCCCAGTACCCCAACCCTCCTTGCTGCCTCTCCCACATTGCTTGCCCATCTTGGGTCATCTGGTATGACTACCCCAGGTCCCTTTCCATTTTGTTGTTGTTAGTATCTACTTCCCCATTGTGTACTCTTCCCTGGGTTTTTGTTTCCCAGGTGCATTACCTGCACTTCTTAGCATTGAATCTAAGCTGCCATACATTTGACCATTCCTCTAACCTTGCAAGTCCCTTCTCATCCTTTCCACCCCACCCTGTGCATCAACTCTGTTGCAGATCTTAGTGTCATCTGCAAGAGACATACTTTTCCTTCCAGTCCTTCTGCAATGTCGCTTTAAAGACACTGAAGAGGACCGTCCTAATACTGAACCCTGCGTGCAGCCCTACTATGTAACCCACCTTTCTTCTGAGTGGACTCCATTTACTATTACTCTCTGTGTCCTATTCTCCAGCCAATTCTTTACCCAGGCTGTCATCTTGGGACCCACTCCCAGGCTGGCTAACTTGTATATTAATCTTTTGTGTGGGACTGTGTCAAATGCTTGCTAAAGTCTAGGTAGGCCATGTCCACAGCCCCTCCCTGATCTACTACTTTGGTTACCCAGTCAAAGAAATCTATCAGTCTGGCATGACCTTCCTGCTGTGAATCCATGCTGCCTAGGGTTCTGTGCCCCTCTGACCTCTAGATACTCGACAATTCTTCCCTTCAGAAGTGATTCCATCATTTTCCCTATCACTGAGGTTAAACTAACAGGTCTATAGTTTCCTGCTTCTGCCTTGCTCCCACTTTTGTGAAGGGGAATCACATCTGCCCTCCTCCAGTCCTCGGGTACCACCCCATCCTCCCATGATTTGTTAAAAAGGGTAGTCAGTGGTTTCACTAGTTCTACCCTTAGTTCTTTTAGAATTCTGGGATGAATCCCATCAGGCCCCATTGCTTTGTCCACCTTCAGTTTTAAGAGTTCTTTCAGAACCCTTTCTTCTGTAAATGGACCGGTATCAACTTCTGTATCCAGAGTGTTACTACTGTTTGTTTTATGTACCTCCCCCTCTTCCTTTGTAAATACTGAGTAAAAATATTTGTTTAGTATCTCTGCCTTTTCACAGTCTCCCTCTGCCCACCCTCCTCCCTTTATTAAGCCTCACTATCCCTCCCTTGGTCTTTCTTCGCTCCCTGATGTACCTATAAAAGGTTTTATCCCCCTTCTTAACTGAGTTGGCTATCTTTTCCTCGGTTTGGGCCTTTGCTGTTCTGACTGCCTTCCCAGCCTCCTTTTGTTTTAACTGATACAGTTCTCTGTCCTGCTCCTTCTGTGATTCCTTGTACTTCCTGAATGCTTTCTTTTTCTCTTGAACCTTCACTGCCACTTCCTTTGAGAACCATAGTGGTTTCTTACATCATCTTGTTTTGTTTATTTGCTTCACACAAAGGCTCATTACCTCTGTGATGGCAGTTTTATTATTCCCATTGTTCTTCCACCCTCCTTCCTGCCCATTTGCTAGTGCGTTCCTTAGGCACTCACCCATTTAGCAAAGTCAGCCCTCCTAAAGTCCAGTACTTTTGTCTTTGTATGGCTTGACTCTATTGCTGTGTTTATTGTGAACCATACTGTTCAATGGTCGCTAGTTCCCAGATGGCTACCCACTTCTACATCTGTGACTCTCTCTCCATCTCCATTTGAGAGTATCAAGTCTAATATTGCTCCCTCTTGAGGGGCTCCAATGCCTAATTGTCTAAGGCATGCTCCCCTGAGGCATCTAGAATAACTGCACTTTCAGTGGCAGCTGCAACTGCACTCCAGTTAACATCTGGCATATTCAGGTCACCCATCAGCAATATCTCCCTTTTCTGCCATTCTAAGTATACTTTCTATCATTTCCTTGTCCATTTCCTCCCCTGGAGAAGGGGTCTGTTAACCCCTGTGCAGATTGTGGTGCCATTGCCTGTCTCCAAATTTACCCACAGTGCTTCTTCTCCTCCCTGTTTACCCTTTTGTTCTGTTGCTTTTATTCCTTCCCTTATGTAAAGAACTACTCCTCCTCCTCTTTACCCTCCTATCCCTCCTGTAGATAGTGTATCCTGGTATGTTTACATCCCAGTCATGGTTTTCGTGTACCATGTTTCTGTGACTGCCACGATATCCAGATGTTCCTCCTCCATCAAGGCCACTAATTCAGGAAGCTTGTTACCTAGCCTCACGGGCATTGGTACTCATTGCTCTCCATTTTTATGGCTTTACCTTCTGTTGCAGCATCCCCCACTGACCGTTCTACCTTGGTCTTTTCTCATTTAGTACCCTGTTTTGTAGGAGAGGCTGGGATTTTTCTGCTGCTTGTCAGTGCCTCCCTTTGACTAGTTTAAAAGCTTGCCAATGAAGCATTTAAACCGATTACTCAAAAGACTTGTTCCTTCCTGGACAGATGCAGACCATCCTGCCAGTATAGGCTGGTGTCCCTCCAGGTGGAACCCCAGTCCCCAATGAAGCCAAACCCCTGTGCTCTGCACCATTTTTTCAACCATTCATTAAACTGCATGGCGCCAATTACCCTCGCCTCACCCATGCCTTTGACAGGCAGCACCTCTGAGAAGGATACTGTGTGTGTTACTTGTCTTAGGCCCCTCCCCAACTCTGCAATGTCCTCCTGCACTGCTCTAACCTCATGATGAGCCAAGTCATTTGTCCCTAGGTGGACAATTACATCCAGCTCAGAATCCTTGCAGCTGTTGTCGTGATCCTGAAGATGCACTTCCTGTCCCTCCAAGCCATGGCACCAGGCAGGCACCTTACTTCAGTTTTCCCAGCTCTTCCCAGTTCTATCCCCCTAATAATTGATTCCCCCACCAGGAGCTGCTTCCTTTCCTTGTGGTGTCCTCTGCCTCCTTCCTGTGGGCCTCCCTTGTGGCAGCTGTCCTCAGCCTCCTTAGTCTCCTCTGTGGATGCATCCATAGGGGAGCTATGCTCCTCCAGAATGGTGTATGGATTGTGGAGTGGAACAACTGACTGGGTGTGCCTCCGTTCCACCATCCTCACCCTTCCTGAGCCCACTGTGGTCCAACTGCTGTATTTTCTTCGCCTCTGAGGTAGTGGTGGTGGCTGTGGTGCTCCCTGGATGGGAGGTCCCTCCCACTGTCCAGTGTGGCCTGGGGAAGGTCCCGTACTACTGTCCAGTGTGGCCTGAAGACAGGCAACTTCCTCCCTCAGGGCAGAGAGTTGTCTGCAAATAGGGCAGTATCTCAGCCTCCAGAAAGACTCCCGGAAGACTGCTGCCCCACAGCCATTACATTGCACTACTCCCCACATTTGTTTTTGTGTGTGTGTGATTGGTTTGTAATATAGAAATACATATTTATAATATACAATGTGTATGCTTATATTGTCAGTGCAGTGTGCTAGAGAGGATATGACAGTGACATGCACCTTGCACTCTTGAGGAAATGATGTTAGAACCCCAGGTATAAAGGAACTATTTCCAGGGATGGGTGGGGTGAGGGGTGGAAAGGGGTTGGGCCTAAACTGTGCCCTCGCAAAACAATCAGCTAAAAGCTCTGACCCACTGCTGCAATGAGTGCCTTCCTGGCAGCAAGATGCCCTACACAACAATTTGATAGAGAAATACCCTGCTAATCAAACAGAAAAATCCACACATCCAAGTCAGACACAGGTTAACCTTCCCAGCCCCAAAACAGGCCTGGTGGTTTGTGCTCCGAGAGCTGTCAGCCCCAAAATAAGTCAGCTGTGCTTTAAACTGTTCCTGCATTGAAAATCTTAAGAATTGTAACAAACAAATGTAAACTAGATCCACCACCCTCTGTTGCTTGAAAGACTGTCTTTTCCTGTTTCACACTGCAGGTTTTTCTGTGACCACTCCTTAACCCCAGTAACTCTGTTAAAAAGAGTTTAACTATCACAAACTCCTACGCACCAGTAAATTATTTAAAAATAGTTTCTGTCCCAAAATCCTAGCAGTCAATCCAGCTACCCCCAAGGGAAAACCAGAATGCAGTATTCAAACACTTATGAGGTTACTTCCAAGATAAGCAGAGTTTGCAAGTTTCTTTTCCAACTCCTCAGCCAACTGTAATTCATTTAAAAATAGTTTAACTGTCAGCAAATCCTAGCAGACAATCTAGCTACCTCCAAGGACCTACCCAAATGCAGTATTTAAATCCTTCTGAAGTTACTAACAAGATAAATAGAGTTTACAAGCCCCTTCTTGGTTAAACACTAAATAAATGTGAATAAAAAGCAATTACCAAGGGTGGTTAGTTTCATCTCCCACAGAATTAAAGCAAAAGTGCACGTTTGTTGCAGATATCAAGTGCAATATAGAATTTCTCACACAGCTCGCAGTTGAAGAAAGTAGTGTCCTTCTAGCTCCAGAAAATGTGCTTTGTGGGTCAAGAACTGGCTGTAGGACCGGAATCAGAGAGTGGTGGTGGTGGTGGTGGGGGGGGAACTATCCAAACCTTGGCCTGCAACCAGTGGGGTCACACAGGGCTCAGTACTTGGACTTGTGCTGTTCAACATCTTTATTGGTAACATAGCAGAGGAGGTCAAAAGTAAGATCTGCCTCTTTGCAGATGTTACCAAGCTCTGTGGATGGGTGTACACAGTGGAGGGAGACATGAATTAAGGGAGGATCTGGCTAGGCTGGAGAATTGGTCGGGCATCTGGCAGTTGGGTTTTAATGCCAAGAAATGTAAGGTCATGCACCTGGATACCAGGAAACCAGGATTGGAAGGGGAGTACAGGTGGCAGTCTCAGAGGAGGAAAAGGATCTTGGGGTGATAGAGGAGACATGAAACACTTTGCACGGTGCAGCAAGGCAGCAGCCAAAGCAAATAAAATGCTAGGCTGCATCACCAGGAGAATAACCTCTAGGAGGGAGAAAGTCATCTTGCCACTGTACAAGTCACTGGTGAGGCTGCACCTGGAATACTGTGTGCAGTTCTGGTGCTCGTATCTGAAGAAGGATATCAAGCTATTAGAAGTGGTCCAGAGGAGGGCAACCAGGATGATCCAAAGTGTGGGGGACAAAACATGTGAGTAGAGGCTGAGTGAACTATACATGTACTCCCTGGAGGCTAGGGGAGAGAGAGGGGGGACATGATAAAGACTTTCAAATACCTTAAGGGAATAAACAAAGTAAGATCAGAGGGCATTTTTAACTTAAGGAAGGAGGGTACAACAAGAGGGCATAGTATGAAGCTAGTGTGAGGTAAATTTAACAAAGAAATGAAGAGGCACTTTTTCACTGACAGGGTAGTGTTGAGGTGGTTGCAGTAAATACAGTGGCTAGTTTCAAGGGGGGTAGGCTACAGTGAAGAAGAAAATTAGGGTAGAAGTTCCTGGGATGGGGAAGGGGAGGGTAGCAGAGGAGGGTAGTTGACTCCAGGGGGAGTAGGGGAGGGTGGCAGCTCCAGGGAACTAATTAGAACTGCACACTCCTGCAGGTTTGATAGACCATTATAGCCTGTTTCTGCTGGCAAATTCGTATGTTCGTAATAGTCCTAATCTCACCGAATGTGGAGAGTAGGAGTGTTTTTTCCATACCTTATGAACCTTTGGTATAGGGGAAATCTTTATTAGTTGGGTGCAGGCACTCTATAATGGTGCACAGGTGAAAGTGATCACAAATGACACAGCGTCTGTGGCCTTCCCATGGGGGAGGGGCACTAGGTAGAGCTGTCTGCTCTCCCCTCTCCTGTTCACACTTTCCTTAGAATCCCATCTCCAAGTTGTTCACCAAAAAAGCACTATATATTGTGTAAGTCTTGGGAGAGAGAATAAAATACTGGCATATGCAGATAACATCCTACTCATGTTGACACAACAATCTATTTGAGTGCCAGAAACTCTTGAACAATTGTATTTATTTATTTAAAAGAGATTTACCAGGAAAGACATACTGAGCCATAAAAGCTCATTTCCAGATGTGTCCTGGGGGAGAGGATAAGTGCATAATAACAGGTAAAAAGTGCAGTAATGTATACTATAATAATACAATAAGGCACATCAGTGTATAGAATAGACAGTATTGTATAGGCATAATTAATAATTCAATTAAGTACATCAGGAATGTGAGGTATCATGCAGGCTGTATATCAGGAAAGAGGACAGGGTAGGAGGTGATCATTAAATCTCCCCTAACTATACAGAAAGGGGCCACAGGGAGTAGCAACAAGAATGGTACATGAGAAAGGAAGGAGGGCAGAATGATAGGAGAGGGGAGAAGGGAAGAAAGGAGAGGAAGACACGTGTAGGGATAGAAGAGAATTTGGGAGATGGATTAGGTTTGGGAAGAGCAAGTATAGAATGGGGGAGAGGAGAATGTAGTGGGGAGGAGGAAGTAGATGCAGAATAGCGAGAATGGGGTTAAGCTAGAGCGCAGTTGAGTGAGATGGGGAGGTGAAAGAGAGGGAGATGGTAGGAGAATGGTGGGATGGTAGGGTTAGGATGGGGAGAGGAAGGGAGGGGTTGAGATGGGGAGAGGATGAGTGTAGAGGTTAAAATATGTGAATAGTGGGAAACAGGAGGCGCAGAAAGGTGTAGGAGATTGAGACAGGTAGAGGGTAGGGAAAAAGGAAAGAAATGGGAAGGCAGGACATAGGGTTATGGGCATTTGCAGGAAGGAGCGGTGTGGGCTTGGAGTAATGAGGAAAGAGAGCATTTGAAGGAGACAGAGTGAATAGTTTGGAGAAGAGAGTTCCAGGTATTAGGAAAGTGGAAAGAGAAGACATTTTGTCTAGCAAGGGATTTACAAGAGGGTAGCAGTAGAGAGAGATAGGCTGATATATGGAAAGAGTAAGTGGAGAGAGGCATATGTACTCTCCAGGAAAGAGTAAGTGGAGAGAGGCATATGTACTCTCCAATCGCCCCCATAAAATAGTCAATACCACTGTACTCCTAAATGCCCTCAGTGACCACTCTCACGTCCTATGCATCTGGTCATGTAAGACTGAAAATTGCCCCAAAAACAGTCCTCCAGGTGCTCTTCAAACCTGGTAAGTTGGGTCACTTTAAAGATTTCCTCTCCAATGGGACTGGTCACTTATCACCCTTGCCAGTGACATCGACACAGCCCTCAACAATTTCATACACTCGTTTAACCACACCTGCGATATTTATGCCCCTCTCACTACGTACATACAAGGGCCCTAACACACCCTGTTTATCATAGGCTCTACTAAATATGTTGCAGCTTAGAGGTAACCTTTGGTGAAAAGCCACTGACTGCAGAAAAGCTGCTGATAGGCAATGCTACACAAATGCACTTGGGCCATATGCAAAGCCAAATCTGACTACTTCAAATGCTCCCTTTTGGCTACCTGGGGCTCCAGTCGCAGGTTCTGGGATAATATGAAAGTTGTCACTGGTAAATCCACTACTCCCCCAACATAGATAAATATCAATGGCTCCGTAACCGCTGACCCCAAACTCATTGCTAGCAGATGTAACTCCTGCTTCTCAGATCTTAGCAGGGTCCTGCCACCCAGCTTCTTTGACCACACAGAGCCCCTCCCAGCTCCCTCAACCCCCTTTCTGCTTCAGAGCCTTCACTCCCCTACAAGCCAGGCCATACCTTCTCAAAGCTCTAAATGGCTCCTGTCATAGCAATGACTCCCTGGACCTCAAACTGCTGTGCCTGCTACTTGACGTGGTCCTCTTCCCATTCACTTGCTTACTCAATCGCTGTCTCTGCCTTAGTACATTCCACTTTGTCTGGAAAACTGCTATCATTACCCTATCCACAAGAGAGGCGACTGTCTCCTCCCTGGGAACTACCACCCTATATTCATCCTCCCCCCCCCAAAAGCCCTTGAAAGAGATGTCTCAGACCAACTCACCAACTACCTTGCCAAATATGACCTCTTCACTAAAGAGCAGCATGGCTTCCAGTGGGGGCATAGCATGTCCACGGCCCTCCTGGAGTATACTAGCTTCATACACAACATCCTGGACAGTGGGCGCCTGGTTAGTTCCATCTTCCTTGACCCATCAAAGACTTTTGACACCATATCACACCCTCCTGCTAACTGTCCTCTCCCACTTGGGCCTTTCCCAAGATGTCATGGCCTGGTTAAAGATTACCTATCCAACCATACCCAACGGGTTAGAATTTGTAACACACTCTCGAACCCACTCTCTGTCCACTCTGATGCACTGCAGGGTTCCATCTTGGGACACAATTCTTTTCATCCGTTTTCTCAACTCCCTCCCTTAGTCATGCCCAGAAAAAATCTTATTATACTCCAATAATGCGGTGCTCTACTTTGCTCATTCCTACCCTGCCTCCCTTCAAGTGTCCCTCCAGAACTCCTCAGCAGCTGAATCCTGGCTCGCTGACCTCAAGCTCATATTAAATCAAAAGAAAACTAAGGTAATGTTGTTTTCCCACCCCCAGAGCAGGCATAGAGAGACCCCGTTTGTATCCAAACCAGCCTCCACCAACCCCTTGAGCAAGTGAATGCTTTCAAGCATCTGGGAATTAACCTCGACTCTGCCCTCATCTTCCATAGTCACATTCACATCCTCAGTACTGCAGTCAACTCATGAATTGGCATGCTGTATCACCACAACAGCTGCCTCCCTCTGAACCCCTTCACCTTGCTATTTCGTCATCAATCCTGCCCCTTATGACTACGGAATCGTGGTCTATGGTGCAGCTGACAGTACTGCACTGTAAAGAATCAACTCTGTTCTAAACAAGGCATGTCAGCTAGCCACAGGCTGCCCTAGACTAACCCACGCCTGCACACTTTACAACATGGTCACCTGGCCAAACTTTGAGGAATGGCTCAGGTGCCAGAACTGCCTACTTACCCAGAAAATCACAAATGGTTTGGCCCCTCCAGAGCTCTCCTACCTCATCAGACACGCTTCCAAAACCGTTGCCACATGCAGCTCATCTAAATCTAACCTGCTAGTTCCATGTCTCAGGACATCCCTTGCCCAGCACTCCTTTATGTACAGAGCCCCCACCTGGTTCAAATCCCTTCCCAGTCCCGTCTCCTTTGAACCCAAACTCAGTTCCTTCAAGTTCCTTCTCCAGGAGCACCTACTTGTCTCTTGCGTCTGCAACTGCCCAGGTTAACCAGCCCCCCTGCTTCCATGCCTCCAGACAATGCACTTCTGTCCTGCATACCTCCCTTATGTACTAATCTGTGCAGCCTAGAGTCAATACATATCCTGCAACAAATATATATATATTTTTTTTTTTTACCAGGTATAGCACACTAAGCTGAAAGCTTTTTTACAGGCACGACCTGGGAGCACAAGGAGGTTAAGCGGCTTGCTCAGGGTCAACAGTATGCAAGTGGAAGCTGTGGGATTCAAACCCAAGCCTGGTCTGCTGGATGTCACCAGATTTGCAGCTCAGAGCCTTAGACCACTGCGCTATACTGCCTCAAATTGTCAATGCCTAATGTACTTCCCAGCCTTGAATGTATTACCACACCTACTATTTGTACCTTTATGATTCTGTATGTATTTTATTACATGTATTTTGTATGTACCTAATGTACTCTATCTACCCTAATGATTCTGTATGTATTTTATCACATGTATTTTGTATTGTTTCTCAATGATGTGGAGCCTTTGTAAACAAGTCCCTGACTCAAAGGATTATAATTCTGATACTGTTCAATAAATAAATGAATAAATAAATAAATATGGGAGAGAAGCGAGCTGAGATAAGGGGGAAGTGAAGCCAGCCAGAATTTAGAAATGAAAGATGAGCAGCGGGTTGGGCGGCTATCTTCCAAGGGGGGAATGAGAGAGCAGAGTATAGAGAACAGTGGTGAATATGGGGAGGGCAGGCCAAGGCAATACAGCAGGAGGAGTGGAAGAGGGGATCCAGTGCGACCAAGGTGGTCTTAGGTGCAGCACCATAGACAGTGTCACCATAATCAAAGATGGGAAGGATCATTTTAGAGGTTATATCTCGGTGAGCAGGTATAGGGATACAGCTTTTGTTCCTACAAAGGGAACCAAGTATGTGGTGGAGTTTTTTGTGAATGGTGTCTACATGCTGAGAGAAGTCAAGGTGCCAGTCAAGTCAGACACCAAGGTATTTAAATGAGAGTACGTCAAAAATTGTACCCCCATATAGGGCGTGGAAAGTGGGGTTGGAGGGGAGCCTAAAAAGCCTCTGTCTAGTACCAAAGCACATGGAGACTGTCTTGTTAGCATTTAAGAAAAATGTATTTGACCTGAACCATTTCTGGACAGTGTCAAAATCAAGTTGAAGCCTGGTTGTTAGCTCTGACAGAGAATACCCAGATGCAAACAGGACCATGTCATTTGCATACATGTGGATGGAAGCAGAGGAGCAGGCTAAGAGGAGGTCATTGAGGAACATGGAGAAGAGCAACGGGCCAAGGACAGAGCCTTGGAGTATGCCAGTGTGGATGGGGGGCTTAGGGAATCACCAGTTGTCACAGATTGAGTTCTTCCATCCACACAGAAGCTGAACCAGTTGGTTGTTGAGACTGGGAGACCCACTGACTTGAGTTTGCCAGAGAAGAGGGCAGGAGATAGTGTTGAAAGCTATTGCTAGATCAACAAAGATGGTAGTAGTGAGGTGGCCTAGGTCCATGCTAGTAAGGATTGAGTCAGTGAGTCTGAGGAGAGAGGAGGTGGTGGAGTGATGTTTGTGAAACCCAGACTGGAAGGGGAAGAAGAAGGAGGAGGAGGAGTCTAGGAAGAGGGAGAGTTGAGACTGAACTATGTGTTCTTGTAGTTTAGATAAGGCTAGAAGAAGAGATATTTAATGGAAATTGCCGGGAGACGTCACCACCTTTAGGGAGAGGGATGACTGTAGCATGCTTCCAGGAGTCTGGGACTGAGGCAAGAGAGAATGACAGATTGAGAAGGGAGGTAATGGCAATGGCAGGTGCAGAGAGATGCAGGAGCTTGGGGTCAAGGCCATCAGGGCTCCCACCTTTCTGAGGGTTGAGAGCCAGGAGGGCATTTAAAAAAGAAAATGGGGTAACTGGCAGGAAAGAGAATGGAGTTAATGGGGAAGTAATGGGAGATGTAGGGAGTGAGGAGGTGGCGGGTAAGGCAGCCAAGAGTGAGGAAGCACAAGTGGTGAAGTAGGAATTTTAAGTAGAGGCAACAGAAGGGGGGTTGTAAATGATGGAGTACCCACCTTGAGGACTGGAAAGCAGGACTGGGTAGATGGGGAAAAGAGGGGAAAAGAGGGCACGGTTGACTTTCCAGAACTTAAGAGGGATGATTTAGATTGTTCTGGAATGAGGAGGCAAATAACTCAGCCTTGGCTAGCCTGGTGGCTCTAGCACAAGTATTCCTCAAGGCACGGTACTTATTAAGATTTGCCAGAGGACTTGTAGGACTTCCAAGCTAGCTCACGTGCATGGAGGCAGGTCAGAAGTTCAGCTGAGATCCAGGGGAGGTGTGAACCTCTGACCCTGGTTTTCCAGAGGGGGGTATGCTGATCCCAGATTAGTAGGAATTTAGTGTGGAAATATTGGAGGGCTTGGTTGATATTACTGGCCATGGAGATAACTACAGGACCAGTCCATGGAAAACAGATCAGCATGTAGCAAGGAGGACTGATTTGGTGGGGAGGGCTGCTCTGGGGATGTGAATTTTGCACACACAGTAAATCATGTGGTGGGCAGCAGTATGGCTGCTTATCGAGCTAAAAAGGCCAACATCTTCAAATCACACTTTCTGGCCTTGTCCCCAGTAACCATGATTGCTTTGGGACTCCTCTGGGGGATACACCTGGCAAAAGAGCAGGTCACATAACTGGGGATACACTTCATATGGAACCCAGGACACTTGGGTGGTTAAATCTGACTTCTTCTATACAGAAATAGATCATAATCTGTTGAGATGGAGTAAGTTGCACCTCACACACTGGGAAAGGGTACATGCCTACAAAATGATGCCATTCCCAGAAATCTCTTATGTGTTGTGCAACCTGCCCATGCCAATTTCCCAGGACCTGGTGGAAGTGACATGTAGGAAGATGCTATCGTTCCTCTGGGGCACAGGCCTCAGGTCATCGAGACTCTGCAAACTCATGCATGCAGCCCACAGAGGACTTCTCCTCCTAAACTATGGCTGAAAACATGAAGCCTACCTGTAACTACAGATGGCACAGATAGTGCTCATAAGTTCTCAGACATATACTCCCAAAAGGGCAGACAATGAGATGGCACTACTGGGACAAGCCTAGACGTGACTATACCATTTGAACAACTATGCAAGGCTCTAAAATCGCACTCAATGCCCCAAGCAATGGCAAAGGCATGGAAGAAATTAGCGAAGTTCACTAGATGGCAGCCAGTAAGTTCCACCAGTTTACTGATGAAGGCCAGCCTATATACTTGACCAACTGGCCTTCCAAAGGAATTAAATGTCTGGGCCAGATGATGGACAAGAACAGAGGGCATATGTGCTCTTTCTCCCAACTGCAAAAAAGTATGGCCTCATAAAGCAACAGCAATACCTCGAGCTGAGGCACATCCTCAGCCAAATGCTAGAGAATGCACTAACCTTGGATGCTACATGGAAACATGGAAACAGATAATTTGACGGCAGATAAGGACCACTTGGCCCATCCAGTTTGCCCATTTCTCCCTATCGACACTAATACATTAGACCATGCTCATTCAACAGCTCTCTCTTCCTCCCCCTTCCTTTCCACTATGATTCCTTTGTGCTTCTCCCATGCATTCTTGAAACTCACTACTGCATTTGCCCCCACCACCTCTGCTAGAAGGTTGTCCAAGGAATCCGCCACTCTTTCTGTGAAGAAGTACTGCCTCACATCTCCCCTGAATCTACCCACCCGCTTCATAGTATGTCCCCTTGTTCTTGATTATCTTTTTTTATGAAAAATACTCCCCTCATGTACCTTATTTACCCCCGTGAGGTATTTAAAGATCTTTATCATATCTCCTTTCTCCCTCCTCTGTTCCAGGGTGTACATTTTGAGTTTCCTTCTGTCTCTTCTCATAGGGCTTTTGATGCAGATCCTGCACCATTTTAGTTGCTCTCCTCTGGACTGCCTTCACTTTGTCTATTTCCTACCAGAGATGTGGTCTCCAGAACTGGACACAATATTCTAGGTGGGGTCTTACCAGTGATCTATACAGAGGCAACACCACCTGCCTCTTTCTAATGATAATACCCTTCTCTTTGCACCCTAGCATCCCATTTGCCCTCCATACTTCCTTATCGCACTGCCTGGCCACCTTTAGGTCATCTGGTATGATTACCCGCAGGTCTATTTTCTGCTTGGTGGTCATCAATACGAGTGAGATTGAGGGCCTCCTATATTCAGCCAAGCTCAATGCTGCCTGGAGCAGTCATATTTACAAGGGCCTAACTGACTTGCTTCAAGATCCCACAGATCAAGCAAGACTTAGGTGGTCCACAAAACTTGGTTGTGATATACCACAGTGGATGGGGCACAAGTGCTGGACCAGCCTCACACTGGCCACCAGGGATGTGCATTACAGATTCATACCAGGTGCCACCTCCTATCAGACTTTCCTCTTCCCCATCTTCAATTTTCTTAGCCCTTCACAATTTCTGTTCCCCTAAATGCATTTGTCCTTAGCCCCCTTCAACACTCCCCACCCTGACGCATTATTCTTTAGATCTACTTTACTTCTATTCTCCTAACTGCACTTGTTCTTTGTCCCCTTCAACACTCCTCACCTTGGCACATTATCCTTTAGCTCTACTCCTATTTTCCTAACTGTACTTGTTCTTAGCCCCCCTTCATAACCCATCCCACCCTTGTGCACTATCTCCTACTCCTCTATCCCTGATTTACCTCCTGTCACCTCACTGAACCCTTCCTCTGATTGTTTCCTCACATGCTACCTCCCATTATACCCCCTCCTCCCACCCCCTACCACAACCTATTGTGCCATTTTGGCACTCTACTACCATCCACAACCTACTGTGCTATTTCAACACTTTACTGCTGTCCCCCCTTCAACCCCCTCTTTCCTCCTACTGATGCTCTTCCCTTTTTCCACTCCTCGTTTATCCCTATTTTCTCCAGCCTCCCTATTCCTTAACCCTCTTCTCCCCTCTGGTCACCAGCCACACCCACTCCTCCTCCCTGCCCCCTTTCAAACAACATGAAGTCTTGCTGTATTCTGACAATCTGCAGTTAGCCCCAGCCTTTAAACTGCCCCGGAGAGTATAGGGTTAATTTTAGAACATTGAGCTCGAGCTTGGTTGAGGTCTCTGTCTGCAGCACTTTGAAACCCAACCGCCACATTCTTTACTCCGCCTCACCGAACAGTCGCTCCGGAGATTTCTCCTTCTGCTCGGTTCAAAGTCGATTAAAGTTGTTGGTTTTATTCCGAATTTAATTCCGCATTGTCGGTTCAGGCTCTGTCTGTGGTACCGTGAGTACTCAGATAGTTTCTCTGATTATTGTGGAAAAAGTAAACTTTCGATCAGTTTGGCTGAACTGATTCGTTATATTGATTTCTTGTGTACTTTCTTAGTGTGTGGTTACCGGTCTTTATCGGTTTAAAAAAAAAAACATGTTTTCAACGTTGTTTTCCAATACCATAACACTGTTAGAAAGCAATAAGGGAGTCTTGCCAGCAAGAGTAAGTTTGGTTAGGTTGGCCATGTCTGAAAAACCCAAGAAAAAAAACGGGTCCACTGGGTTTCAACACTGCAGTGAGTGTGGGGAGGTCTTTGCTAAGGCTGATCCCCACACCACCTGTGTTTATTGTCTGGGGGTTTGATCACCTTGATACAGACTGCCAAATTTGTAAAAACTTTCCTAAGTCTACCCTGTAAAAAAGATTAGGTAGACTTAGGGAAAAACAAGCCGAGAAGTCCACTGACCGGATGACCAGCCCAGTTCGGTTCCGACTGAACCAGAAGGAGTGCCCTCTGACCAGGGCAATACTTCTTCTGGCAAGAGGAGAGTCGATCCTGAGGGATCGGTTCCTACAAAAAGAAAACATAAAGAGAAATCGACCGGTTCAGATCCAGAGGTTCATGTTCCGACTGCTGAGGAAATAGCCAGAGCGATTCGGATTGTTGAATCACTTCACCTGGTTCCAACCTATCCAGCGCTTTTTGGCAGGGGTTCAGTTCGGTCGGTTCCCCCGGTTCAAGATTATACCCCTGAAGAATTTTATGAACCGGAGTTTGGGGGGGGGGAAGGATTTTGATGATGATGGTGATGATGGTGAAAATCTGAATGTGCCTGTGGAACCGGACATCTCCCAAGACAGACCTTCTGGTGTTTCCCCTCCTAGGCCCTCTGAGTCCCCTCCCCACTATCTGTTTTACAGAAAAGTGGCTGAAACCCTCCAGCTTCCTATGTAGGAGGCTGAGGAGGATCAGGAGGAGCCTGATTTTGTTGAAATGATGAACATCCCAGAGTCCAGGAGACTGTCTATTCCCCTTCATAAGTCCTTTGGGAAGGAGACACAAAAATCCTAAAGTCTCTTAATTCTGTACCTCCTGTTGACAGAAGGATGGATAAGAGGTACACCTTATCAGGCTCAGATACGGAGTTTTTATACCAGCAATGCAGCCATGTTGGTATCATGCAAGCTGCAGCCTGTGACAAGGCAAATATTCCCTTAGCTTCACACCCCCCAGACAAAGACTCCAGGAAGATGGATGCCATGGCTAAGAAACAGTACATGGCATCCTCCTTGGGACTCAGGCAGGCTAACTATATGGCCTATACAGCCAGGTACCAGAAGTCCAGGTGGGACACTGTACTGGCACTGGCTAAGTAGGCCTCCCCCCAACTGGCCAAGGAGCTGGAGGAGGTGGCTGCTGATGGGATTGAGGCAATAAAGGTACAATTTCATGCTGCTGTGGACTCCAGTGATGTGTCATCAAGAGTCATGGCTACATCTGTGGCTCTTCGGAGGATGGCTTGGCTCAGATGTACTAGCCTCTCACAGGACACCCAGGCTAAGGCCATGGATTTTCCTGTAGTGGGTAATTCTCTGTTTTGGGAGCAGACAGAGAATTACAAGAAAGAAATGGATGAGTACAGGACCACTTATAGGAGTGCTCAGGTCAAGAAGAAACAGGCAGCTCCTCAAAGGCAGCAATCTAGGGGCATGGGCAGGCCTTTTCATAGGCCTTTCTACCATGCACAGGCCTCATCTCCCTTTTCACAGAGGGGCTTCTTCAGAGTGAGAGGCAGAAGGGGGATGAGCAGGGCTGCATCCACTCCTCAGCCTAAGGCCCCTGTCAAGCAGACACCCTGATGGGTCTGCCTGGGTCGACTCTCCTATCCCTGTAGGGGGCAGGCTGGCTTATTTCGTCCAGGACCGGATGTCTGTTACTTCAGACAAGTGGGTCCTGGAAGTAGTAAGCCAGGGACTGGTTCTCAGGTTCAAAAAATTTCCGAAGATGAGAGCCAGGTCCTTTCCACCTGCAGGTCTCTCCGAAACCCTTGCCCTAGAAGCAGAGGTTTCATCTCTTCTGGCCTTAACAGCCATAGAGAGAGTTCCTACTCTACACCGGGGTAAAGGTCTGTACTCCAGGTACTTCCTTACCCCAAAAAAGACAGGGGAGTGGTGACCCATCCTAGATCTGAGATACCCGAACAAACATCTTTTAAAACCAAGGTTCAAGATGGTGACTCTGGGAATAATTTTTCCCTCTCTAAGGCCTGGGTACTGGCTAGCCTCCCTGGACCTCAAATATGCCTACTTTCACATCCCTATCAGGTGCTCCCACAGAAAGTACCTCAGATTCAAGTTGCCCTCAGGCCATTATCAGTTCAAAGCAATGCCCTTTGGTCTAACATCAGCTCCAAGGGTTTTCACAAAGTGCCTGGCAGTAATAGTTACCTTTTTAAGAAGGCAAAAGATTTCCAATTTTCCATATCTGGATGACTGGCTCCTAGTGGGTCAGTCTCCAGACCAAGTCAAGTCAGACCTGCAAGTGACCCAGCAAATGCTCACTTCCCTAAGATTTCTTCTCAACCTCCCCAAATCAGTTCTAGAACCGGTGCAGCTTCTTACCTTTATAGGGGCAGAGCTAGATACTGTCAAAGCGAGAGCCTTTCTTCCCCTTGAAAGGGCAAGGGTTCTTATAGAACTGGCTTCCTCCTTCAGCCTTCAGGTGTCCCAATCAGCGAGGCATTTCCTTCAACTCTTGGGACACATGGCAGCTTCTACAGCAGTGGTCCAATGGCAAGATTCCAGATGAGGGACATTCAGTTCCATCTGAGGGCCTTTTTGGTCCCAAAGGAAGGATCCTCTTACCAAACTGATTCCAGTGACTCAGACACTGATCCAAGCTCTTCAATGGTGGCAGGATCAGGACAATTTAAGGCAAGGGGTCCCATTTGTTACTCAGTCTCATTCGGTGGTCCTTACCACGGATGCTTCCCTTTTGAGGTGGGGAGCCCATCTGGGGGCTGTCACAGCCCAGGGACTGTGGTCCCCTCAGGAATCCCTTTCTTCATATCAATCTCCTAGAACTTAGGGCAGTTTTACTTGCCCTGCAAACTTTCTCTCAGTCAGTGCTGAACAAGGTGGTTCAGGTCAGAACAGACAATGCCACCACCATGTGGTACATCAACACGCAGGCAGGCACTCAGTCCACGGCCTTGTGCATGGAAGCCATGAAATTGTGGTTCCTGGCTTATTCTCTGCAGACCTCTCTGATAGCAGTCCACCTTCCAGGGAGGACAATGTGGTAGCAGATGCACTGAGCAGGATCTCCCAGGGCCATCACAAACGGACCCTGGACCCTCTGGTATTAAAAGTGATTTTCTCTCAAGGTGGGGCACTCCAGAGATAGATCTCTTTGCAGCCCCAGACAATCACTAACTTCCTCTGTTTTGTTGCAGACCCCCAGTCTTGGGATCAGTCCCTCTGGTTGCTCTGATGTTGAACTGGGAAGGGAAATTTCTCTATGCCTTCCCTCCTTTTCCTCTACTGTTCAAGGTTCTGGTCAAAGTGAGGTCACAACCCTGCAAAGTGATTCTGATTGCTCCAGATTGGGCCAGGCAGCCCTGGTATCCCCCTCTTACTGTCCCTGACAGTCCATCTTCCCCTGTCTCTTCCCAGGAATTACAACCTGTTACCCTCCTCTCAGGGGAGGATTTGGTACCCCAGTCTTCGGTCCCTCAATCTCAAGGCATGGCTCTTGAAGAGCTAGAGTATGCAGATTTGCATCTGCCCCAAGGGGTTCTGGATATTCTCAAAGCCTCTCGAAAGCCTGCCACCAGAAAGACTTATGACTCCAAATGGAAAAGATTCAGCATTTGGTGTTCCAAGAAGCATATATCCCCGACACTGCTGAATTGCCTACAGTTCTGGATTATTTGGTCCATCTTAATGGTCTAGGCCTCAGACCAGCTACTCTCAAGGTACACTTGTCAGCTGTTTCTGCTTTTCTGTCAGTGGGAAAGTCTCCCTCACTGTCATCTCACCCTGTATTCTGCAAGTTTTTCAAGGGATTGCTTCATACCAATCCTCCCTTTAGGAATTCTGCCCCTGCCTAGGACTTATATGTTTACATTGCTCAACTTATGCAACACCCTTTTGAACCTATGTCTTCAGCAGAGCTTAAGTACTTGACTTGAAAAACTGTTGTTGGTAGCCATTACCTCTGCCAGATGTATCAGTGAATTGCAAGCCCTGTCGGTGGAACCTGATTTTATCTCATTCCATAGAGATAAAGTGGTCCTTAGAACCAATACAAGGTTCTTGCCCAAAGTGGTTTCAGACTTTAATTTGAATCAGTCCATGTCTCTCCCTGTTTTCTTCACTGATCATTCTTCCTCAGGAGAGAGGAGGCTACACAGTTTAGATGTTAAAAGAGCCCTTAGCTACTACATAGAACGTACCAAGGGTCACAGGTTTGATTCCCTCCAGTTGTTCCTCACTTATGGGGAAGTGGGAAAGGGCAAACCTGCCACCAAGAGAACTATTGTCAGGTGGATTGTTTCTTGCATACAATTCTGCTATGAGAAACTGGGAAAAATTCCACCCTCAGGCCTGAGGGCTAATTCCACAAGAGGTACAGCTGCTTCCCTGGCTGCTGCCAGGGATATCCCTCTGTTAGAAATTTGTCAAGCAGGAGGTCACGTGATGCAGAGAGACCGGTGACAGCCTTTCCTGGAGCTCCCACTTACCACCCGATAAAAATCGATTTTGCCCTATTTATAGCCCGATTTGACTGAAAATCTATCTCTATATTTGCCTTTTTTACCTGAAGCTCTTAATTTCGGCGTTTTAGTGGATCCTATTTGGAAGCAGCGCGAACTCCTGGGTTATGGAGACCGAGATGAAACAGGCCGGAGTTAGGCATACTCCACCCACGACACCTGAAAAGACCGCCAAAAAAGCCAGGAGCCAGAATCTGGGGCAGGCAGCTAAACATAATCCACCTGGTACTGCTGCTAATTTTCTCACCGAGGATCGTTTTCTGGAGGAGCTGCTTCCTTTCTACGAAACTCTCCAGGACATATCCACTGAAGTGAAGTCCATCAAGAGTGATCTCGGAGCACTCTCACGTAAAGTGGGGGACATGGAGGTTAGGGTGACCTCATTGGAAAGCTGGAAGGGGAGAATTGACCCAGAGGTAACGAGGCTTCGTCAGCAAGTGCACAAATTACAGTTGAAGACGGAAGACCTGGAGGGCAGAAGCAGGAGGAACAATATCTTAATCCTCGGTCTGCCGGAATCCGAAGAGGGAGGGGACACTATTACCTTTATCCAGAAGCTGTTAAACAAGATTATAGGCCCCTCACCAATTAGCCAGCAATATCACATTGAGAGGGCTCATTGGTCCCTAAAACCCAAGCCTCAGCCTGAGCCCTCCTCGTCCCATTATAATAAAGTTTCTAAGTTTCATCGAGAAGCATGTGCTTACGAAGTCCAGAGAGCTGGAATCGATTTACTGGGACAGTGCTAAACTCCGCATTACGCAGGATTTGCCTTACGAGACCAGACAAAGGAGAGCTGCTTTTCACCCTATTGTGAAAAAATTAATAGCGGCAGGAATTAAATTCAGGATGAACTATCCGGCTCGTCTGAAGGTCTCTTTGGAGGGCGTCTGGATTACTTATGAAACTCCCGAGTTAGCGTTGGCAGAGCTCACCTCGAAACTTCCTAATTTGTTCAAAGGGGACTGAACTTGTTGTCGAGACTTGAAATGCATTGGGGGTTTTTCTCTTCTTTGGTTACAATTGAGTATAATATGAGAAGAACTCTTACCTATTGATAGTTGTCCTGACTGTATTCCTGATTTTGTTGGGCAGGATCATGGGGGTGCCTGAACTGAGGCCTGGCGGGCCTACTTGGGATCTGGAGGAGTGCGGCCTAGTTTTGAGGGCGGAGGATAACAGGGGGAACTCGCCTCACAGGGAGGAATTTTCATCAGGTCCCTTTTAGGGACGGACCGCTGGGTCCTTAACGGGTTCCTCCACCCACGATTTCCTACTGGAGCGTAATATATTGAGGGGATGGCCCGAATGGTTGACTGGTGGGATATTACGGGACCAGATTGCCTGCTGGGATACTGGTACCAGTAGAAATCACTTTTTAAATGCTGTTCTCTTTAAAATGTCTGGGCTGGCTAGATGTGCTAATAACCTGTATTTCCGGGATGAGAGCGGGTTTGGATAGGTTTTAGGAATGCGGATGGGGGTGGCTATGCGATCCCAGGAGTGTTGCATGATGATTTACAGGGCATGATGAATATATATTTTTTTTCCTTTCTAATGAGCCATGGTGGGGTGTGAGCCGAAGGGGTGGACAGCCACTGGGAGATATGCTTCACGGCTTAAATAAGGGGAGATGGTGCACCTGGTTCAGGAACTTCTTTACTGGTTTTTTGGTTTTTTGGATATGGGTTTACAGTATTAAAGGACTTTTGAGAATTGGACTAGCTTTTAGTTGGGTTTGGTTAAGTCCTGGGCAGGTGTTCCTTCGGGGGGGGCGCCTTACTAACCCAGACTCGGGGCTTAGGTCTTAATTTTACTATCTCATTGGGGTATTGTGTATATAGTTTTTGTGGGTTAAAGTACATTGGGTCGATGGGGGGAGATTGGGGATGGTACGGGTTAACCTACTATTTACAGACTATTTCTGGCTGTTCTTGTTAATTAAGGTAGACATTAGTTCCACGTTCTCAGATTCTCAACTTAGTACCTCTCTTTGTAAAGTTATCTATTTTCGGTTATGGGGGGAGGGTTGGGGGGGTTTTGGAAGGTGCCACATTATGAAGTGCCAGTTGGAAGTGTCATGGGTCCTCTGGTGTTCCCTCGTTTTTTCATTCCCTTTCATGGCTCAGGATGGCTATGAGGTTTATTAAAGTGGCTACTTGGAATGTCAGAGGTATAAGGGATGGGGTTAAAAGAACTCAGATCCTGTTAAATTGTTCCCTTCTCGATATTGACATTATTTTTTTACAGGAAACGTATATGTTAGCTTCAGAGATGAAAGGACTGTGTCGTCAGGGGTTCTCTCAAGTTTTTGTCTCTGAAGGTACTTCAGCTAGCAGGGGTGTGGCTATTTTGATTAAAAGAGGTATTCCATTTATAAAGGAGGAATGTTCTACAGACCAGGAAGGCAGACTGGTTTTGGTCAAGGGCTTGCTCAATAATATGAAAGTGGTTCTAGGGACAATCTATGGACCAGTGGGTGGGGACCCTAATTTTTTTATGCAACTAGCTGATAAGCTGAGTAGCTTTCTGCCGGCTAATTTCATTTTGGGTGGGGATTGGAACACCACCCCAACTCAGGATTTAGACAGAAATTATAGATCTAAAAAACCTATTACCCCCGCTCAATTAGCTCTCAGTGATTTCATGAACTTAATAGGTCTATGTGACCCCTGGAGAGTTTTGAATCCCTCCAGCCATAGTTACTCCTTTTATTCCCAAATACATCGTTCATGGTCTAGGCTAGACTACATTCTAATTAGCTCCTCACTTCTGGCCAATGTATCCCACTCAGGTATAGAGCCAATCGTTATTTCGGATCACTCCCTGGCCTGGATCAAGCTGTCTCCTGGCCCACCTGGTCAGAGAGATGCTACTTGGAAGCTCAACACTCAACTTTTGAAGGATGATCATACTGTTTCTCATTTTAAATCTTTGATCTCGTCTTTCCTCGAAATTAATCAAAGCTCTGAGGTCAGAGAAGATTTAATTTGGTGTTCTCTAAAATGTTTCCTTAGAGGCGAATTTATTAAGCTGGCCTCCTGGAGGAAAAAAGATGAGGGGGGTTAAGATTTCCTCACTGTCTAACCAAATTAAGACCGCTGAGGAGACCTTTTCTTGCTCTAATTCTCAATCAGACTTTGAGAAGCTATGCAAACTTAAGAATGAATATGAAGGCTTGATCCAAGAAAAAACGGAATATGTCAGTCCTCAAAACCAAAGCATGGTATCTCGATCAGGGGAAAGGCCTGGTAGATTGCTCGCTCTAAGGCTCAGGGAGGCTGAAATTTCAAGACTGATCCCTGCCTTAGAGGCATCAGATGGCTCGATCAAAACCTCTCCAAGGGATATTGCGCAAATTTTTGAATCCTTTTATAAAGATTTGTATGGTACCGGAGCCTCTCAGATATCCCGTTCGGAGGTAGACCATTTTTTGGATAGGATTTCCCTTCCTTGCCTGCAAGTGCATCAATGCGATCTACTAACCACCCCTATCACCTTGAGCGAGATAGAAGAGGCCATTAAAGGTTTACCCCTGGATAAGTCCCTCGACCTGATGGTTTTCTGCCAAATTTTTATAAACTTTCAGTAAAGAGATTTCTTCTTTAAATTTGTTCAATCACATACTTTCCTCAGACTCCCTAGATCCTTCATTGTTGGAGGCTACAATTATTCTGATCCATGTCGGATAAACCCCACTTGAACCAGCTAGCTACCACCAATATCACTGTTAAATTATGATATTAAGATATTAACTAAGATTCTCTCCCAAAGAATCAAACAGGTATGGCAGGTACTGTTGAGTCCAGAGCAAGTGGGGTTCGCTCAGGGTAGATCAGCAGCCATCACCTGGCGCCACTATCCCATATCTTTCAGGAGTCACAGAAGTCCCAAGTTCCCATGGCGCTGGTTGCTTTAGATGCCGAGAAGGCTTTTGATCAGGTTAATTGGGATTTCTGTGGCCACTCTTGCTAGAATGGGTTTCCCAGAGACTTTCATCCAGTGGATCAGAGCAGTGTATAACTCACCTCGCCAGGATTTATTGTAATGGGGTTTTTTGTCCCATTTTTCCTGCATTCTGGTACCCATCAGGGTTGTCCTTGTCCTCCCATTCATTCAATTTGTATCTGAACCTCATCCTTTGTATCAGGGCCTCACCCCTGATCACAGGATGTGTTATTTCTCAGCAAGTTTTGACCCTTTCTGTCTTTGCAGACTATTCTTCTTGTATCTCTCAACCCAGAATTTTCTCTAGGGAAGTTTTACGTATTATTAATCAGTTTGGAAAGGTGTCCAACTACAGGTTAAATCTATCCAAGTCGGTGATATTCCCTCTTAACTCCCTTACGTTTCATGCCAATTTATCTCAATTTGGCATGAAATGGGCCTCGACTTCTCTCAAGTATTTGGGTATATATTTAGCTCGAGATGTGGAAGTATTTAAAAAGCTCAATTTGGACGTTTTGTGGGAAAGAATCCAGAAAGACCTTAATAGATGGGATAGCCTTCCGCTATCGGTAGGGGGAAGGATCAGTATAATTAAAATGAATATATTACCTCGTATTTTTTACCCTCTGAACCTTCTCAATATTTGGCTCCCTATAACTTACTCCATTGGATACATTCGGCCTTATCTAAATTTATTTGGTGGGCAAGCACCCCAGAAGAGCTTATCTTAGCTCAGTTTGCCTAAGGATAAGGGGGTCTCGTCCTCCCTAATTTCAGGTTTTATTATTGGGCCAGCCAGTTAGTTAGGTTGGGGCATTGGAGTAATCCTCAGTATGAAGGTTATAAACCCACCTGGCTGGAATTGGAACTTAAACTGTTGAATAAATATAACCTAAGTCCCCCCCGTATCTTCTACTATAACTATTCATCCTTGCCGGAAGATATTCGGACTCGCCTCATAGGTCTTTCTGTTAGAATTCTCTTTCATTGCTGGAGTTTTCTTAAAATTTCATATACCAAAGATGTGGCTCAACCTTTAACTCTCAACCCTAATATTAAAATTGGGGGATCACTTTTATCTCCAGACTGGCTCCCCCCAAATTCATGACCTTTCGGTGGAAGACTGTTACTCTCAGGGTTCTCTTCGCTCCTCTGATAGCTTGCTAACTGCACTGAATATTCCACAGAAATATATATTTAAAGTCTTTCAATTGAGGCATTCTCTGGGGAAATGTTTTGGGTATGTTAGTGCACCTTCCCAAACAAGATCTTTTTTGGAACAGATAAAGGAGGGTGCTACCAATCCCCATGGTATAGCCAGATTATATTGTTACCTTTTGGTAGCCAAGTACACTAATCCACTACCTGGCTCCAAGACATGGTCTTCTCTCTTACCCAGCCCTCTTGTAAGTTGGTATCGGATTTGGAGAGATACATATAAATACCTTGCTCTGGATAGGAATAGACTTATACAATATTTTATTCTGAACAATATGTATTACACGCCAACAAGGTTAACTAAATTTGGTAAGTTAAAGTCTAATAGTTGCACAAGATGTGGCAAGGGAGAAGGAAATTTACTACACATTTTCTGGGAATGTGATAAGGTGGCCCCACTCTGGAACACAATTAAGGCTAATATTGACCCGTATGGGGCCTAAGGAATTATTTACAGCTGAGATTTGTATATTGGGGTTATATTCAGATATCAGTGTTAAGGAACGGAAATTCCACATAGCCCTAATCTCAATGGCAGTTAAGAGATTGGTCCTTAGACATTGGCTAGATCAACTGGATATCTCTTATAATGAATGGATCAAGGAAATCTCCCTATGTTTCAAGGTGGAAAGATTAATAGCCAGCTCCAGGAATGTTAGCTTTACTTTAACAGAAATGAGGCAAATTGTACGCCTGTATTTGCATTAAATCCTTATTAGTGTTACCTCTGGCAGGAATATCTCTCCTTTATTTTGTTTTATCTTGGTTTCTGGAACACTGCAATTTTGGGTCCCGATGCACTTCTAATCGGTTCACACTATTTCAGATTGGAATTTGGGGTGGTACCTTCAGGGGCTGGGGGGGGTTGATATGGCATTCTGTTTCTTGCTGTAGTTACGTCATCTGATGTTTGTATTGGTATGTTACAGTTTTGGAAGTTAACTGTACCGCATGTCTGTCTATTGTAATAAATCAATAAAGAGCTTAAATTTCAAAAAAGAAATTTGTCAAGCAGCCACCTGGAAAACAGTCCATACCTTTACCAAGCATTACTTTCTGGATATCCAGGCTAGGAGTGATGCTCAGTTTGGCACAGCAGTACTTCAGAGCCTATTCCCAAAAATAAGTTCTGTCCCTCCTCCATGGAGGTACTGCTTGGTAGTCTGCACTAGTCAGAATACAGCAATACTTCATGTTGTTGGAAGAAAAAAATCACTCACCTTAGTAATTGTGTTTCTTCTAATGGAGTCTTGCTGTATTCTGACCTCTCTCCCTGCCTCCCCTCTCAGAACCTGTTTTTGGGAAGTGGGTGGGCAGGTGCAGTGTTGCACCCCAGGGGTCTTCAGCACACCCTCCTTTTTACTTGGGTGCTTATATTATAATCTTTGTTTGGATGGGTTTTTGGTTTTGGGTTTCCTGACTTGAGGCTTCCTTTGGGAATCCAAAACCTTTTGTTGCCAGTTGGCTAGTTAAAAAATGTTACAATTTCCACATAGTCAGCGAGTGAGTGCTCGTAAGAATCTGGCGGTTGGGTTTCAAAGTGCTGCAGACAGAGACCTCAACCGAGTTCGAGCTCAACGTTCTATGCACTGCATAGAAAATTAACCCTGTACTCTCCGGGGCAGTTTAAAGGCTAGGGCTAACTGCAGATTGTCAGAATACAGCAAGACTCCATTAGAAGAAACACAATTACTAAGGTGAGTAATTTTTTCTTCTCTCCCCTCCTTTTCTGCCTGGTCCTGTCCCTCTTGCAGGGTTCTCTGTCATCTTGATGGGGTATAGATCTTGGTTCCCTCTCTTCTGCCTCTCTTCCTTTTCCCCACTTTCTAATCCTGACCCCCTTGCAGGGTTCTTTGCATCCTGAAGAGGCATAGATTGTCTCTCTCTCTTTTCCACTTCTCCCTTCCCCCACTTTCAAATCCATCGCCCACCCACCTCCCTTCTTCGTCATCCCCTTCCTCCTATCCTGTTCCCCCAACCCTCTCTTCTCTACCTCCCCGCTCCCTTTCTGTCACCTCCTTTTCTACCTGGTCCTATCCCACTTGCAGGGTCCTCAGCATCCTGAATGGGAAAAGATCTTGGCTTTCCCTCTCTCTTACCCTCATCCATCCTCCACCCTCTACCCCTCAATCATCCACTTCCCCACTTGTCTTATAACTACCCTCCCTTGAGTATACAGTAGCACTTTGAATCTTGTGCTCAGCCTCCTACTTCTAGCACTTCACATGTGTTGTCCATCTGCTAACCTTTACCCTACTGGATCACTTGCTCTAGGGTTGCTGCAATGTATGCTATATCCGAATATGGTTTTGTTTACCCTGGCTGGTTGGTCTGGGTTATTTCTGCTCTGTAATTGTACTACACTGTTTTGTTTTAGTAATTGTACTTGTATTGCTATGTGTTTGCTTGTCCTCCCAACTCTTGTACCCCCCCCCCGACACTTCTGGAAATGAGTTGGTTACAACAGCTCATGTTGTCTTTGCTGGTGAAACATTTTCCAAATAAATAAAACAAAGAAATTCATGCAGTTCAAAGTGTTGTATATTGGCACAAAACCCCACAGAAGCTGCATAAGTGGAGCTGATGGACATGGATACATGCTGAAAATATGTGGGTTGCACAGGAATAATCACCCACCTCCTCCTCTGGGAATGTCCGATACTGCAACAGTACTGGGGAGGGATACATGACTCCTGCAGGGCAGTCCTGGTCTCCCCCTTGACCCTCACCCTGACAATGGTGATGTTAGGATACCAACCTCACACCACAATAGGTAACATTGTACTGGTGGCACACAGCCAACGGTTTCCAGAAGCCTTGATCATGGGTAAGCATTTCATCCTAAAGCATTGACAAGAGCAGTAATCCCCAGACCTGGCAGAATGTTTACTGGAACTGGTAAAAGCAGCCAGTCTTGAGAGGATGCATTATGCAGTTACTGATGGCATGGACAAATGCTGCTCCAGACGGAGACGCTACCTTACGTCACAGTATTGCAAAATCCCTAAGGGGCACTTCATGCAAGTTATCTATGGGGGCAAACCCAAAGTAATGTGTAGCTAGATAATGTGGCATTATTAACTATCCCCATAGACATTGGATACAACTGTTGCAGACACACTGCTTGAAGCACACTAGTGGTCATATTTGCAGTACTAGCTTTTAACATAACCTGTTCTATCAGTTGAGCTGTGTGTAATTAATTGCTATCCTGTTATTAATGATCAGTGCTTTAGACTTATATCTCCAAGGAGATATGCAGAAATCCCCAGCTAGGAGTGTTCATGTATTTCACTAGATGTTGTAAACTGTTCTATTTCTGTGGCTTGTACTTAAAACTTTGATGAACTTCTGATATAAAAAATTAAATTGAACAGATAGTGAATTGTATGGTGACCAAGATACAAATATAGACTGTACAGTAACTGTGGCAACAGAAGATAATGGCCAGTCCAAAAGGTCACTATCCACATTGTCCAAACTGACTGTAAAATGCACATTTCAGAACCCACTTAGAGGTATTGGAGAACGAGGTCTAGGCGATAAATCTTCATGTACTCAGTCTCCCTGAAGATTAAAGGGGAAGGACTCAGTTTCCTTTTTAAGGACCTGCATTGTTTACTTCTTACCTGGAAAATACACTTTGCCCCAGAAGAAATTAAAACATAGAATTTGATGATGGATAAAGACCTCGTGGCCCACTCAGTCTGCCCATTTTTCCCTACCTGTAGTACAACCATACAATCTAGTCAGTCTCTGGCTGTTTCTCTCCACCTTCCTTACTGCTAAGGTACCCTGATGCCTATCCCATGCATTCTTGAACACCATCAATGTCTGCCTCAACCACCTCCGGTGGAAGCCTGTTCCAGGAATCCACAACTCTTTCTGCGAAGAAGTACTGCTTCACATTTTTCCTGAATCTACACCTCTCCAGCTTCATAGCATGTCCCCTTGTTCTTGAGCTCCTTTTTATCTCTGAAAAATACTTCTCGCCTGCACCTTATTTACTCCTGTGAGGTATTTAAAGGTCTGTATCATATCCCCCTACCTCCTCTCTTCCAGGGTGTACATATTGAGGTCCTTTAGTCTCTTTGCATAGGGTTTCTGGTGTAGATCCAGTACCATTTTGCTTGCCCTTCTCTGGACCACTTCCACTTTATGTCCTTCTAGAGATGCAGTCTCCAGAACTGGACACAGTACTCAAGGTGGGGTCTTACCAGCAGTCTGTACACTGACAACACCACCTCCCTCTTTCTGCTGGTGAGACCCCTTCCTATGCACCTTGCATCCCACTAGTCCTCTCTACTGCCTTATTGCATTGCCTGGCCCCCTTTAGATCATTTGATATGATTACATCCAGGTTTCTTTCCTGTGTGGTGTTCGTCAGTAGCTCTCCACATATGTTGTACTCCACCTCAGGGTTTCTCTGCCCTAAGTGCATTATTTTGCACTTTTTCACATTGAAACCCAGCTGCTATACCCTTGACCACTTCTCAAGTTTTCCCATGTTGCTGCTCATCCTTTTCAACACACACAGCCTCCCTGGAGTGTCCATCCTGTTGCAGATTTTGATATCATCCGCAAAGAGGCAGATCTTCCCTTCCAGCTGTTCTGCAATGTCACTTATAAAGACATTAAAGAGGACTGGTCCCAGCACTGATCCCTGAGGCACCCCACTGGCCCCACTGCTTTTCTCAGAGTGAACTTTGTTACCACCATCATCTGTCTCCTATCCCCTAACCAGTTTCTTACCCAGTTTATAACCTTTGGACCCACCTCTAAGCTACCAATACACCTCAGAAGAGACTGGGGGGGATATGATAGAGACCTTTAAATACATCACAGGGGTAAATGAGGCACAGGAGGGGAGTATTTTTCAGAATAAAAGGTGCTCAAGAACAAAAGTACAAGGGAACATGCTATAAAGCTGGAAGGGGATTCAGAAGAGATTTCAGGAAGTACTTCACAGACAGAGTAGTGGATTCCTGGAACAGCCTTCCAGCAGGGGTGGTGGGGCAAAACAGTGGTGAGGTTCAAGAATGCATGGGATAGGCACAAGGTAATCATAGTGGAAAGGGGAGGGTGAAAGATCTGTAGATTGGGCAGTCTGCAGGAATTATGTAGGTTGTAGTAGTAATAAAATGTATTTATACAGTGTAGCACCATTAGGGCTATAAATGCCCTATTTACAAGGTGTACCTGTAAAAGCATATATATAAAACAGTGTTATACATCACATTTCATATAACCAAAACATATTACATTGAAGGAAAAACAAATACATACAACTTAATATCACAAAAAAGACATGACCAATACTTGTTTCATAGTGAGTAGAGACAAACACTTGGACATACTTATAACATTTAACCATAGTAAATATTAATACTAAACTTCAACAGCCTTTCATACAAACTGATTTAAGTTACCTATCACACTTTACCTATTCCACTAGGTAGGGAAAAATAGGCAGAGAGGATGGGCCAAGTTGCCCTTATCTGCCATCAAATTCTGTTTCTATAAGCATACTAGGTGTCAGGTATTTCTGTAACAAACTGCCAAAAGAAAACATAAGATTTGCTGAGCTGCAGAAACTTGCAAATAATATTAGAAATTATTTTTAGAAAGTGTGGGTAAATACTTATAAATACTACCCTACATATAATGTCTATGCTTACAGCAATAATGTTATCAAAATATTTGAATCAAAAACTTGCTTATTAATTGGACAACCAGAATTTTTACTTTTTTTTTTATTCTTTTTTTCTCCTCCTGGTCTGCAGTGAACTCTCTCCAGCATTTTTCTAGATCATCCCCTTGTCTCTACCTCCCGTCGTGGCTTATGCCTTCCCTGCACCCCCCCGGCCCGGCACATCCCCCGGGTCTGAACCCTCTGGGAAAGGGCTGCCCTATCCTCCCAGGGTGCTCTATCTAGAGTGATAAGCTTTGGTCCTGGGGGAGGACATACAGTAGCAGAGAGGCCAGCCCGATGTTGGGAGTCTGGACATTGGAGGGGAGGAGACGCCTTCACCTATCACTGGAAGGAATTGTTTTTCATGTTGTTTCTACCCTTCTCCCTCCCCTCTAAGCCCAGATGTGGCTCAGCCCGACCCCTCTTTCTGACCCCTGTAGCTTGGCAGTGCCTCTGACCTCTGCCAGAGGCTGCTGCGGTGACAGGCTACCCCTGGATCCCTCCCAAAGAAAGGAGAGCTGTCCTCTGGATGCACAATCCTCTCTCTCCCCTGCTGACCCCCAATGGCCCAGGCTCATTCCCAAACCTGGGTTGCAGGTGTGGCGTCCAGTGCCTCAACCCTCAGTGCCACCAGGCCGTCTCACAATTTGTACTTATTGGTGAATAAAATGCAGCTGGAAAATAGTTGGACAAAACCCTGAATGCTGCTCTACCCACCCACCCCACCCCATGATACATGCAGTCACAAAATAATTCTCAGTTGTTTCAATTCTTCTGTGTCTATAATGCACAAAACTCTACTTGGCAAAACAAATGAAAACTGCAGAATCTGGCATTTTGGTTAGAAAATTAGAGCTAAGTTATAATTCTATATGAGAGACTGAAAAATGCCAGGGAGATTAACCAACTATAACTTTTCATGGTTATACTTACCAGCTGAAAGCAGGGGAACACAGCTAATAAATCCATATGCCTTTTGCATGGAAAGTGAAACTGGTTTGAAAATGTGACTGCTGAAGGGATCCAAGCTAAAGCAGGGAGGAAGGAAGTACTTGTTTCAGTTTCTCATAGGGAAAAATGGGAGAGGCAGCTGACTGAAGTCTTCAGTTATGATTCAATAAGTATTCCAAAAAAATTTCACTTTGAAGATCATTTCAGATCTATGTCTAATTTTCATTTAGTAATAACTTGCTCTTAAACAAGTACTCTGTTGAATACATTTTAGAATTTTGTATTGCTTGAGACTGTATTCTTCTGACAATGATAAAAGATGATTAAAATGACTAAAATTTGTTTTTAAAGACACATTAATGACTGCCTTAATACTAAATTTAGTATTTGATTTTGGTGAGGGTGGCGGGATGATGGGGGGATTTGCTACAGTTCTAGATCAATTCAGGCACATTGTGCAGCCACACTCACAGTATCACTGATGCTGCCTCTAGTAATCAAGGGTACCAATAGATAAGATCTGAGGAAAGGCACTCATGTAGTAAGAAAGCAGGAACTATCACCCCTGAACACTGAGCTACAGGCTAACCTGCAGGCCTGGTTGCAGGATTTGCAAGACAAGAGAAATAAAGTGAGTCTAGGAACCCCAGGTTCAACCAACTGAGCCTTTAGGTCTGTGGTTAGAGCACCATGACAGTAATCTGGAGACCTGGGTTCAGTTCCCAGTAGGTCACAATATTTCTTTCTCACTTCAATTTGGGAAAAAATAATTTAATCCAGAGTGTTTTTATGAGAATGATTAACCAAAAGACAGTGCTGTGGCTAAATCTTGTCACATCTGATGTAGCTCTCAGCAAGGTTAAGGAAAACCATCTGAGACATTTGCATCCAAGTTGAATAAAAGATTCTAATAAAATATCTGTTGTTAGTCAGCAGGACTATTGAGTGTGATGAGTGTTGGAGCCAGCAATCATTGCTTGGGAAATGTCAGCTGTGTTACACAACAGATAAGTTGCATTGGTATCCCCAGTCTGGGAAGAGTTTCCAAGATCTTCTTATAATTTCTGTAGAACAGATTAATGAAGGAGAGAGACAGCATAAATGTATTGAATATCAAAGAAGTTTACTGAAGTTAAATGTACTAACAAGAATTTTACAAAGCAGCTTAAAACTATAATACAGGAACGTGAGAGGAGAAAGAAACTATGTAAGTGTTCTCAGTGTGACAAGAGTTTTAAGGCAGTGTAAACCTACAAAACATCACAAATTCACACAACAGTGAGACCTTATTAATGTGCTGAATGTGACAAGAGTTTTACAGCACAGAGTAACCTCATATCACGTCAGTGAATTCACATGGTGAGGACAACTGAAAAATCCATAATTACAGTGGAAAATAAAGGGAGTTACTGGAACAACCACAAGTCGATCAAGAGTTAACTCATGAGTGTTTATAAAGAGGTGAATTTAAGCCATGAGTTGAGAAGTTGATAATCGTTGCCCAAGATAGTGGACTATGCACAAGATTGTTCATGAAATCCATAGGAAAAACAGATAGGTGCAAGTTCTATAATACAGCATTACAAACAGTGCACATCTTGTGGATGGATGTACTCATGACAGAAGGAATGTATGCTGAAAAACACAACAACGTAGCGAGATTGATCGACTTGGAACTATGCAAGCACTATAACATTCAGGTAGGCAAGAAACACTGGAAACAAGAACCTCAAAGAATCACAGAGAATCACATAGTCTGCTGAGACAGCGACAGAGCTCTGTCTGCTGAGACAGAGATAGAGAGAGAGAGAGAAAGCAGCCAGAGCTTCCTTAAATCAAGGAGGTTATTTTCTAGACTACCCTGAAATGAATTATTACTTTGTGGGCCAGTGTAAGTAATTAGTATTGATTCTGTTTTTGGGGTTGACTTTTCTTAGTTTAACTTTAATTTGCCAGGAAGGAACTGTAGCTGGGAGATATTTGCAATCATCTGTGACTAAATCTGTTACTTAACCTCTGTGAAATAGGTGTCGGTTAAGGAGAGGAGCTAAAAGGGGCCTAATTGAACTGCGGATTTAAAACAGGAGTTGTTTGTGGTCTCTGTCTGCTGAGACAGAGAGAGAAAGAGAAAGAGAGAGAAAGTAGCCAGAGCTTCCTTAAATCAAAGAGGTTATTTTCTAGACTACACTGAATTGAATTATTACTTTGTGGACCTGTGTAAGTACCTAGTATTGATTCTGTTTTTGGGGTTGACTTTTCTTAGTTTAACTTTAATTTGCCAGGGAGGAACTGTAGTTGGGAGATATTTGCAGTTATTTGTAACTAGACCTGTTACTTTACCTCTGTAAAATAGGTGTCTGAAAGGAAGGAAGGAAGGCACTCCCCAGGGTGGAGGTTCAGAGTTGTAGTTGATTGTTTCTGGAAGGCATAGGTCATTATCTACCTAGGGATGAATGAACTGGCCGAGAATGGGATCAGAGCAGTACAACAGGAGTTTGTGGAGTTGAGGAGGGGCCCTAGACAAGTAGCACACACGGTAACTTTCTCGGAAGTGCTACCTGTCTATGGCATGGATGAGGCTAAGGTACTCCACACCATGGGATTCAATGACTGGTTAAAAAACTGGTGCAGAGCTAGGCTTCATTGCAGACTGGGGCTTCACCTGGGGGGATGAAGGCCTATACAGGCACGATGGTCTGCATCTATCCAGGAGGGGAACCAGGATCCTAGGTGATAGGTTTAAATGCTTCATTGACAAGCATTTAAACTAACCAAAGGGGGGAGGCACTGAAAAGGGAAGGGAAATTCTACCCCCCTAAAACTCAGGGTAGTTAGTAAGGTGCACACCGATATAGAGCAGTCAATAGGGAGAAGGACTGAGGTAAATGGAGAAAAAGACAAAGGCAGTAAGGACAGGGATGGGGCAAAAAGAAATAAAGCCATAATAAAATGGAGGGTAATGAGTACCAATGCCTGTAGTCTGGGTAAAAAGCTCCCCAAAATGGTGGCCTTGACGGAAGAGGGATGCCTAGATATCAGGACAGTCACAGAAACATGGTACACAGAGAACCATGACTGGGATGTCAACATACCAGGGTACACAATCTACAGGAGGGACAGGGAGGGAAGAAGAGGAGGAGGAGTAGCTCTCTATGTAAGAGAAGGGATCAAAGCAACAGAACTAAAGGGTACATGGGGGAGAGGAGGCACTGTGGGCCACCCTGGAGAGTGGAAATGGCTCCACAATCCACACAGTAGTTGTATACAGTCCCTCATCTCAGGGGGAGGGAATGGACAAGGAAATGATAGAAGGCATTCTTGGGATGGCAGAGAAAGGGGAGATATTGCTAATGAGGGATCTGAATATGCCAAATATTAAAGGGACACTGTCAACCCCATAGGTCTTAAAGTGTCCATAGTTTAAAAAACATATTTCATGATTGCCAAAATTCTGTAAAGATTGCTGATGTAGCTGGTAGTTTGATTTTGATTCTTATTTTCTTTAAGAAAGTGAAAAACAGACTGCCCAACATACTGGTGTTATCACACCAAAACAAGTTTGTTTACATTCCTTGATCAGCTCCAATTGCATCTTTCCTGGACTTGGGAACACTCACAACACAGTCTAGCCCTCATGATGCAGCGGTAGTTTAGGAGGCTACTGTCTTATGAGTGACTGCACTGTTTGGGTGTGTTTTTAATGCTCAGGAAGCATGCAGTAAGAACAGATCCAGGATTGTAAACAAAACAAGGTTGTTTATAAATATACATTGCCATGCATTTCAGTTTTGCTAAACAAGGAAACAGACAAAACAAACAGCAACATCAGTGAATTTTTGAGAATGTAAGCAATCATAAAATGTGGGGTTTCAACTAGAAATAATATGATGAAAAACAGGTTGACAGTGTCCCTTTAACTGGAGCACCTTTGCTGCAGCCACATCCAAGAGCAGGGCCATTCTTGAAGCCCTACAAGGGGCATGCCTCAGACAGCTAGTTTTGGAACCCACTCAGGAGGGAGCAATCTTAGACTTGGTACTCTCAAATGGGGACAGAGAGGGAATCTCCAATCTTGAAGTGTGTAGCCATCTGGGAACCCATGACCACCAAACAGTGTGGTTCATGATAAACTTAGCTGTAGAATCAAGCCATACAAAAATGAAGATACTGGACTCCAGGAGGGCTGATTTTGTCAAAATGGGAGAGTGCCTCATAAAAGCACTAGCAAACAAGCAAGAAGGTGGGGTGAAGCAACAATGGGGAAACATCAAAACCGCCATCACAGAGGCAACAAGCCTTTGTGTGAAGCAAATAAACAAATCAAAACAAAAGAAAATAACACTATGGTTCTCAAAAGAAGTGGCGGGGAAGGTAAGAGTGAAAAAAACAGCATTCAGAAGTATAAAGAAACACAGAAGGAGCAGGACAGAGAACTTTACCAGTTAAAGCAAAAGGAAGCGGGGAAAGCAGTCAGAATAGCAAAGGCCTAAACTGAGGAAAAGATAGCCAACTTGGTTAAGAAGAGGGATAAAAACCTTTTATAGGTACATTGGGGAGCAAAGAAAGACTAAGGCAGGCATACTGTGGCTGAATTAAGAGGAAAGTGGTTGGGCAGAGAGCGACAGTGAAAAAGCAGGGATACTGACACTTCTTCTCCCTGATCCTTGCCTCTGGAATACTCTCTAGCCAGCGAACGGTTCCACGAGCCCGGCTTCAGACCCCAGCCAGTTACCGCAAAAGCCGTAAAGTCCCTTCGTACTCCGACTGTTGTTCAGGTCCACTTTCCTCTTTACTTCTAGCCTGAGAACAAACCTACTTGTCCAGTCCCAAGCCCCTGCTATTTGCCATGGAAACCATCAGAGAGCAGTCCGACCTGCTATCACGTATCCTTAGCCCCCGCTTTCACCATGTCCCCCCCATTCTTTCTTCCTCCTACCCTGTCTGCTAATACAATCTCTGAGGTCTGTCCCGACACCAGTACCTGTTTTTTTCTTGTTTATACTGTAATAACTTTGTGATATCTCAGTTTACCTTTGACCTGTAACCTGCCTCATTGTCTTTGCATTTGTATAATGTATTGTTCCTGTACCTCCCAGGTCGTGCCTGAAAATAGTTACCTGCTGGCTAGTGCACTTACCCGGTAAACAAAAAATAAATAAATCAATAAACAATGGAAAAGCAGGAGGAGATACCTAATCCAGTCAATAGAAGCACTCTGAACAGGGGGGTTGATATTAGTCCTTTCACAGAAGAAAGGGTTCTGAAAGAACTCTTAAAACTGAAGGTGGATAAAGCTATGAGGCCTGATGGGATTCACCCCAGAATTCTATAAGAACTAAGGGAAGAACTAGTAACACCACTGACTACCCTTTTTAATAAATCATGGGAGGATGGTGTGGTATCTGAAGACTGGAGGAGGGTGGATGTGATTCCCCTTCACAAAAGTGGGAGCAAGACAGAGGCAGGAAACTACAGACCTGTCAGTTTGACCTCAGTGGTAGGGAAAATGATGGAATCACTTCTGAAGGAAAGAATTGTTGAGTACCTAGAGGCCAGCGGGTTGCAGGAACAAAGGCAGCATGGATTCACAGCAGGAAGGTCATGTCAGACAAATCTAATTGATTTCTTTAGACTGGGTGACCAAAGTAGTAGACCAGGGAGGAGCTGTGGACATGGTCTACCTAGACTTTAGCAAGGCATTTGACACAGTCCTGCACAAAAGATTAATAAACAAGTTAGCCAGTCTGGGAGTGGGTCCCAGGGTAGTAGCCTGGGTAAAACACTGGCCGGACAACAAGACACAGAGGGTAATAGTAATGGAGTCCACAGTGAAGAAAGGGGGGGTTACTAATGGAGTACTGCAGGGTTCAGTACTGAGGCTGGTCCTTTTTAATGTCTTTATAAGTGACATTGCAGAGGGACTGGAAGGGAAAGTATGTCTCTTTGCAGATGACACAAAGATCTGCAATAGGGTTGATAAGCAAGGTGAGGTGGAAAATATGAAAAGGGCTTCGCAAGGTTGGAGAAATGGTCAAATTATGGCAGCTTAGATTCAAAGCAAAGAAGTGCAAAGTAGTGCACCAGGGAAACAGAAACACAGGGGAAGAGTACACAGTGGGGGGTAAGATACAGACAACAACAAAAATGGAAAGAGACCTGGGGGTAGTCATATCAGATGACCTAAAGGTGGGCCAGCAATGTGAGAAGGCAGTAAGGAGGGCTGGGGGATGTTGGGATGCATAGGGAGAGGCATCACCAGTAGAAAACAGGAAGTTGTTGGCCCTCTGTACAGACAGTTGGTAAGACCACATCTGGAGTACTATGCACAGTTCTGGAGACCCCCATCTCCACAAAGACACAGACAGGGTAGAGGCTGTCCAGAGGAGGGCAACCAAAAAGGTGCAGAGTCTGCACCAGAAGGCGTATGAAGAAAGACTAAAGGAGCTGAAGATGCATAGCCTCAAGGAAAGGAGGAAGACTTGGGACATGACAGAAACTTTCAAATACCTAAAGGGAATTAACAAAGTTCAAGAGGGTAGCATCTTTCAGAAAAAGAGATGTGCAAAAACAAGGTGGTACAATTTGAAGATGGGGGGGGAACGGCTCAGAGGTAATTTGAGGAAGTATTTCTTCACAGAGAGGGTTGTAGATGAATAGAACGGCCTCCCTGAGGAGGTTGTAGAGTCAAAAACAGTGGGGAAATTCAAGGATGCATGGGACAGACATAAGACAATTCTAGTGGGGGGGTAGGAGGAAGTAGGCTGTTGGTTAACTAGGATCTGCAGCTTATCCGTTAGGTAGGGGAAATGGGCAGACTAGGTGGGCCAAGCAGTCCTTTTCTGCCATCAAATTCTATGTTTCTATGTTCTATGAATGAAGAAGTAACAATCACATGGGATCACCCGACACCAACTGCCAAGAAAGTGGAGGTGAGAAAACCAGACATTATAAAAGAAGAAAAAAGAACTAAGGTAGCATTACTCATCAAAGTAGCCTAGTGACTGCAGTGTCTTGCACACATTGAGACACTAAATCATGAAATACCTAGTTATGCAAACAGAAACAAAACTGATGTGGAACAAAGACGCACAAAATCATTCCAGTAGTGCTCGGAGCAACAGGGCTAATCAAAAAGAACATTCAGGCATGTCTGAATATGCTACCAATATCCAGAACACCCTATGAACTGCAAAAGGAAGCCATCCAGGGGACACTGCATGTGCTAAAGACTAATACAGCACAGATTTCCTTGTTTTTGAATATGCCCTGGCTTAAGAATGGAGTCATTTTTCATCACGGTACTACAAATCTTTGAACATTTGGAGACACTAACCCCAAGAGAAAGAATGATATTTGTTTTAGACAGATGCGCCAAAACAACATTGATAGCAGGAAAGTTAACTCATAAAGAAAACATCAACCTGATGGAGAGTTGTGAAAGAACTTGAGCAAGAGTGAGTACAAATATCTCAGAACAGATGAAGGAGCAACCATACAACACGAACAAATGAGAACAAAAATCATCAAGGAATATTTCAGACGGCTGAAGCTAGAACTGAAAACTACTTTAACAACATGAAACGAAGTGCAAGCTATAAATCAGTTTGCCCTTCCTGTGGTATCATACAGCTTCAGTGTGATTGACTGGTCACAGAAAGTGCTGAGCCAGCTAGATATAAAAACCCAGAGTACTTCTCCATGCTTACCAGTGGTATACCCCGCCCCCATCAGTGGCACCAACACAGTGACCTACATTGCTGTTGACAAAGTTATTGCTTTGCCAACTGGTTGCTGTGTTGGTGCACCTGAGACAGGGGCACACTGTCTCCTGGTCCTGCACCTCCTCCCCAAATCAACTCTGACTCGGAGTTGAGAATCTTTAGTATGGGGGGGGGGTGCAGGGGCGAAGCCCCCCATTTAAAAAACAGAACCAGGAGACATACAGGATTTATGTCTACTGCAACTTGTGGTCGACATAAATGCTATCACTGTGATGCCAGTCTACAAAAGTGTTGTTGAACCGGCATTGTAGATCCCTTACCAGTTAATACACAAAAACCAGTAAATGCCAAGATTATACATTCCAAGGTCTGAGGAGGCATGGGCCTCCTTGAGATTTTTTTTTTGTTAACTCTTTTTCCTTCCAGTCACTGGCCACTTGGGCATCTCTCAGGCATGTTGCCTCTACTACCCGCCGTACCTCTCCACCTGACTGAGGAATCAGGTGCTGTGCCCCCCACTACCATAAACAGGAAGGCAGGACCACGGAGAGTCATGCCGGGATCCAAGCTGGCACTGGACGTATGGGCTCAGCCTGCTCACCCTGCCTTCACCTCCCAACCGGACAGGGTTTTTCCACTTTAGTCACCCCTCGGAGCTTGGTCATGCAATAGCATCTGGGCATGGAGTGCCAACACCTGCCGCAGATCTTCCTCTGCTTACATGAGTGCTGCTTCATTAGTGTGCCCCTGGCTGCCACCAAAGGCCACCCTTGGGCAGTGCTTCCCCTGGATCCCTCCCCTTGAAGAGACAGCAGTCCTCCAGATGCTCAATCTCTTCCCTCCCCTGCTGGCCCCCAGCGCCCTGTGTCCATTTCCGAACCTGGGACGCCAGTGTGGCTTGAGATGTGACATCCAGTGCCTCATCCCTCAGTGCCACCAGACCAGCAGGTCTCCTTAAGATTGATTACACACAGAGTTCCACAATAGTGGGGCTGCACACATACCTACATGCATCCTCGGACCCAAACATAGTCAGTGTCCTGCAACATGAAGAAAGCAAGCCTAATATGACTTCCATCATCAACTTAGGAGAAGCCTTCAGGAGGTAGCAGAAATGGATGGTAAGCCACTAGTAGATAAGGAACAGCCAGCAACAAAAAGTGCACTGAAAAAAGAATATATGGCTAAATATCAACAGAGAAAAAAGGACAACTGGAAAACCTATAATTACAGTCGAAAATACAGGGAGCTGCAGGAACAACCGCAGGTCGGTCAAAAACTGACCCATGAGTGGTTAGAAAGAGGTGAATTTAAGTCAAAGATGAGAGACTGATTATGGCAGCCCAAGATAGTGGACTACACACAAGGTGGTTCACAAAATCCATAGAAAACTCTGGAAAAACAGATGGGTGTAATTTCTGCAGTACAGAATTAGAAGCAGTTGCACATCTTGTGGGTGGATGTGAAGTACTCATGGCAGAAGGTCTGTATATTGAAAGACATAACAGTGTAGCGAGATTGATCCACTGGAAACTATGCAGGCACTATAATATACATGGAGCAGAGAAACACTAGAAACATGAACCACAATGAATCATAGGGAATGAAGAAGTAATGATCACATGGGATCACCCGATACCAACTGCCAAGAAAGTGGGCATGAGAAAACCAGACAAATGTCAGGGTTTTTTTATTGGTGTAATGAGAATGGACCCCATTCTTATGCCAGTGCTTATTCAGAAATCAGGAAATCAGTACTGTATTAGTCTTTGACGTTTGCTGAGAAGTCTCTTCACAGCATGCATAACATCCCTGGGATGGCTTCCTTTTGCAGTTCATAAGGTGTCACATATATTGGCAGTATATTTAGATGTGCCTGAAAATTCTTTTTGATTAGCCCCATTGCTCTGAGCACTACTTTAATGATTTGAGTGTTCTTATTCCACATTAGTTTAGTTTCTATTTGCATATCTAGGTATTTCATGAGTTTGTTGTTCTGTAGAATACAGGACTTAGGTGACTATTTCATAGCATGCTACTTTTGTTCTTGTTTCTTCTATTATAAAATAGAAGAAACAAGAACAAAGGTAGCATTGCTGATTGAAATAGTCACCCCTAGTGTCTACAGTGTTCTGATGTCATTGTTTTCGGTCGCACACTAGAAGAACATGAGGCCAGACTGTTCAAAGTCCTCGATCGTTTGGAAGAATGTGGCCTCAAACTATCCATAGATGAGTGACAGTTCTTTCAAGCATCTGTAAAATATGTGGGATATATAGTGTCAGCTGAGGGGATACAGGCAGACCCCAGTAAAGTAGAGTCCCTGACCACCTGACCCCAGCCCACCAATCTAAAAGAGCTGCAGCATTTTCTGGGGTTTTCCGGCTACTATAGCAGATTCATTAAGGACTATTCAAAGGTAATCCAGCCGCTCCTTAATCTTACCCAAGGCTATCCTTCCACCAACCACAGATACAAGAAGGGGTCCCTCAAAGAAGAAGACAAGGTATATTTTCAAACAGGTGAACCTTCTGGAACCCATTGGACCCTGAGTGCAAGGCGGCATTCTTCAAAGTCATCTATCAGCTTACTCACGCCCCAGTCCTTGCATATGCTGATCCCACCGAACCATAACTCCTGCACACGGATGCCAGTCTGAAAGGGCTTGGGGCTGTGCTATATCAAGAATATGAGAATGGGCTGAGACCTGTGGCCTTCGCCAGTCGCAGCTTGACACCCTCCGAGTGGAATTATCGTGTGCACAAGTTGGAGTTCTTTGCTCTAAAATGGGCCATAGTCAATCAGTTCCATGAGTACCTTTATGTGGCCAAGATATTAGTAAAGACTAATAACAGTCCTCTTACTTATGTACAGACTTCAGCCAAGTTGGATGCCATTGGGCACAGGTTGCTTTCTGCCTTGTCAGCTTATGATTATGCAGTTGAATACCGCCTGGACTGAACCATATTGATGCTGATGCCCTTTCACAGTGGCCACGTTCCAAAGACAATTGGGTGAGGCTGTCTGAACCTTCTATTAAAGCATTGTGCTAAAAGTTTGATAAAGATGAGCAATTGTCTGCAGACACCGTGGACTGCCTGGTGGACTGTTTGGGGCCCCCAATACTTGCATACCTGCCGCTTATTGTCATTTTTGTGCATTAGATATCAGTGCTTTGCCCCAGTTTGATAGTGACAGCATTCAGTGGGCTCAATCCCATGACTGCATGATTCAACCCGCACTTGATGCCCTGCGTACGGGGAAGGATGTGTCTAAATTACATTCTACTGACTTACAAACTGCACTATTATTCAAAGAAGGCCCCAGACTAAAGTTACGAGATCAGTTATTATATAGAGAGACAGTAGATCGTCAAGGTCAAGTAGACAAGCAGCAGTTGGTCCTACCCACAGCCTTCAAACAATTGGTACTGAGGTTCCTCCATAACCACATGGAACACCTCAGTACTGACTGGACTTTCGATTTAGTACAATCCCAATTCCATTGGCCAAAAATGGGGGCAGATGTTGAGGATCATGTCAAAACTTGCAGTCGCTGCCTCCAACGGAAAGCTTTGCCCCAGAAAACTGCTCCACTTGTTAACATCACTACCAGTGCCCCTGTGGAACTGGCTTTTATAGACTTCTTGTGTCTGGAGCCCGATCAAAAGGACATTGGCAGTGCACTGATAGTAACCAATCACTTTGCCCGATACGCACAAACTTTCCTGACCAAGGATCAAAAGGCCTCTACAGTGGCCAAAGTGCTAGTAGAAAAGTTCTTTGTCCACTATGGTGCACCCCAATGTATCCATTCCAACCAAGGAAGAGACTTTGAAAGTAGTCTAATCAAAAAAATGCTCTCTCTATGGGGGGTGCGAGAGTCTAGAACTACTCCTTATCACCTTCAAGGGGATCCCCGTTCAGAACGCTTTAACAGAATTCTTCTGGACATGTTGGGTAGTCTCCATCCTAAAGACAAGTCTAAGTGGAGTCAGCAGATTAGCACCTTGGTACATACTTACAATTGCACCAAAAGTGATGCTACCAGATTCTCTCCCTATCATCTCATGTTCAGGAAGGAAGCCCAGCTGCCTGTAGATATTTGCTTTGGGATCTCCCCAGATGGGGTCTGAGCTGAGAACTATTTACAATATTTACAGAAACTGAAAGCTCAATTGAACCATGCATATCAACTGGCTCAAACAATGACCGCCAAGAGAAACCTTGCCAACAAAGAGAGGCACGACAAGAAAGTGAAGGCTCAAGAGCTACTGCCCAGAGACAGTGTATTTTGGAAAGCATAAAATTGTTGACAGGTGGCATCACCTTCCAAACATAGTAATCGGTAAACTGGATGAACTGTCTGTGTACAAAGTGCACCCTGAGAACAACTCTAGAGCTGTCAAGACCATGCACCGCAATCACCTACTGCCCATCGGTCAAGTGATCATTGATATTGAACCAAGAGCCAGTACTCCCCCCCCCGGTTGGTGACTCGTGCTGCTGCCAAAAAGAGACAGAGTCAACCTGTCCCTGTTGTTCCAGACCTAAGGCCTCCCCCCTCAGCAGGCCCTGAATGATGATGACTGTCAATCCATTTCTGATGAAAGTGAATGTGACAATGCCTACTATCCTTCTTATGAACTGAGACAGTTATTTTGAGGCAATCCTCTGCAGAATCATGGGGATTAAGCTGGGCCTTCAGAGCTGCCTAACCCCCCAGCTTCTTCCCTGGAACCAATGCCCCCTGAAAGTGAGGTGCAGAGCATTACGTCTGAAATAGCAGATTCCTTGTGTCTAGTGGAACTGTTTGAATTACCTGAGGAGGAATCTGCTGTGGAAAATCTCCCTAATGACACACCAGAACCAGCAGAGCAATATGACAGTGTTGACAGCATCCCCTCAGTGCCACAGAATTTAATGATCCAAGAGTTCCTTCAGGATGAGCAACCTATGCCCTCTTCAGGTGAGAATAATGAGCAAAGTATTGTGGAAACAGAATTTGCCCTGCAAGGAGCCGATAATGTTCCACTACTGGAGACTTTTCCCAGTGCAGAGGTATCCCTTTCTACTGAAGTAAAGACTGATGCAAATGCTGATATTCCAGAGACTGTACCTCTTTCCCCAAGGAAGTCTGGGAGAGCAGTTAAACCCAGAAACCCAGGTCGCTCCTGTAAAAAAGCTTTCAGCTTAGTGTGCTATACCTGGTTAAACAACTAAATAATATGTCTAAACTACGACTCCCCTGGAAGACCAATAGATCTTCCTTTAAATGTCCACAAGGGTATCTATGTTTCAAAGAGCTCACTGCCCAAACTGAGCCTTTCCACTACTTCCAAGTTGATTGTCCATCCTTCAGCACATGGTGTCCCTGCCCCATCTAGCTCCAAGTTAGCACATAGGGATGGGACACCATCTATGTTGTTTAGAATGCAGAAAACTATGACATGAATGAGTACAGTAATATTATTGTGTGAATCATAGTAGAATCATTATTGAATGTATTAAAACGGCATAACTGTTGCCATAATATATATATATAATCTTATGTATTAGCCATTTTGGATATGTATTGAAATGATAATGAAGCATATATTTTTGTATAAGTATAATGTCTTCAAATAAAGTTGTTGAGAGCATGGACTTGACATGGATGCCAAGTTCTTTCCAGGGAGGGAAAGGTGTAACCCACCTATAAATGGGGGTTCCCAAAAGTCTTCCTTGGGTATGCTTAAATGCCCACTGCCAGACGGGTGTTCTCTGTCTTTACAGGTGTTAAAGTGCTTGCATGCGAGGGCCCCATTAGCCTCCGTGCCTGTCCCTTTAAGAGATATTATTTTTTGTAGTGTATAATTAATCTGGGTAGGAGCCGAGTGTTTCCAGGCTTGAGTTCTGCCCGAGTTGCAATAATATTGCTCTGTTCTGCCATCACTAATGGTGCAGAGGGAGTTCTGTTAGAACTGATAATTGTTTGCTGATTAGCTGCTCTAAGAATAATTGTATTATAGTTTGTCTAACCTGCCTTTCTTTGCAGCATGGACATTTCTGTATTGCACCAATCAATACGTTCTGGGGACCTTAAAATGGAGTCTGACCCCAGGGGTCTGGTGGGAATGAATTTCTGTAGGAACTGTAATTTTTTCATTTTGGCGCCTAAATGTATCTGGAGGGGGAGCCCTTGCTTTGACAGGCAGATGATTCAACCAACCAAACCCTTTTGGGATCAGAAGGAAGTCCCATTGCTGCCTGCAGCAGACAGTCAGTCTGAGTTTGGAGCTGAGGGAATGAACTGCTCAAGACATTCAAGCAGCTGCTCCTGCGTAGTAGCACAGGAAACTGGTGGGAAGCCTGTGTCTGGCCTGCCTGCTTTATCTTCCCTTCTGAGGGATCTGCTAGTAAAATTAATCAGACTGAATCCGAACCGGCTTGCAACCAGAAATACCAAATTGTGACTGCCCTGTTATCTGAAGAAGACCAAAGATTTGCTGTAAGCGATCGGCCTGTCACTATGTCTGAATCACCAAAGAGATCACAGTTTTGCTCAGGAAAACTGAAATTGCAACTTGACTGTCATCTCACCTGTGGTATTGTGTTTTGCTTTACTATAAATGTGCTGTAAGCTTTCAGTGGGTTGCAATTTGGTTCCCCACTGCTTAAGCATGTCACGCTTGCTGGAAGCTGTCTCCAGCACCTATCAAACTGAATCCGAACTGTTCACCCGGAATGGGCACTGCCACCTTGGCCCAGTCAGCTACTACAGATGCAGAGATCACCATCGATGAGAGACTCACCCGTGGATCAGCCCCCCGCTCAACATCTCAAACAGGAATGACTCCTTGGTGAATCGTGAGGGCCCTGCTTCTCCTGGCATACCAGCTTGTCAACCTGCAGTCTCCATTTTGGCCCGCCTGTGTTTCGTATTGGGTATTGTGAGTAAACACCAGGGTAGCTCCCTGCAACATCAGCTAAGTCAAAAGTGTTGCAATCTGATTCAATTGTTGTTTTCTTTTCACGAACTGAGCCTCCAGGCTCCAGATTACAAATTGTTTGTGGCTGTGCATGCTCCTTCTTTCCATCACAGGGCCCCGACCAGTTACAATGCCGGCCTACCCCGGAAAACTTGTCTGGCTAGCCCACCTTTTTTTCCAACTGGGTAGCCAGAGTGTGTGACTGTGAAGGGACTCTAAAGTGCATGCATAATTGCCTGGTTGAATCAGTTGCAGAACTAATCAGCAAAATTATGCCCCTCCCTTGTTCATTCCCCCTGAATAAATCAGATCTAATTCTTTTTGCATTTAACTTGCCTGTGGTTTGATTTTGTACAAGAAGCACTGTACTGTTGTTACCTGTTATGTCTAACCTTATTTTGCAGGGGTCTCCAGGGTCGAACTGGAGGAATTAGCTCTGTTGGTATGTGCAAACAGAGTGGGGATTTGTATGCTGATTAGGGGTTATTGTAACTGTGTCTGTTGTTCATTGCTTAGGCCACTAGAGGGGAAAGAGGAGGGTTACAGTGTCATGGAGGGCTGTACCCAGGTCAACTACATTACAAATAACCCTGTCCTCTGGGTGGAGGCACCCTTTTTCAGTACCCAGGCCCCTTAACCTCCACCTAGTCATGCAGGCAGGGGAAGTAGCCCTTGGGATAGTGCCACCTAGGGGTTACATAAGTATTTGTACATGCCTTTCCACATTTTAGTTCTGAAATCCGGAGTAGAGATTTCTGGAAATTCAGATGCCCAATATTGGCACAAATCACTGTCACCAGAAGTGGATAAAAGTATTTTTTTTTTTTTGTAAAACGGGAAGACAGCATATCTCTGAGTTGCAAGAATTTCTAGCTCAGTGGGGCAGCAAGGTCAGCACCCAGGGTTGGGGCTGACCAAATAAGCAGACACGAAAGACCGTTAGACCTATTCTGCTTGCATTTTAGTATGTTAGTATCCCAGATACTGAGTGTTGATATATTTCAGGGCCTGAGACCTAATGTGTGGGCTAACATATGTTGGATTTGTACAGAAGTGAAATCAGGGACAGTGGCAGAGGCATTATTCCTTTTAAAGAACTCATCAGAAGCCAGGGTGCCATCTGTTATGAAAGAGCTGAGAGATTCATGGTCATTATTTGACCCAAAAAGGCAGGTGGGATTAGGTGACCCTGTATCCCAAAATTTGGTTTGTTTGGTATTGGTTTGCAAGGGATCAAGGACTGTCTTGATGCCTATTTGTCTGTGCAATTGTTTACTGATTAAAAGGGAAGTGTCTATTGGAGTGAGCTTTATCAGGGCTGGCAACTTAGTGGGATACATAGAAGGGTCTTGATGTCAATTTTAGCTAAACAACATATTTCTAGTTCAGTTTGTTTCCAATGAGGGAAATAGGGAGACATTGTGTCCTGCTGGTTATTATTCCTCCACCAGAGGAACTGGCTGGCATGTATTGAGAGATAGTATAATGTAGGTGGAAATTAGAGAGTTGTAGCCCACCGTGATCCCTGGGAAAGGTGAGGTGGCGATAGGATTTCCTAGCTTTCTTACCTTCCCAGAGGAAATTAGTTAAGAGGGCCTTGAGTTTGGCGAACCTGACTTGGGTTATGAAAGCTCCCATCATACCCATAGTGCAAAGTATACACAATAAGATGTTCATTTTAATAGTACTGATTAGAACCCAAAGTGTTCAGGGCAGAGTAGACCATCTAATGAGGTCTTGTTTGATTTGATTGTACAGGGGGATCCACATTTTTAGAGAAAAAGGAATCTGTGCTTCTGTAAATCAATATGCCACAGTATTCAAGTCCATTGGGGACCCTAGTATCTCCCCACTGCAGTATCATGTTTCTAGAGGTGCAAAGATTCAAGGGCATTAGATCAGATTTGGATAGGTTAAGTTTGTAGCCAGAAATCTGACCAAATTGTTTTAATATATTGAGTACAACAAGGTTAGAAAATGCTGGGTCCTATAGGTGCAGGAAAATATCATCTGCATAGGTGGAGATTTTATAGCTGGGGAAGCCAATTTTATGCCTTTAACCGAACTGTGTTGGAGAAAGTGTCTAGTTACGAATTCTAGGTAGAGGTTAGATAAGAAAGGGGGCACACCTGTTGGATTCCTTTCTGTAGGGGAAATGAGGATGCGAGGATGACATTACAAATATTCTAGCTGCTGGTTTAGAATATAGTAATTGTATCCAGTCTATGAAGTTTTTTGGAAAACCAAATTCCATTAATGTGGCATAGAGGATGGGCCATGAGGCTCTGTTAGAGGTCATTTCTGCATCCAAGGACATTGGGACAGCAGGCCAGCCTGAGTCCCTGGACACAGCCAAGATATGCCCAAGCTTGTGTAAGTGGTCTGTAATGAGGCGTCCCTGCATGAGATCTATTTGTTTGGGACCTATGAGGGGTTGCCAGACTTTATTGATATGGTTGGCTAGGATTTCGGCTAGAATTTTAATTTATACAATAGGGGTGAGAGAATATGTCACCATTTAAAAAGTATGTATTCTCACCCCCATTATATAAACAAGTTGTGACGTATGTACATACCCTTTCTGTAACATTTATCTATACTGTCCATACGTAATGATCACATTTATCACCTGTGTTTACATCACTCACTTCTCACCCCCTATTCCTTCAAGCTATGAACGGCAAACAGGGTTGGAACTACTTCCCGAAATAACAGCAGCAGTAATGAAACTCATCTGAGACTACAGCTGTTGCTCAGCAACACATCATGAGTTTCCCATGCCGACGCAGAAATACCAAAACAGCTGAGGAACAGCAGAATTAGAACATGTCTTGCAAAACAAAAGAAAAAAAAATAATATAAACAAGCTAAAACTTAAAAAAGAGAAACCAATTAATATTGCAGTGAAAATCTATCTCAGTTGCAGTCAATTTGAAACTGACAACGAATCTTTGCCAGATCCTGACTTGAACCCCAAAAACCTACACGATAAACCAACTGGAAAAGAAACAGCAAAACCTACCAAGACTATACAAATAGACAAAAAACACTGAACAATTCATCAATGCAGCTAAAAACGAAAACAAAATGGAAGACAGAAACAGACATAACACATTTGGAAAACTTTCTGAAATAACAACTGGGAATATTACAACCATTATATAAGATCCCACCTGCTGAACTAGATCCCATCTTGTCTAAATATTGTATAACATTCCAACAGAGAGATGGCTCACAATATGAACCTTTGAGCCTACAAGCAAAATTCCAAAACTTCAAAAGATACGTAAAGGACCATGGCTACAGTGAATTCCTCTCTCAATCCACCACATTCATTAAACCCAGACAAGTTCTATTATCAAAACCAAAAAATGTTAGACGTACAGGGCAAAGGAAACAAGCCACAAGCAGCAGATGAGCTGACCAACAAATTTATTACTGAACTGTATGAAAAAAACATACTGTGACCTGATAACCTCCTCTTCCTGCTAAACACAATGTGGATGAATGTCACCCTATTTTTTGGAATCAGAGGTACAACCAAAGGCAGAAACCTGCAGTGGGGTAACATCCAACTTGGAGCAGATGAGAAAGGAACTAGATTCATTGACTATATAAAAGAAAAGACAAACGAAGACTCAGACTGGATCTAATCAGAAAGATAGCGGGGTACTAAAACCATGGGTCTACGATATAACAGACTAGAAAAAAGTGTCCCATTGCAAACTACATCACATAGCGGAATGAGAGACCTCCCAAATGTAATCAAGACAATGCTCCACTTTTCCTTGCTGTAAATTATTCACCCAAATCATCCTACCCTATTGGTTGGTATAAAAACCAACAGTTAGGTGTCAACAGCATAGGGAAAATAGTTAAAAATATGATCTCAGCAGCAGGTATTCAAACTGAGAAAAAACTGATGAACCACTCTGTTCGAAAACATCTCATCCAGAAATTAGTAGACAGCAATGTTCCACCAACAGAGGTTATATAAATCTCAGGACACAAAAAAGTTCAGTCCTTAAATGAATACTCATTAATAAATGAAAATAAGCAAAAAAAATATTTCTCATTTGCTAAGCAGCCACAAAGATGAACAACCATGTACCTCAAAAATGATTTGCAGCAGTACACCCGAACCTCCTACACTTTCTTTCTGGCCACAACCATCTACCTCTAAAATGATGTCCAACACTACACCTGAAACTCCTGCAGTATCTCTGTGGCTAGAAGGCATGTCCACGTGCTTTAATCACCCCCACAATCTCTGCAAAGAACATAACGTTTAACATTATCCAAGGTGAGTAGTATATTAATACCCTAACAAAAGTTAAACATGTCCAGAAACACAAGCAGTGATAATGAACCTTTTAATTTTTCCAACAGGTCACAAATACGACAGTACTCAGAGAAAAAGATCAAGACCGCTGTACTCTGATAGTGACACTAACTAAAAAATAAAAGAATGAGAAAAAACATCCTTAACTCTTCCTTTCAGCACACCAAACAGAAGAAAGGAACTATTCAAACCCCAAACTTCACACTGACAAAATCCTACGGTGAAGATAATCGGTTGGAAGTACAAAAGCACAAATAAATGAAAAAGTACACAAAGAAATAAAACCAAACCATGAAAAATGAATATAAATAAACAGAAAACCCTAAATAAAACTATTAAGCACACAGATGAAACATATCACCAACAACATGGAACTGCTACGTCCGCGTCCCTGATTAAGCCCCGCACACAACCACAAAACAGCCAATAGCAACACGTTTCACCACATGCACTGTAATTCAACCAATCAAAATAACACCATACACAATCAATCGCAATGACTTCTGCTACAGCTATAACCAATACAAAACCATTATCACACATCCATTCAGAAAACAAACCAATGCCATTCAGGAACACCACAGCACTGTGCAAGTTAGCCAGAAAAATAAACAACAGACAAAATTCATATGACTACACAACTAAAACAGTAAATATCACAAACAGAACTCACTCCTGCCCTGTTGTATAAATCAAACACATGATGGGCAAGAGTGTGATATGAAAAATAATTCCATCCGTGGCTAGTGATCTCAGGATACTTCCACTTGTGACTTCCGTTAGGCTCCGCCACTCATGAGTATCCTGAGATCACTAGCCACTCATGGAAATATTTCCCATATCACACTCCTGCCCATCATGTATATATATATATATCTATATATATATATATATATATATACAGTATATATATATATATGTATATGTGGGGTCTTGGGGTGTTTGGGGAGAAGGTTGAGCAATGCTTCTTGGAGGGAAGGATCTAAAGCGGAATTTTCTTTAGAGTAATTGAAGAGCTTGGCGAGTGGAACAGAGACTACATCAGTGAGTGCTTTATAAACATTGGAACATAGGAGAATACGAGTCAGATGGCCTTGGGCCTTAATGTCTCAACTTGAATAACACCTTAAAACAACATCCTAGTATTCTCCATAAATCTATCTAGAACGATCTTAAAGGAGTTCAAGGAGTTACATTCCACTGCTTCAGCCGGCAGTGTATTCCATATAATAGCCACTATTTGATTAAACTAATTTCCACATTTATTTATCTTATATTGTTCACCTTTCAAGTGGTACCTATGAAATCTAATAGGTCTGTCACCAGCTTTACGTTCCAAACCCACACATTCACAGATAACATCATTATGCATGACTTTAAACATGTAGATCACCCCTAAGCCTTCTGTACTCCAGGGAGTACATATCCAATTTCCTTAATCTAGTGTCATATGATTTTAAGGACATATCCTTTATATACCATGTCACTTTCCTTTGAACATTTTCAAGGATTGTCATACTGCCCTTTGTATAGGTGGCCAAAATTGTACACAGTTCTCAAGACTCAGTCTAACCAATGTCCTGTACAATGGAATAACAGCCTGTCTTTCCCTACTCCTGGTATTTCTATACATGCATCCCAGACTTCTCATGCCATTTTGTGCTGCTTTCCTGCATTGATCTTCTGGCATTAATTTGTTGTTTATTATTATTCCCAGATCTTTTTCAGAGTATGTTTCCTGCAATGTTTTGCCTTCCTACACATATTTGGCCCTCATGTTTTTTTTTGCCCAAGTGTAGCATCTTACATTTGTCTAAATTGAACATTAGTTCATTTTTCTCAACCATTTTTCTAAATTCCATATTTCATCCTGAAAATCAGTGACAGCTATTATATCATCTACAACCGCTCCCAGTTTTGCATCATCTGTGAATTTACCAATCCATGCACTATTTTTTGGCTGCATTGTACTTACATAGGCTTTAAATAATGTAGGCCCCAGCACAAAGCCCTGTGGCACACCACTCATCACCAACTTCCATTCAGAATGACGTTTGGTCTTTATTCAGGACTTCCATGACTTACTATTTTCATCAAAAAGTAGCAACGATGACAGTGGCAGGGATTTTACTAATGATTCCATGAACAACCAATGAGTTATTAAAACCTCATCCATGACAAACTTACATCTTTAAGAATGATGTTCCATTACTGACACCCTTTGTTGCCTATTCTCCAACCATGAGCTCACCCAGCTGATAATATTGGGCACAAACTTTAATTCAATCATTTTCTCAATTAATTTATTATGAGGTACTACATCAGATGCCTTTGAAAAATCCATAAATAACACATCGATAGGCAATCCTTAATCTCGTGCTTTACTGATGGGCTCAAAAAATGCAAACAAGTTGGTCATGCATGATATGTTGGTTGCAAATCCATGCTGGCTTATGTCGACCATCTCCACTACTGAAACATGCTTTTCAATTTTGTCCCTTACAAATTTCTCCATAATCTTACCAATAATAGAAGTAAGGCTTATTGATCTATAGTTTCTATAATCCTGCTTGGAGCCCTTTTTTAGGGCTGTGTGTGGAGTCCACGGCCATTTTGCATCAGAGCGGTAGCTCTAAAAACAGTTGATCATAGAGCCCCTTCTGCTGGACTTTTGGAAGTATCCTTCTGAAGGCCCAATGGAGATTAAACACCTCCACCATGATCAGCCACTACGGAATAACAGCTGCAATATTTTGTCTGTTACTTCCGCATTCTGGTGCATGGACTGCGCATGCGCATAACTCATCTCCATGTGCAGTTCTGCTAGTGCTGTCATGTTGCAAATGGCAAAATGCCATTCATTATTTTCTGTGCCCCCCTCCCCAAGTCATGCCCAACATCAGGGTGCCCAATCCCCATGTCAGCATTCATGTGGCACACTGGAAGCCCATCCCAGTGTGCAGAATTTTTTTTTTCTTCTGTAAATTAGAAAACGGTCCCTCGTTTTGTCAGGTTTTTTTCCCCTGTAAAACTGAAAACAGTCCCTTGTCATCACTGCAGTCCCCTCCCCACCCCACCCACCCACTGGAGCACCCACCTCCACACACACATACCCTTACCCCATACTTACCTCCAGAGGTCAGAGCTGTCATCTTCTCTGGACTGGAACATGTCTACACTTCTTCAAAACCCAACTGTGAACTGAATAATTAAAGGTAAGTGTGCTATACAGCCATTCAATGAGGTTTTCAACTTATGCTGATATCTCAGTCATTTTTTTGAATTTTTGCCCCAAATTTTCAACATGGGGTTCTTGGGACCACACATTGTGCAAGCTGTTGTTATCATTTTGTTATTCAGTCTTGAAGGGTGATTTCGTAGTCACTGCACGGAATCACCTTTCAGGACTGATTCACAAAATGACAGTGCCACTGTTCATGAGGTGGGGTCCCAAAAAACCCATGTTGCAGATTTGGTGAAAAAAATTTCAAAAAATTAGTGCATTACAAAAGTTTATTGTGCAGTTTCTATGAATGCTCCTAACGTCCCAATTTTTTATATTTTCACTCCACATTTTTAACATTGCCATTCTTGCACACCTCCTTCAAAATAGTACAGCTGTCATTTTCCCCAACCTGCCCAAAACATGTTTTCACACCTGTGGTGCAGAATTGCATGTTTGCTCTGTGCAATCACCTTTTGGGACAATTGAACAAAATTGGACTGGCACTGCTCATGATGAGGGGTCCAAAAAAGGCCATGTTGAAAATTTGGTGCAACACTTCAAAAAAAATTGCCATGTTACACCTGGGCATTGAATAATTTCTACTCACATGTGTAACTTTCATCACTTTGTAGCTCTTCACAGCCCTATCAGCTCAGGACAGATCTTGTTATGAACTGGTATCACATTAGCCAATCTCCAAGCTGGAAGAACCCTACCTTCTGTAAAGGAATCAGTAAAAGTATCAGTCAATGGCCCTGCAAGTTCATTGGCCAGATCTTTTAGGATTCTGGGATGGATTTCATCAGGTCCTTGTGACTTGTTTTGATTTAATTTATTTAACTAATCTCTTACTTCTTTTTCATTGATAGTAATTTTCTTGATATTAGTATTGAGAATGCTCAAATTTGCAGTATCCTTTAGCCCAAAGATGCTAATAAAGTATTTATTAAAAACATTAGACATAGTTTTCCTATCAGAAATTACTTTGCGTGTCCATGGGGGGGTGAGGGCAGGGCTGGGGAGGCCAGGATGCCTTCTGCTGGGGGGGGCTGCTGATCCCTAAGATATTTTAGGCCCAGACCATAACTGGACACATAATCTAAAGGACAACTGGGGGTTCCAAGGGCAACACTGGGGAGATCCTCATAAGCTACATGCGACAAATGTTGCTTTCAATTTCGGGTGGGGAGCCCTCATTCTCGCACACCAAATGATGATGGTAGGAGTATGCAGGACCCGGAGGGGTCCCAATTACCCTCCTAATCTAGTTACAAGAGTTTGCTGGAATGGTTTCAATGGGTGTGTGAGGGGGTAGATCTCTCCCAAGAAAGTTTAAGGCTTGCAGGAGGATCCTTCTCTTTGATGTCAAACCTGCACCTCTAACTTGAGGCATAAAAATTTGAAATTTCACCAATGTGTCTGGTGGCCTGGAGTTCTGATGAGGGGGGATTTGGAGACCTGTGAGTGGATGAGTATCTGAGATGGCTCTGGGCCTCAGTCAGGTGCCGACTCACCCTCCGGTGGTACTTACAGAGCTTGATTCCTCCTTTCACAATGGATAACCTCTCCAAAGTCTTTGCAGAAGGGTCAAGACTTTTATAACTAAAGCAGATCTGGAGGGGGAGGGTTGGTGGATTTCCTTTTTTTCTTGCCTCTGCCCACCCCCATTCCCCCCCAGAGGGGAATGGAGGCATTATCAGGGGGCCTGGAATATTCCATCATAACATTTATTTGGGTAACGGGTTAGACACGTGGCCCATTTTCAGAACACCTTTTTCAGCAATGAACTTTCACCCACTGGGAGTTACACTCGCATCGGATGTGATTACCCAGAAAAGGAGGGGAAAATTTGCATGTGGATAAACCTCCTGCCTTGCCTCATAGAAGAATTCCTGAGACAAGGATATGAGTATATACTGACCCTGAGGTACCTCAATGAATCTGCTGGGTTTTGACTGGCAGGATGTACATAGTTTTGTTATCTTGAATATTTACAGTGTTTTATTTTTAACTGTTAAGGTTTATCATAAGGCGACACAGGTTCTCAAAGAACACAATGCGAATTCTAGGATGTTAACATGGAGGACTTGAAGATAATCTCATGGAATGTCAGGGGGATTAGTAGCACCATAAAAAGGGTGAGGATTTTGCAGGAATTGAAAAGACAGAGGGTGTCCATAGCTTTCTTACATGGGATACAACTGGGTGCTAATGAACACAAAACGTTGTGCAAAAGTTGGGTTGGAGAGGTGTTTGCAGCAGAATATCAGGAACATATAAATCATAGGAGAGTTGCAATTTTGATGAGGAGAGAGACGCCTTTAAAGGTAATAACTTTGGAAGTGGACCCAGAGGGTAGGTACAATAAAATCACAGGAGAGTTTAAGGGGAAGAGATGTGTTTTACTAAATGTATACGCCCCAAATGAGGATACTGATAGGACAAGATTCCTGACAGACATTTTAACAAATACAGTCACAGATTCACAGAGTCTGATCATTATAGGTGGGGACTTCAATCAGGTTTTAGACCTACAGTGGGACAGGATGGGATCAAGATCCTCGGGATTCTCCAAAATTGGGAAATGTCTTTTGCATCTATGTTCTGAGCTCTCTTTGGTGAAAGGCTGGTGATTCCAGCACCCTGGAGAGAGAGAGAGATTATACATTTTACATTCCCAAACACAACATGTATTCGAGGATAGATTTTTTTTTCTACTGTCATCCAATGCATTACAGTTTCTAATTGAGACTAGGATTTGTAGCATTTCTCTCTCTCTGACCATGCCCCAATATCTGTAGAGATGACAATCTCCCAAAGACCTCTGGAGTCACTGTGGCAACTCAGCATTAGCTTTTTAGACCACATAGAATTTAAAGATATGATCCAGAATACTATGGAAAATTTCCTGAGAGAGAACCCAGTGGAAGAGGGATAGGCAGAACTCAGATGGGACACCCTTAAATGTTGCCTAAAGGGTGAGATCATAAAGTACTCCTCCTGGTACAAGAAAATGAAATTGAAAGAGAGACTAGACTTAGAACAGAAAATCACTCAGTTAGAGAGGCTACACCAGGTCACCCTAGAGTACACTAAAGAACAACTGGATCAGGCCAAATATAAACTTAACAACATTTTGGATGGTCAGGTGGAAGGTCAAATTAGGTATTTTAAACAAAAGTATTTTGAACAAGTAAACAGAGCAGATCGACTTTTAGCTTGGCAGTTGAGGAAAGAGTGCACCTTGAGTGCAGCACTTAAACTTAGAGACCCAACTGATGGCACCTTGATGGTGTCCCCAAAGGAGATAGTAATTTTTGGAGGTTTTATGGTGAGCTTTACAAGGAAGAGAGAGGGGGACCACATCGGGAGAGGCTATCTACATATTTAAATAGATTAAAACTCCCACAATTGACCGCCACCCAATGTCAGACCCTTGAAAATCCAATCTCAGTGCCAAAAATTTAAAATAAAATCAAACGTTTAAAGAGTGGGAAGGCTCCAGGGGCAGATGGGTATGTTTCAGAGTTTTATAAAAAAAACTGGAGGACACATTGGTCCCAACATTGAATGAAGCATATAATGAGCTGTTGAGGGGAAGAGGGGCAGACCCCATTTCTTGGAACCAAGCAATAAATTTGGTCATTGTTAAACCTAACAAGAATCCAGAAGAGTGTAAATCATATCATCTTATTTCCCATTTAATAGTAGACTTAAAAATCTTTACAGGGATTCTTGCAGACCACTTGCAAAATGTTATAGGGTCATTGATCCACAGGGACCAAACTGGCTTTATTACAGGCCGGCTATTTCCAGATAACATCAGGTGCCTCCTGAATATTATATCTGCCCAAAAGACTAATAAAAATCTACAACTGGCACTAAGTATGGATGCAGAGAAAGTCTTCAACAGAATGGACTAGGCCTTTTTGGACAAGGTCCTAAAAAGATTTGGCTTGGGTACAAATTTTCAAGGGTAATAAAAGCACTCTACTCAGCTCCGGAGTCAAGGGTCAGGGTTAATGGACACCTTTCTGATTGGTTTCCATTACATAGAGCTGCCAGACAGGGTTGCCCCCTCTCCCTCCTTCTTTTTACTCTTTCAATGGAGCCCTTGGCAATTGAGATTAGGGCACATGGAACAATTAAAAGGATAACAGGAGAAGGCCTCGAACAAAATGCTCTCACGCAAATGATTTTTTTGTTTTTTTTGTGAACCCAGAGACCTCGGTACCCATCTTATTAGAGACACTGGATAATTATGGCATTTTGGCAAAGTATAAAATCAACTTAGATAAATCTGAGGCACTGATCATAAGTGGATCTCTCACTCAGAAGTTTAAGTCTAAATTTTGGCTAGCTTGGGCCCCAAGGAATACAGTTAGGTATTTGGAAATCAAAGTTTCAGGGAACATCTCACATCTTTATAGTAACAATCACCTGAAGCTTTTTCAGGAAATACAAGCCGACCTAGCAAGATGGCAGCTGTTACCCATGACCTTGTATGGCAGAATTCAAAGTTTAAAGATGAATGTTCTATCCTGTCTCCTCTTTTTGTTTCAAACTCTCCCAATCCAGATTCCTAGGGAATTCTGGAGACAACTCCAGAAGGACATTCTGGGTTTTATCTGGGCAAAAAAAAACCTAGAATAAATTTAGGAACCTTACAGGCCCCTAGAGAGAATGGGGGCTTAGTCCTCCTGAATTTTTACCAGTACTACCTGGCAATGAGGAGTGCTTAGCTGGTTACATGGGCAAAGATGATAATGGAGTCAGGTCGGTACCATTTGGAAGAATTAGCCATGAAGGGATTGGCCCTTTGGTCCCTCCCAACAAATTCTACACCAGGGCATGTGCAGAGAGATGCTTTTGTTCCCTGGATTCTACACTCAATCAAAATAATACATAGACTTAGGAAGCTGACAGATGCACCAGATGGCCCAGGACCATTATCATTGATCAGGCATGAGCCAAAGTCTATATCCCCTCATCTAGATAAAGGGTTTGAAGGATGGGCTGCTAAAAAACTGGTGAGATTCACACAGTGCCTTGATACCAATGGCATACTGTCATTTGCCCAACTGAATGAAAGGTACTCTCTAGGCCAGGGGGATCAATATAAATACCAACAAATCAGACACTTTTTATTGGACCCAGAGGTCCGTCTGGGAGTAGGACATGAACGGACAGAGAATCTTTTTTCCACTTTGTAATTATGCTCAGAAATAATTCTCATGCACTATCACAATTTTATAAGAGCATAGCAGATTTGTCCTCTACTACGGTGGACAGGGTGAGAGAAAGATGGGAAGAAGAGCTAGGAATTGCCATAGTCCAGACCACTGGGGTAAGAGGTTTGCCAAGGGTTGGTGAGTCACTAGTTCCCCTGCATGGTGGGAATTTAACTGGAAGGTCATAATGCACTTCTTTTTGACTCCAGCGGTCACTCGGCATTTTGACCCCTCTGGGTCCAATAGGTGTTGGAGGGGTTGCGGAGCCAGGGGTACTCACATCAATATTTTTTGGACATGCCCCTTGATTCAAGGGTTTTGGCAGCAGGCACACCTATGAATCTAATAGCTAACAGGTGTCCAGTTGCCGTTCACAAGGGAGGATCTTGTACTGGGCCTTCCTACTTTGTTAAGGGGGAGCCGAGGAATGTACAAACTGGTGCAGATATTGAGGGTGGCAGCCTTAAAGTGCATCACGGCCAGGTGGTTATCCCAGGTCCCCCCCCCATGTTAGAAGAATGGAATTCTCGGGTGGTAGGCTTGGAAAGAATGGAGTGTATCACTAGTAAGCTCAGATTACAAGAAAAGAAATTTCACCACATCTGCTCCCCCTGGCATTGGGAAATGGAGAACCTGTGAAAAATAGAGGAAAGATAAATATTAGTGAAGAGAATTGACCATGAGAAGTTGGTTTGGAGACCAAAAATAGTTTTGTGATTGCCTTGTGTATCCTTAGTTAAGAGAAATTAGAGTTTTAGTTGTATAGTGAAGTAGATAAGAAGTTAAACTGATTTTAGAGCTCAGTTAGCAATATACAATATTATCCTTTGTATTATTAGCTAGTTGTAATTCAAATTCCCATTTATATTTCTAATTATGAACTGGGTGCCGAGAATCAAAGAAGCTGATTGGCCAAGAGGTCTTTGAAGCCATGATGATATCGGGCTACATTATCACGGCTTCAAAAAACCTCCATCCACCAGCCACCTCACTCCCAGCGCAGCGTTCTCCATGTCCCCACAGGCGAAGCAAGTCAGACCTCCACTCGGACACTATTTATGAAAAAAAAAAAAAAACACATTCTCACAACTGTCCACCCTTACATCTCGCCCAAAGCACTTGCTCTCCAAAGAAAAAAAATCTCTTCTCCCTGTGAGAGCGCCATGTGCTGCATCATCAAAAACTGCCCCCCACCCTCGCTGCCATACTGCTTCGCACCAAACAGCAAAATCTACAACCCACTCTTCAAGAATACCACCGCTTTAGCCTCACCATCTTGGTTTCCTCAAAAGCATGGCACGACTCAAGTACTGCAGGCAAAACACATTAAATCTGGAATCTTAGCACAAGTCATAACAAAAAAAAACTTCTCTCACCTTATGGAGCCACGATGCATATTGGTAGGCTGTTAATTGTCTATTCGGCTATGGCTTCTTTTCACTTCACGTCGTGATTTCGGCACAAACAAAAAAACAAAAACATCTTTACTTCCTCTAACAAAAACAGTCAAAAAATATCATTAGTTGCTCCATAGCAGACAGCATGGCCAAGTAAACTAAACTTCGGGAGGAGCAGCAATACTATGAGAATTAGGATTTTTTATTTTTTTTTTATTTTTATTAGTTGGTTATTTCTTATTGTACAGTTGGGTACTTGTTTTCATAAGAGATCATGTTACAAGTATAGATCTTACTTCTTTGAACCATTCTTCATTAATGTACCACACTTTAGTATTGGATTAGGGTAAAGAGACTTCCATTTTATCTACCTAGAAAGCCTTCCCTTAGGGCTTGGCTGACTTCCCCTATCTCCCTCTTTACATTTTCCTGGGTTTCCTCTTATATTAGAAATGTCTGACCAAACATATAGTTAACCTCAAAATACATCATCCATTTCTTTTTGTGTACTATATAGTACCCATGGCCTCCAAAAAGGTTCTATTAAGAGATGCTTCTTATGAATTTTACCTGTTGAAATTTCCATCTGATAAATATCCATTACAAGCCTCCTCCAATCATGTACCAATGGGATAGCTGGAAAGTGCCATATTTTTTGTTATAGCTTTTTTAGCTGCTAATATAAGAATCGGTAACAGAGTTCGATGCCATGAGGGGCTATGATCAGGGTAAATTGAAAGTAGGACTAACTCTGCTGTCAGTTCCACTGTCTCCCCCAGGCATTCAGAAATTTATTTTTGTAATGCAAACCAATATGGCATTAATAGGGGACATGACCAAAAGACATGTCCTTGATCGGCTAATTTACAATGACACTTTCTCCAGCACTCCCCTGATGGCTGAGATTGGTATTTGGCCTGCACTGCTGGAGTGCGAAATAAGCGGTTTCTACACTTCCATGCAAATTCACGCCATCTAGTTGCATGAGTGATTTTGTAAGCTTGGGTCGATGTCTGAAGCCATTCCTGCTCCTGTATGTCCAACTCCAGGTCTCTATTCCAACTCTCTAATATTGAAATAGTAGAATCTTTCATTTCTTCTCTTAAAATTTTATAAAGAATCCCTATCTGGTGGGGCCAAAGCTTCCCTTTAACATGATCATCATAATACCGCCAAGCCAAAGGGAGGGGGGCAGGTAGCTTAGTCACTGCCTCTCTTTGCCTCAATAGATCATTCCTGACCTGGCTGTATCTGAAGACATCTCTTGCTGGTAAACTAAATTTAGTCTGAAGTGTTTCAAATGGAATAATCCCTGTTTGAGATAAAAACTGTCTGTAGAATTGTAGCCCTACCTGTCTCCAACTGGAGAATGTGTGGTCTAGAAGCACCGGCAAGAACTGGGAGTCTTCAGAGATCAAGGTATAATAAAAAAATAGCTCTCTAAAGGGCTTACATTTTTTAACTTTATACCATATTTTTAATATATGAGCTGTGTATCCCGTAAAGTCCTGCAATCAGGGCGGGTTTGCTATCGAGGCCATAGTGATCCTTATGATATCATACAAGACATTTATTGCAAACTCCAAGTCCTTCCAAGGAGAATGGTAAGTTTTTACAAGGCACAATGAAAGGATCCTCAGAAGGGATGCCTGAGCGTATAATCTTAAATTCGGTAAGTTTACTCTGCCCGAGGAACCCAGGAGTTGGAGAAGTGAGAGCCTTATTCTAGGTTTTTGGCCGCCCCAGATAAAGTTTGAGATAAGTCTGTCCCATGACTTAAAGTAAAAGTTTGCTGGAAGGGTGGGTAAGTTCTGGAAAATATATAGTAGCTTAGGAAGGATTACCATTCGAATCGTCTCAATTCTCTGAAAGAAAGAGAGTGGCAGTAATGACCATGAGAACAAATCTTTTTGCATCTAGGCTGACAGGGGTTCATAGTTCAATAATTCTAGCATCTCTAAATTTTTAGGGATTGTTATACCAAGATATTTAAACTTCGTTTTATGCCATTTAACAGGATATCTATTCTTTAAATCTTGAGTTGGGGTAAAAAACAAAGGGATCAGGTCTGTTTTAGATATGTTTAATTGAAAACCCACTATTTTTCTATAGTTCTCTAATGTTTGCCAAAGGGCCGGTAAAGATTTATCTGGCGAAAGGGCAGTTATCAGAATGTCATCTGCAAATAATGCTATCTTGTATTCTCTTTGACCTACAGAGACCCCCTCTATTTCCTTATTTTTTTCTAATGATTTCGGACAGCGGTTCTAGATAGATGGCAAATAGTAACAGTGATAATGGACATCCCTGTCTTGTACCCCTCTGAATTTGGATCGGTTGGGTCAATAAACCATTCACCCGAATATAAGCTTTAGCCTGCCCATATAAATTTTTTATACAATCGATGACAGATTCAGGAAAAGAGAAGTTTGACAGGGCTGTCCACAAATATTCCCAGCTTACCCCGTTGAACGCTTTATCCGCGTCTAAACTGAGAATGGTGGAGGGGATTTTCCTAGTCTTTATATATTCCAGGAGGGGTGCAAGGTGCCGTAGATTGTCGGAGGTGTTTCTTTGTTTTATAAAGCCCGATTGACCTTGATGTATTAATGCCATAAGGATGGATTCAAGTCTTTTAGCCCAGATGCCTGTAAATATTTTATAGTCTACATTTAAAATCGATATGGGCAGGTATGATGAAGGGAGAGAGGGGTCTTTGTCTGGTTTTAGGATTGGGGATATGATTGCATAGTTCCAAGAAGGGGGTTCTCCTCTCTTTACTTTTCCAAACATTAATAATAGACTTGTGAGGAGTTGAGGGTAGAAGGTCTTATACCACTCCGAACCAAATCCGTCAGGGTCTGGACATTTTAGGGGTTTTAGTTGTTTTATTTGATGCTGGATTTCCTCCTGACTTATTGGGTATTCCAGTTTTCTCTTCATTGAGTCTGTCAACTTGGGTAGCATAAGAGTTTTAAAAAAGTATGCTGTTCGTTCCCTCTGAATCTGGGTGGGGAGGGGGGCGGTATAGAGATTTTCGTAGAATTGTTGAAATGTCTGTTTTATATGTTCTTCTTTATAGGAGAGGATGTTTGTAGATGGGGATTTTATTTTTAAAATTGTGGATGCCCTCTTTCTAGCCCTTAATTTTCTTGCCAGAAGTTTAGCTCCCCTCGCTCCACCTTCGTATGAAGATTGACGAAGCTAAGCCAGGTTCTGTAGAGTCTTATAGTCCATTATTTCTTGGATATCTTGCTTTAAGGCCTTTATCTTAGTTGCAATAACTTTATCACCCTCCCTGTATAATACTTGGTATGATGACAATAATTCTATTAGAGATTTCAACCTTGTTTGTATTTTTTTTTTACTTTTAGGATGCATATGACAAGATTTCACCGTGAAGAACTGCCTTCAAGGTATCCCATTGGATTGTGAAGGATATCTCGGGAGTTTTGTTATCCTGAATTATTTGAGGGATACGTTTTGTAAAATGTTCTACGAATTTTTGGTCTTGTAATAAAGAATTATTCAGTCTCCACAATTTTATTTTTTTCTGCTTACCCAAGTTGATTTTAAGAATTAAAGGGTTGTGATCAGATAGAACTCAGGGGTCTAATTGAATATCCTGTACAAGGGAGAGATGTTCTCCAGTAATAAAGAAGTAATCAAGTTTGGAGTAAGTTTTATGCCTCCCCGAATAGAAGGTAAATCCTGGGTTAGAAGGGGAAAATCTTTCTCCACACATCTTCTATTCCCATAAAGGCAAAATTATCTTTTAAATGTTTCGCCTTCTTGGATAACCTTAGTGGGTTTGGGTTGGATGAGTCTAAATGAGAATGGAAAGTTATATTAAAATCGCCACCCATTATAAGAATTCCTACAACCTTTTGCAAAAACATCTTCACTACTGACAGTGGGGTTTGGGGTGGAAGGTACGTGTTTACCAAGGTAACTGTTTGAGAAAAAAGGACACCTGTTATAATCACATAACGTCCATGGGGGTCTATATACGGTAGGTATCCTGTACTTCTAATGGGGTTGAGGTGGGAATCAAAATGATAGTACCCCTTTTATGGCCACTCGAGTGGGACGCTGCATATACTTGATATCACCCCCCCCAGTGTAATTTTGAGTGTTCCATAGTGGAGAGATGCGTTTCCTGAAGGAAATAGATATCCGCCCCTTGTTTGCCCAGATGTCGCATTACTCTATACCTCTTAATAGGAGAATGTAACCCATTTATATTCTGAGAGTAAATTTTTAATGACATGTCAGCCATTGGCCCAATAAGTATAGCCTTTATCTGTAGTTTTGGTGCAGCTTCGGAGGGTGGAGAACAGAGGAAGCACAACCTTTTCTTTAGGAAATTTATCTTCTTTAGTCAAGTGCCGAAATAAGTTTGCTTCCTTATGCCCAGGTGTTATTACAATTTTGCTTCCCTTTTGAGAATTAAGACTTTTAACAAAATCTTCATGCAACAGCACCACCGACTGCCCAAAACATGACATACACAAACTTTTTTTTAGTGTCTACCTACACTCATATGAAAACAGTATTAAAATATTTTTTTTACATTAAATGCATAAAATATCAATTGATCCAGTTCATAATAGCAAGAAGTCACTCCAGGGTGTGGTATATCATGAGATATTGTCACTTCTCGGGTGGTTGGATGCACTCAACCTGCGGCCTCGTGCCTAACCACCTGAGGCGTGACGACATCCCATAATATACCACACCCTGTCATGCCTTATTGCTTAAATATAGAATTTGCATTATTTGGTCCTATTTTTGTACTTCCTCCAAAAGTTGGTCAAGGGGAAACTCTTAAACGTGTTATACACTTTTTTCTTAGCTCTAATCATAGCACCTACAGTCTTGTTTTACCAGACAGGGATTTTACTTCCTCACCTATATTTAGTTCTTTAGAGCACACAGTGCTGAATACAATACTGCAGTTTACTGTGAAGCATTTCCCATGTTTGCTCCATGTCCAGACCCTTATATTCATTTTTCCAATCCCATCCACCAAAATATGCCCTAATCTCTTAAAAATTGGCCTTATCATAGATCCTGGTCTTAGAAATACTCTTAGCACCCTTGCAAGTACACTTAATTGAAAATTGTACCATATTATGGTCACTGTTAGATAATGGTTCCCTCACAATGCAATTAAGGATATCTTCTGATGTATTACTAAACACTAGTTCCAATAAATTGTCCTCCCTCATATTTGATTGAACTGTCCGCCTCTTGTTGGGAGTATATTACAAAAGAGTCTATTCAGCACATTAGTTCCCACTTTACATAAGTGAAGACCATCCTTAGCATACAGATTGTTTTTCCCAAAAACCTTCTCTATGTATTGATAAATGTTATTCTCTGTTTTGGACACCTGTTTTGACGGCTGCAGTGGGTGGAGCCTGCAGATGTTTTGCATGTACAAAAGGGCTGATGTCATGTTTTCTGTCCCTGGAACTGACTGAAGGTGTAAATAGTCTCCTCCACCTTACCTTCCTCCAAGAAATGTTTTCTGCCCTCAAATAAATATGCTTTCATGTTAGTCAATGGTTGCAGGGCACTACAATATTTTCTTTCTTAATTGGGAGGTACAAGAACTGGAACCTGAGTAATGGGAGGCAGCATTATTTTTTTTATTTGGGGAGGAAGATCCACCCCCACCTTCACCCAAGAATCTCCTAAAGATCCACCTCCACTATTTTTGGTTCTTGTGGGAGAGGCATGAGGTAGCTCTATCATATTGGAACAACTGACTATCAGAGCTGCCTGGGGAAATAATTAAAGAGTGCCTGAAACTGCATCAAGTCATATCCTTACCACACACACACACATAAACATCATGACATCATGATTTTTTTTTTAGACTCTAAGCATGTCGATATTTGGCTCTAACAGTATGGGCAAGTTGGGCATACAAATAAAATAGAAAAAAAGGATCAAGCAGGTGCCTTTTCCTTTGTCAGATACATGCAGACAGAAGGTCACAAATCCTGTATGACAAGTTCATTGTATGGATGTTTTCCATGTAAAACAGAAATGTTGTTATTGTCATGTCTGCAGCATAATTTGTAGTCAGTAAACTATTATGTACATAGGTATTGTAAACAACAGATTTTAATTCAGAAATCCAGTCTTGATAAATTTGTTATTTTTAGAGGTTCTGTAAGAATTATGTCTCTCTGATGTGAGTGCATAGCACAGAAATGAACGGGTTTGCCTAATTGATTGTTGTTTGCATGAGAAGTGGGTGGGACAGTGGCATGCAAGAATGAAGTCTAACAATTGTTTCTTGGCCATTCTGGGACCAGTAGTTTAGCAGTAATGTGTGAAGAGAATAAAGTCTTGTGTTTTGTGCATTTGAATAGGTTTAGTGCTTTGAAGATAAATTGTATTTATGTGTAAGATTTTAAGTGTAGTTCTGCCTAGGTCACAGACACATGAGCTATAAAAAAACTATATTTAAGGATGGATGTATTAGTCAAAGCTTGTAGTAACAAAATAAAGCAAGAAAAATATTATATTGTGTTTTTTTTTCCTTTCAATTGTATAACCAGGAGTGGCACACTAAGCTGAAAGCTTGTTTACAGGGGCAACCTGGCAGCACATGGAAGTTAAGTGACTTGCTCAGGGTCACCTAGTATGCAAATGGGAGCTGTGGGATTCAAACCCAGATCTCCAGATTTGCAGCTCAGCGCCTTAAACCACTGTGCTATACTGCCTGCCTAGTTATGGCAGTCATCTGTTTTGTGGTTCATGCTGTTGGTGTAGTAAGCAGCAGCACATTGCATAACAGGTGTAAAATGTCTATAAGTAGATCATACAATAGAAGTGCGGAGCAGTTACTGAAGCAAGAAATGTACTTAGGATAGTAAAATATTCCTGTTAGAAAACTGATAAATGTGTGACATTTGCATCTCAATTTGAAGGAGGTCCTTATGGGGTGTCAATGTATAATATAAAGTAGTTATAGTTTTCAAATTGTCTGAGTAATTGCTTTGTACTACCACTGTTACTAAATTTAAATTATTCTATGAAGGAAATTAAGTTCATGTAACTGTCTGTAAATGTATTAAAAACATTTACTTGACCTTATAATGTAATGCATTAAATGCTGTTGCTAGGTTAAGAAGTCACATAACAGCAATATAGTTGAAAACAATGGGATGCATAGGAATTTGAAAACATAGTATACATTAGCAGGAGCAGTGTCATGACTTCACCAATTTTTTTATAGTTTCACTCCAGATTTTCACCATTACCATTTTTTTACACCTCCTCATAAACAGTACAGCTATCATATTTGTGGTTGCTTGCAAACATGTGCAAGAAACACATTGTGTCAGCTTCCTTTCCAAGCGGGTTGTAGAGGCGCGACAGTGTTGCACACTGAATAGCAGCAGTCTGTTCAGGGCTGGTCTCTGCCACAGCAAATTAGAGGAGCATGCTGTCAATGATGGCCGTTAATGAGCATGCCACTATGCTCAAAGCAATTGACCGCTGCAATCAGAGAGTGTTCCGTCACTACACAATCAGCTGTTTTTGCTGCAGGGTGGTCCCTGACTGCAGCAGCCAATTACAGATGCATTGTGTGGTGTCCCCTTTCAATAAACATGGTGACAGCTTCTCCGTCGGCGTCTCACAGTCCCCACAGAGCAGAGGGAAAGCCGCCACCCACCTCTCCCAGTTCTTAAAGCTGACGGGCTGCCCAATCCCCCTGTCAGTATACCTCTTCCCTGGATCATTTGCTGATGGGATAACCCAGTCCCCATCAGCATGATACACCCCCCATTTGTTGTGAGCTGAGGAAGGGTGCCCAATCCCCCTTGGCTAATGCATACTCCTACCCAAGCACACTGTATCGCTAATGGGGGTACCCAATCTCCATCAGCTCCAGTCCCCCCCCAAAAGAAACAGCCAGGTGTGCTGGCACACTGGAAGCCCACTCCAGCATGCAAAAAAGCATCCCATGTTGCTGTTCTTTACCTTTTTAAACCTGTAAAAACAAAAAACGGTCCCTCGCGGTCTCTCGTGCCCCCTCCCCATCCTGCACCCACCCTCTGTGCATCCTACCTCCGCACACCCCCTCACCCCATACTTACCTCTGGAGCCCAGTGTGCTGATCTTCGGTGGACCAGGAACATGTGTGCACTCTTCAAAGCCGACCGCGAACTGAAGACATGCTGGTAAGTTGTATAATGGCATGAATTAGGTTTTTTTAATTTATGTGGATGTCTCAGCCATTTTTGGGAATTTTTTTCAACAAATTTTCAACATGGGGTTCTTGGGACCCCACCTCATGAACTCAGTCACCTTCATTTTGTTATTTGGTCCCGAAAGGTGATTTTGTGGTCACTGCACAGAACCACCTTTTGGGACCAATTAATGAAACAACAGTGTCACAGTTCATGAGGTAGGCTCCCAAAAACCCTATATTGAAAATTTGATGAAAAAATTCCCAAAAATGACTGTTTTATGAGCGTGCATTGGGCAGTTCCTACACACGCTTGTAACTTCAAGAATTTTTAATATTTTCACTCCAGATTTTCAACATTATTATTTTACCACATCTCCTTATGAACAGTATAGCTGTCATTTTTCACATCTCATCCAAAATGTGTTTTCGCGCATGTAGCGTACAATGGCGCAGTCGGTGTGTGAAATCAATTTTTGGGACTGATTAAGAAAATCACAGTGACAGTGTTGATGAGCAGATATTTTAAAATGTCTATGTTGAAAATTTGGGGACAAAAGTTCATAAAATGACTGTGTTATGAGCGTGCATTGTGCAGTTTCCACCCACACTTGTAACTTCATGAATTTGTAATATTTTAATTCCAGATTTTCAACATTGACATTTTCCACACCTCCTTATGAACAGTACAGCTGTCATTTTTCACATCCTGGCCAAAATGTGTTTTCACACTTCCGACGCAGAATAACACAGTCGCTGTGTGAAATCAGTGCTCGGGACAGATTAATAAAATCACAGTGACACTGTTCATGAGTGGAGGTCCCAAAATGCCTACGTTGAAAGTCTGTTGTAAAAAGTCCCCCAAATAATTACATTACAGATGTGCATTGCGCAGTTTCTACACACGCTCATGACTTCACCAGTTTTTTTATATTTTTACTCCAGATTTTCAACATTACCATTTTTTTGCACCTCCTCATGAACAGTACAGCTGTTATTTTTCACATCCTGTTCAAAATGTGTTTTTTCCCCTGTAGTGCTAAACGGTACAGTCGCTGTGCAAAATCACCTTTCGGCTAACAAATCGATAGTGTCACTGTTCATGTGGTGGGGTCACAAAAAACACATGTTGAAAACTTGTCATAAAAATACCAAGAAATGCCCAGGGCATTAGGGTTTCCAACATAACGTCCTATTCTATAGGGACTGACTGGCATCAGGGATGTGACCTGGGATTGACAACAGTAATACTCATGCCATTTCACCCCCACCCCCACCCTGCAGCCAGTGAAAGGCATCGAGGTGCTCCTTGGACTCTCTGGCCCCAGAGTTCACTCCATTCTCCTATACTGCACCCATTTCAGTGTATTTCCTTATAGAATGAGGTGAGTGTAAAGCCCGAACACTCAAAGGCACACCTCGACACTTGTCAGTGTCTTTAGGGTAGGGTGAGATTAAATGTCATGACTGTTATGGGTGACGACCCAAGGGCACACCCCAATGCCTGTCCATCTCTGCAGGGTGGGGGTGGAGGTGGCATCAGTTCAATACTTCTCTGCCATTCCTATACTGCATCTGTCTAATTCCTGCACTTCCACTGCTAATGCCAGCAAACAACCATTCAGCATTGACAAATGGTTGTTTACATCATGTTCAAAATGTGTTTTTGCACCTGTGGTGCCAAATGGCACAGTCACTATGCAAAATCACCTTTCGACTAATGAACTGATAGTGTCACTGTTCATGCAGTGCTGTCACAAAAAGCCCAAGCTGAAAACTTGGAGAGAAAATATCAAGAAATGCCCAGGGTATTAGGGTTTCTGACCATAACACCCTGCCCTGTAGGGACTGACAGGCATCAGGGGTGTGACTTGGGATTGTCAGCAGTAACACTCATGCCATTCCACCCCCATCCCCACCTTGCAGCCAGTGGCAGGTATCGAGGTGTGCCTTTGACTCTTCAGCCCCAAAGTTTGTTCCATTCTCTTATGCTGTACCCATTTCCTTATGAAATGGGGCGAGTGTAAAGTCTGAACACCCCAAGGCACACCTCAACACCTGTCTGTGTCTGCAGGGTAGGGTAAAGTGAAATGGCGTGAGCGTTATGAGCAATGACCCAAAGGTACACCATAATGCCTGTCCATCTCTGCGGGGTGAGGGTGGGGTTGGCGTCACTGCAATATTTCACTGCCATTCCTATTCTGCCTCTCTGTCTGTATATGTATGTGTGTGTCTCTCTCTATATGTATATGTCTATGTAATTATCTATCTTTCTATCAATTGTATGTATCACTATTTTGACCTATTTCTAAAACAAACCTGCATATCACATTTGCTTGCAGTCTGAGCACATACTTATGAAACTGTGCTTATCTGTGCTCCATGTCTGCATAGACCTCATACTTTCCTAATATTCCCATTATCACAACCATAACTACCTTGCCGTTATCAAAAGCGACCCCCTCTGAAAGTTACTATCACATTTTCTCTGCTAACAGTCCATCATTACACCTGACTTCCTGACATCAACACATTGCTTAAATATAACTTACATCACCTCATGGACAAAAACCCTGTTTCCTAAAAAAAATTAAATAAAAACTGTGTAAATAATCCTAAGGCTAAACATATGTCAGCCATTACTTTTTCATGCACTGCCACCTTCTGTACCATCATGGGGAATTGCATATGTTTCTCATGATGCTTTGCATCATTAGGGTATGTGCAATTGTGTTTTCTTTAAAATTTGGCTGTCCGGCCAATATCATCCAGGATAACACACGCCTTAGTTGCATTTGCTCTGGGGTTCTTTTGTAAACCTATATTGCTTCTTATTCCTTCCATTAAAATGTATGCCTCCATATATTTTCCTAATAATGTGTATGTCTTCCTTAGAACAGAAACTAAAACAAGTCTTACTACGTACAAATCATTGTGTTGTTTCTCTATGCCTCATTAACAATTCCACACAACCTCACTAACTTCATTATGTAGCCGTGGTGGAGCTGACCAGATTTTATTCAGACGTGCATTTACCCTGTGTGTGGCATTATTTCTTTCAGGGTGTTTTTTTAATACTGGTAGTATTCCTGATATTATAACTTCTGCTTCTCATTTCATTGGGGGAGAATCCATCCAGGCCGGAGGCTTTGTCTAGGTGGTGGCTATTAATTGCTTGCTTAACTTTCCAGATGGTGATGTTTTGTCCTAATGTCTCAACTTGGTTGGGTGGTGAGTTTTGGGAGTCAAGCCTCAGCTAAGAAAGATTGGATATCATGAAGAGGTACTGGGTGATTGGCAGTGTAGAGGTTTTCATAGTAGGATTTAAAGGCTGCTGCTGTCTCCCGTGTATTGGATAAAGGTGAACTTTGGGGAATGGGCCTTATTGCATGTATGGCTTATTTAGTTTCTTGCTGACTTACACTAAGGACAATAAGCTTTCCAGCTTTCTCCACTTGGTCCACGTACCTAGTTTTGGCCCTGAAAATGGCAAACTCAGCCTGTTCCTTATTAAGTTCCCCATACCTAGCTCTGGCTGTGTTAAGTTGAATCCAGTCTTCTTGGGGGAAATTGTTTTCCATGTATTAGATTTCCAGTAAAATCTTGGCGTATTCCTGGTTTCTTTTGCATTTTTAGTAGCTAATGAGTTCTCCCCTAAGAGTGCATTTAAAGGCTCCCCATAAGTGACTTTGATCAGGTGCAGAGTTATTGTTAGCCACAAAACATTGTTCAGTTTTTTGTTTAACAATTTCAAATATAGGTCTTTAAGAAGTATGTTATTGACCCTCCAGATCCTGTCTTTCTGTGTTTGACTCAGGAGGAAGAAGGAAGAAGAAAATGAAACAGGGAAATGGTCTGAGATAACCCTGGCTAAGACGTCACAGTTTAGGGTGGTCTGAAGGAGGTCAGGGGAGATAAGGAATTAATCTGAGTGAGAAAAGGAGTTCTGTACCTCTGATCAGCAGGGATAGTCTTTAGTTTGTGGGTATAGGGTTCACCATATTTCTATTAAACTTATGGAGGACTGAAGCTCTTTAGCACTGCTTTGGTTAGATGTTAGCCCTGATTTCCTGTTACCAGATCTGTTTAGTACATTATCAGAAAGAGAAGGTAAGCGGTAGATCAATTAGGATCTGCAGCTTTGGGTAGGTAGGGAAATGGCCCGACTAAGTCAGCCAGGGTGGCCCTTATCTGTCGTCACATTCTATGTTTCTATGTTTCTATCAGGAACCATGTTCCAGTCGCCTCCTATAATGGTGGGTAGACTGCCAATAGGTATCAGGTGTCATAAGGTAGTTGTAAAGATCTGTGGATCTTCTGCATTTGGCCCATAAATGAATGCTAGTATGATATTCGTTTGGTCTAAAGTGCCCTTAACTATAATGGCCCCAATTCTCAAAGCTCCCAGAATGGCGCAAGGGGTTTGTGTCATGTGAAATGGTGCAAAGTGCCCCTTACACCAAAAGATGCATGGAGAGTAATTCCTAAATGCAGCCTGCATCAACTGCAGGCTGCGTGCACCTAAGGGGGCTTGCACCATCCTTGTGGCACAAAATGGGCTGTAGCATGGCTCTAGGGGGCTTGCTGCAAATGTAGGCTGCCAAATACCCTAATTCAGGATTCTCAAAACTCTCCTAGAGACCACATTTCTAAGTACCATTAGACCAGTAAGGGCTGGTCCAAGAGTACTTAAAAATTCGCCCTCTGGGAGGGTTAGCAAGTTGCTATTAGTCGATCGGTCACTTTGATTTATTCCAGTCGCAACAGTGAGTGATGTAAAAATGTATTAAAATGTCATCCCCATAGAACTCAATGAGGCGTGCACATGCAGCCTTCATTTTGTGACATCACAAAACAAGGCTGCATGGGTCAGTATGGGGGCTTGGTTTTCCATTCGGGAAGTCGGTCTGTTTTTATTGCATATGCTTAAAATGAAGTTTACGAGGGATATAATTTTTTGTAATGGAGAAGTTTCACTGCCACATTTCTTGAACACACTCCTGGACAGGTCACTTATCGACCACACTTGGGGGGAGCAGTTGTGCAGCTACTAGGAAGCTGCTCTTTAATACTGAAAAGCTTAATCATTATGAGAAATGATTGAAATTGTTTGTTTAAGAAATAATGAAGATTGTTTGCTAACTATTTAGATTATCTCCTGGTATAGGTAGATTTTAGGGATTTTAGAAGAGAATCACTCTTGGTCTCACTCCACCCTCCACATGGTCACTCATTATGCCTGCAGCTACTCCCAAGAGCACAAGATGTGCCTCCAAAGCCTCCTTCAGTGTCCCCTGGTGTAGAACCTCCCAATGTCAGCAGTCATTTATGTACAGGGCTCCTATGTGTTTAAACAACCTACCGCCTGATGCCCTGGCAGGAAAAAAAACCTGGATCCTTCAAATCAGGGATCCTTCAATTCAGGGGTTTGCCTTTCCTCCTCGGGCGCAAGGCTATCCTCCAAACAAACCATGTTTGTGGTTTGAATCCACCCTCTCCAGGCACAGCTGCCCGCCAACTCCCCAACTGAGAAAGGGGATTGCCTGCCTGTTTCAGGCACAAGACTACCCTCCAAATGAACTGCATTTGCAGTTTGAATACACCCTTTCCAGACACAGCTGTCCACCAGCTCCCCACTGAAAAAGGGAATTGCCTGCCACCTCAGGTGCCAGACTATCCTCCAAATGAATCGTGTTTGTGGTTTGAATCCACACTCTCCAGGCACACCTGCCCACCAGCTCCCCACTGAGAAAGGTATGGAGCCCTGGACTTGTACTTTTTGAAATTGCCATCTAATCCTCCTTCTGGCACTCACTCCAAGACAAACTGAAAACTCCAACTTAAACTCCAGCCCCAGCCCCAAACTGTTTTTTTCCTCTGGGAAGCCACGCTCACACTGTGTTGATCTCTTATGTGCTGAAATTTTAGAGTCTGAATTGTCTATAATTAATTAATTAATCAATAGTCTGAATGTCCTTAGCCTAAATGTTGTGTAGTTAGAATCATAATTTAACTTTACAGCCAGGAATGTTGTCTTTTTTCCCGAATGTAGCTTGAGTTACTGAATTTAAACTGGAGTATAGCCAGGAACTTGTTCTTTCTGTATTTTATTTTGAGTTCCCTGGCTGTAACTGAATTTAATTGGAGTCTTTCTCCTTGCCCCTGCCACTGAGCCCTTGTTATTTTTGTTTCTTGTTTCCCTCACTGCACCCCTTGCTCACATAGCAGCCAGCAGCCCTGCTCTAACCCACCCCATCGATTGACCTCAGTTCCCTTCCCAGTCCTTTGTCACTTTTGTTTCTCTAAAAATTCCCTCCCTTTTTGCCTGCTATTAATTGCCTCCTTGTCCCTCTCTTTTCTAGGGGATTGCCTGCCTGCCTTGGGCACAAGACTATCCTCCAAACAAACCACGTTTGTGGTTTGAATCCACCCTCTCTAGGCACAACTGCCCACCAGCTCCCCACTGAGGAAGGTATGGAGCCCTGCACTTGTACTTTATGAAATTGGTGCCTAATCCTCCTGCTGGCGCTCACTCCAAGATGAGCTGGAAACTCCAGCTTAAACTCTGGCTCCAGCCCCACACTGTTTTTTCTCTGGGCAGCCCTGCTCACACTGTGCTGCTTTCTTGTGCGCTGAAAGTTTCTCCTACCCGCCCTCCCCCGACCAGTATTAAATGCACTTGAGTCTCTCCCTCCATACTCGCCCCACCCCCCGATTAGATGCTGACTACCACTGACCAGAGCCTCCTTAACCTCCCTCCCAAACCTCGGCTGCTGCCTACAGAAGCTCCTCACCTACACAGGGCTGATTGCTTCCTCTTTACATCACTTAGATTGTTGGGCAGTGTTTCTTTTACCTCTCACCCAAACATGTGGCAGCAGCAGTGTCTAGTAGTTCTTGGTAACTAACACCTGTTGCAACAACCTTCATAAGCCCCCTAGTAAAATGCACTGCATAACAGCCACCATGCAGATGCATCACAAGATGCTGCTCTCACTATCACTTGTTCTCTGCCTCAGGACAGCGGTATTTAGGGAGAAGGTTACACCCTCTCTGGACCATCATATACCATATGAAATACCTTTGTAAGAGAGGGTTAATATGGGTGGAATGAATGCTTATCCCTTCCTGCAACAAGCTCTCAGCATTCCCCCTCTAAAATTCAAACACCTAGCACTCCCTAATATTCCCATAGCAGCATTACTTCACTGCCGCTCTCCTGCAACCAACATCAGTGACCCTAAGCTGCCCTGGATGAAGAGCACTTGCTCACTCTGGGTACACTAGTCATGCTTTCTCAGAAAGCTTATTCTGCTACTACTTCTAATATCAGGGAATGTGCATCCAAACCCAGGACCCCCTTACGCAGTACCCACCCTGAAAATGGGATAACTGTAGATTGTCTCCCTTAACATATGGAGCCTCCTGCCCAAGTTTGCACAATTCCAGGATTGTGTGGATTTCATCAAACCCGACATTGTCTCTTTCACAGAGATCTGGCTCTCCCCTAAAATTTCTGATGCAGCCATCTCCCTGGATGGTTATAACTCCTTCCACCAGGATAGTCTATCAAAGCGAGGAGGTGGATGCATGGTTTACCTCAGAAGCAATATTAAAGGTCATACTCTGCCCTCCTGTCTACTTACCAAGGAGGATCAAATCTTAAACCTTAAGCTAACCATAGGCAAACAGAACAAGACCCTACTGCTCACCACAATATACTTACCACCTGCTTCATGCACCACTGGCTTTCTGCAGTTCAGCAGTAACCAACAGCAAATCAGGAAACAGTGAAAAAGATTATTGTTAGTGATTTCAACAATAGCTGGAACTCCCATGATGAAACATCAGCCAAAGACCAGGTATCTAGCCTCTACCTCACTCAGGATGGTAACACAAGCCACAAGACAAAATTATAAATGGACTGCAGTACCCATAGATTGGATCTCTCCTCCTGCCCCAGAACATATCTCTGAGGTATTAGTCCTTCAGACTCCCTCAGTGATCATTCCCCAGTGAGCTGCTCCTGGACGAATAACTTCACTAAGTGCCCTCCCCATGTCTCTATGAACAGATCCCTGAGACCTGGGCTTCTGGATGCTTTTAAGCATTACCTGAAACAGACTGACTGGACCCCACTTGAGAAAGCCAGGGACAGTAACCAGGCCCTGGACTACTTCCTTAAGACCTTCACTAGGGCCTGTGACATTTTCGTCCCGTTCAAGTCTACAAAGGTAAAATGGGTCGTCACTAACCCCTGGCTCTCTGGATCCCTCATTGGGCTCAGGGACAACCTGTGGCACAAGGTCAAGGAGTCTGGGATGCAGGCTAACCTATCTGTTTATAGGGCAGCTAGAAACAATTGTACTGAACTCATTCGCTTAGCCAAAGCCTAGTACTACAAGGACCACTTAAACAAAAGCTGGGGATCTGGCAGGGAGTTCTGGAACTCCATTAAATCACTTACAGGGAAGGTCTCAAGAGCCCCACCTGACCTGATAATAACTGGATCTAAATCACTCCAGGAACCCTGTGACATAGCTAACACACTCAATACAGCCGTCACTGATCTCTCTGCTGTGCTACCGAGTGAATACCTCACACCATCTACAATGGGTCTGTCCCCCAACCTGCAAACCCCCCCAGCTTCAAATAACAATCCACCACCTTTCTATTTCAAACTCATAACTAAGTCCGAGATGATTAAATACGTCAAGCGGATCCTTGGGAAGACCAGAATGGGGAGTAACCAAGTCGCCATGAAGCTAGTCACCCTCACACTGGACATGTTAGCAGACCCACTCACAAAAGTGTTCAATGCCTCCTTAAGATCTGGTGTGTTCCCTGATAGATGTAAGGCAGCACTTGTCACCCCGGTCTATAAAGCTGGTGATAGAACCAACACAGCTAACGATAGGCCTATCTTTATTCTACTCCCCCCTATCCAAAGCCCTTGAAAGAGTTGTCTCAGACCAACTCACAGAGTACTTGGAAAAGTACAGCCTACTCTGCACACAACAGCATGGCTTCTGAGAAAAGCACTCAACCCTTGCTGCTCTGGCTGAATACACCTCTCTACACTATGATGCCTTAGATAAAGGGATGGCTGTGGGATCTATCTTTATAAACCTCACAAAGGCATTCGATGCAGTCACCCATTATCTTCTCTTGAACCGCCTGCTGTCTTTAGGACTGTCCGCCGATACTGTTACCTTGTTTGACAGCTATCTCTCCCGCAGATCACAAAGTGTCAGAACTAATGGCATACTCTGGAACCCAGAGGATGAGCCTAGGAGTCCCACAAGGGTCCATCCTAGGCCCACTCCTTTTCAGCTTCTTTATAAATTTCCTTCCCTCTGCCTGCCCGGCACGTATTGTGCTCTACACTGACAATGCCGTCATTTCAGCAGCTGGCAGAGAGCTATCCTCTATCATTATTGAGCTTCAAGAAAGTTTCCTTAAGCTTGAAACATGGTTCACACAGAGCAAGCTGATGTTCAACCATAAAAAAACAAAAGCATGCTCTTCACTGTACTGCAAAAAAAGAATAATTACAACTCCCTAATGATACAGAGCTGGCAGGGAGATCTGATGGAACAAGCATACATGTTCAAATACCTTGGGGTACACCTAGACAGCAAACTCAGTTTCACCACTTATATTGACCATGTGATCAAAACTGTAGACATTAAACTGGGTGTTCTCTACTGTCACAAAAACTCTGTGACATCTGCCACCCTGAAACTAGCCACAGGTAGCTCGATCTTATCTTCAATAGACTATGGCCTGCCAATTTATGGGGCTGGCTCTGACACCACCCTTAAAAGAGTAAGAACCCTCTTAAATAAGGCCTGCCGATTGACACCAGGAGCTGACCACTTGACACATACCTGTTCCCTATACAAGAAGACAGGGTGGCTCCCACTCAACCTCAGGTTTCAATACCAGACCTGCCTACTAGAAGAAAAAGCAGTACTGGGACTTCTGCCTGAATCGACCTGCAGGCTATTCAAAGTTGCACAACCCACTCAACAGACCAGGAGAGTGACTAAATGTGGACCCCTGGTGCCTTTGAAGTGCAGAAAGCTTGCCCAGAAATCTATCTCTCCTACCAGGGACCCAGTTTGTTCAATGAGCTACCTACTTCCCTTACAGAGTGTACCGATGTCAGTCAATTTAAACTAGGGATACGGTCCCACTTTGAGCGTGAAAATGTCTGTCGATGTCCTAACTAATGATGGCCCCAGCAATCTCTACCAAGATCCCCATGGGCACCTCCTTAACCCCCCACTGTTTGCATCCTCCCGTTACTCCCACTGCAGCTTCTTCCCAGATCCCCTCAAACCCCCCCCCGTAATCCCTCACTGTTTTCATCCTCCCTCTCCCCCTCTAATCCCTGGATGCCTTCTTCTCTTCCATGAAAATCCCTACCCCATCCCCCCATAAAGCACACCACCACGCTGCCCCATGTTCTCTTGACAAAGTCTACTCTGGCTGAACTACTCCTGTATCCAACCCATGACAAAGCCTCTGGCAGCATACCACACCACCGACTACTGGGATTCCTCCCAACCTGTCGGTCTCCCAGCACTTTTGCAATGACTTTTAACCGCACTTGCAGTGTACTGATCGAATATACTCTTAAATCCAAATTTTTTGCCTCTGAAGTTCCTCTTGTTTTTTAACTTTAATTACATTCCCATGGTTATGACAGTAACTGTAATCTACTGTAACAACTGTGTGTTTCCATCTATATGGATATGCCCTGTATTGTATTTTACTGTATTGTGTTTGACTGACATGAAACCTTTGGAAAAGAGTCTCAGCCTCAAAGGTGTTAATCCAAAACTGAAATAAACAAAAATAAATAATTAAAGCTAAACTAATGCTGCACCTCCTAGCAAGCAGCTCCTGTGATTGCTACTAATCATGCCTGGCCCTCTTATTCCTCTACCCTATCCTTGCTGTAATATTGCCCCCTTTGGCTTTGTCCCTACTATTCCCAGTCTCCCCCTTCCCCTATCTTTCACTCACTATTGAATGCCCCTTTTGACTATGTATCTTGACTGTTACCTAATTGTTGTTCCTGTAACTTACTTCAAATTGTTGAACAAAACTCTACCCCTATATTATACTACAAGTCATACCCTGTATTTAAGCAGCTTGTATACATTGATTTTGGCAATGTCTCTTTGACTGCTACCTTGCTGTGTTTCTTTGTAACTTGTCTTCTGTCCAGCTCGACGTGGAGCCTTTGTAAATGAGTCCATGACTCAAAGGTTATTTCCAAGAATCAAATAAAATAAATAAATAAATAAAAGTACATTGGGCTAGGAAGTTAGGTTGGGTGGTGCCCTGTGGCCAGGCTTTGATGTGTCTATTGCCAGAAGTCTAGGGAGTGCACATAGTCTGATGGAAGAAGACCGTCACTGGGCCCTTGCCATCATTCCCAGGAGGGAATAATTTCCTTGGTGGGGGTAGAGTGTAAGCCCCCTTTAAAGGAGGGGTCTATGCTCCCATTTAGGCATCCTTTTCCCCCTCCTAACCTCCCCCCCCCAAGCTAGGGAATGTGTTAATACTCTGGGGGATATTGGCTGTGGGATGCCTGAAGGTGGTAGCAGAGAGTAGATTTAGGGAGTATATAAGTGAGCAGACAGAAAGTATCAGTGCTTTTCCAGCCCAGGCATTAGGCCTGGGGCTGGGGGGGCCAGTGGGGACCCCCCCCAAAGTAAAGTCAGGACGGCCTTTTCAACATCGTGGTTGACAAGGAGCTGGGGGAATGGAGTTCTGAGGGGGAAGTATGGGTAGCCAGGTCCTGCATTGTTTGGGGGCAGGGAAAGTAGGTTGCTTTGTAGCCCAGGAAAGGTAGGAGCCCTTAGAGACCCCTGTAAGGAGAATCCTGGGTCACCAGGGCTGTGGGGGCAGTGGCAGGCCCCCCACAGGAGGGAAGCCAGTGGCAGTGGCTCCCCTCGTACCCGGTGTGGCAGGGCAGCCTGGGGGTAGAGGGAGCCAGGGAGCCCTTCACCCAAAAATATGGGGCCTATTATGGAGGGCCAGGTCCTGGGGCACCAGTACATTGAGAGCCAGATGGGTCACAGGCCATAATGCCATACCTTTGCTTAACGCAAGCCCAGGAGGTGTTAAAGGGGATGTGGGCCTGGCAGAGACCCCCGAGGAAAATGAACAGCAGAAACTGGAGCAGTTTGGGCATCAGTGAGAAGGCAGGACAGCCCGTATCATGGGGCCATGAGTACAGGAGCAGGGCCGGGTTTTGGTGCCACTGCACCAGTGGGGCCGGTGAGAGGAGAGGCTCAGTGAGTGAAGGTGGCAGGTGCTGCAGTAGCACGTCTTTAGTGCCAATCTTGAAGTGGTTTACGGAGCCTGGGTCATAGTGAAAATCCTGGCACCTCTGTGGCATGGGCCAGCACCCAGGGGTCCAGGAGGGGGAAGCAGTCCTCTTTCCCGCACCAGGATTTTGGGGGACAACCAGTGCCAGTGAGAGAGTGGGTAACCTGGGTAAGGAAGAAAAAGGTTTGGCTTACCAGATCCAGAGAAGCCAGGAAATTGCAGGGATCTGAGTTCAGGAGGTCTTGGGTAAAGCACCTGAGAGAGAGAGAGTAGGAAAAATCCTTAATTGTGACTGCCTTAGTATTCATCGTTTCTGCTGCCTTAAAATGTCCAGCTAATATGTGTAAAAAGTTGGATTAGCCCCATGAAGCTGCTTTATTTATTTAAATGAAGTTTGTGACCTCTGCATTGCTGGGAATCATTTGCTGTACAGGAGAAAAATAAAGAAGCTAGTTGGGAGGAATTAGCAATGATGTGCCTTATTTAAACTGAGAGGGGGAAGCGAATGAAATTAAATCCTTTCCTTTCCCCCTTTATGTTCAGTCAGATTAATTTTTTTATGAGTTGCTTTCCAGATAAAGTTTTCATCCCGCCTGTGGTGGGTCCGAGGGGCTCAGGGGGGCTCCAGAGACAGAGGTGCAGCGTGGAGTTCCTGGTCTGGCGTGTCAGAAATCGGGGAGAAAATTCAGATTCTGAAGGTGAAGGTGTGAGTGCATGGGTGCTGAAGATGCCAGAAAAATAGGACACAACTTTCTCAGCCTTGTTTGAAGTGCATTGGTCTCGTATGTTAGAGCTTGAGGGTTCCCCTTCTTTAGTGCCCCGGACCATCTGTGAAAGAGGTTTATACTCCTAGACAGGGGTATGGGGGTTGGGGGTTACAGTTATGTAGGGAGGACCAGTAAATAAGAAAGTGCTGAATGCAAGGGAAAAAAATCTGAAAAATAGTATAGTACTGTAAGTAGAAAATGTGAAATGCACGTTTCGTTGAAGGCTTTATCGTCGGCATCAGCTGCTTTTTAAAACTTAATGGAGACAGCTGACTTGCATCTCCTGAGTTCAATCTCCAGGACACACATGGAAATAAGCTTTGTCTCAGTGTTTACCTCTGTCAGCCACCAAATATTCAATAAAATAAATATAAGCACGTCTCTCAAAAGTAAGAAGGCAAAGTTGGATGTTCTGGCCTGTCTCTTTAAATATCTAGCTGCCCCTTCCTCTTGCTCCTCCCTTGCTTCTGCCAGAAAGGAATAATAATGAGTTGTGAAGGGGGAAGGGCAGTATACATTAGGTTCTGAACGCTGCTAGAGCCAGGGACATGGAATTGAGCACATAGAGCTGCAGAGGGAACAGGTTTTCTGTGGATATAGATATCCTTTGTTCTTTCAGTCCCAAACTCTGAAGAGGAGCAGCTGCTTGTGTTTCTGAACAGTACAGTTTGTGGTGTTGGATCCTGAAACAGGAGATCATGAAACTGGAGATAAGGCAGTCTGAGCACATGGGGAACTGCAGAGGGAAAAGGTTTTCTGTGGATAGATATCCTTTATTCTTCTAGTCTCAAACTCTGAAGAGGAGTAGCTGCTTGCATGTCTGAACAGTGTGGTTTGTGGTATATAGAGACTGAAACAGAGGAACATGAAGTTAGAGGTAAGGAATGCTGAGCAGACGGGGTGCAGAGAGAACTGGTTTTCTGTGGATCTATAGTCCCGCACTCTGAAGAGCAGCAGCTGCTTGCGTTTCTGAACAGTGCAGTTTGTGGTGTTGAGACTGAAACAGAGGATTATGAAGTTGGAGGTAAGGAATGCTGTGCACACGGGGAGCTGCACAACTGGTTTTCTGTGGATATAGATATCCTTTGTTCGAGTCCCAAACTCTGAAGAGCAGCAGCTGCTTGTGTTTCTGAATAGTGCAGATTGTGGAATGCTGAGCTGCTGTGTAAACAAACCAAAGCAACACACACACAATGGGTTTGGTCTGAAATGCCTTTATAATCAGAAGTATTTATAAATGTGTGCTGAAAATCAATTGCAGGAAGGTTTCACATCTAAAACTAAAAATGAAACATTCCAGTTTGATTTCTTGTTAAATGTCTAGGACTAGAAATTCAATCCTCACTCAAGCTTACTGAATTAGTCTTGGTAAACTTTGTTAAATCCCTTACCAACAGGGCACTTAAGGAAGCATGCCGCTGCCACAATGGCTAATACTTCCCCTTTATGTATAAGCTACTACTATACGCACTTTTCTCCACAATTATCTGCTCTCTCTTCCCTGGTCTCTTGCACCCTTTATTATTCTTACATGTGTAGTCATAGCTATATCCCTGCTCTCAATGTTTAAACATTGCCTGCCTCAGTATTGTTTGAATTGTGCTACTGTCAATGTACTGTACTGCACACTGATGTTGCAAGCCTCCTTACTGTATGAACTGTGCTATTCCAATTTATTGTACTGTATTGTGTTGTACCACATTGTACGACCTGGACCTCCTTGTACATAGGCATGCTCAATGGAGTTTTCCTGCAAATAAACTTGAACTAGATCCAGGTTCCTTTCAGGAGTAACCCACATGTGCGTATGCATAAAGTATAAACTGTAGTACAAAAGGATATATAAACATAATTACATCACTAAGAGCACATTAGGGGCCTGCCTGCCGGCTAAGCAGTAGCCTTACCCTTTCAGACACTAATGACCTGAGTTCAGGAATGACACAGGGCCGTTAGAAGGCCGACTTGGGGGGGTGGCGGGAGGATTGAGTGTCCTAACAGATGCTCTCCTCCTCCTCCGGGGAAGGGGGACTCACTGCTCCACTGCTCTACCACCACATGGGTGACCACAGGTGGTGGTACAGGAGAAGGCGTCAGTGCAGGGAGCCTGGAACGAGCATCTGTCATGTGGGCACATCAGTGTGTCAGCATTCAATGATGCGACGCGCTCCTGCAGGGAGGGCGGAACTAAAATAGGGAAAACATTTCTGGGCTGGATAAGGGCAGATGAAGCCCTGCCCACCCCCCTCCATGTTCAACACCAGACCCACACCACCACCAATCAGGGAATCCTCCAGCTCTTCACCGCCACTGCACATGGCCAGATAGGCAGCGAGGTTTAAAGTGATTTTGTAAACTTTACCATAGAAAATGGGATTAATAACCTGTAGGAGTTGTGATTCAATCTACTACCATTCAAACTGCCAAAAAGTGCTGCTTTCCATTAAATAAATGATTTTATTTTTGTGCTCTGCTTCATTTGCATAGCCTGCCCCTTTTTTTTTCTCAGTGCTGCAACCCCCATGCGTGACATCGGACATTGGATGACAGTGGGCTCAGGGAGGGTTAGAGCAGTCGGGCAGAGGCACATCCCATATCCTATTCCTCTTAAGAACTCATATGCCACACTGGCAAATGAGGACAACCAAATAGAGGTACCCAGAGAAGTGGAAGGAAAGGATGTGGAGGTTAGCCAAGGAGGTGACCTCAGTGGGGAAAGCAGTGGACCCCAGAGGAGGAAGCGAATCCTGGTGGGGGACTCCATCGTAAGAGGGATCCAGCTAGGAACACAGGAGGGGGAGGACAGGGAGGTGAGGTGCCTACTAGGTGCCACGGCATGGAGGGATGGAAGGAAGATACTGGGGATCACTGGGAAGGCAAGATGGGAGGGTGAGCTGGATGTCATTATCCACCTAGGTACTAATGACCTGGCAAATGGGGAGCCAAAGGAAGTTCAGGAAGAGTTTAGGAAACTGGGGAAGGGTCTCAAGCAAGTAGCTACTTCTGTCACTTTCTCAGAAGTACTACCTGTGAGAGGCAAGGGAGAGCATAGTAGTGCATGCACCAGGAACTTTAACTCATGGTTGAAGAACTGGTGCTGTGAGGAAGGGTTTGGATTCATTGGTGACTGGGGACCCACCTGGAGGGATGGAGGTTTGTTCAAGCCTGACGGCCTGCATCCGTCCTGGAGGGGAATCAAAGCACTCAATGATAAGTTTAAATGCTACATTGACAAGCATTTAAACTAGCAAAGGGGCTGGCAGGCCAGCAAGGAGGGTACCTACTTGCTCACCCCCTACAGCTAGCAGTGGAACCAGTGAACCAGAGGAGTGGCTATCTCTGCAAAGCAGTGTGCAAAAGATGGAGATTAGTGTCCAAAAGGTGGATAAGCAGAAAAGGGGCAAAATTCAGCAGAAGGGCAGACAGCAAGGAGAACCAGGGATAAATGACAACCAAGGAAGGGGCTGGAGTAGAACAGTGAAGCAGTCTAGGGAGGTTAAATCATGGAAAGCCATGTGTGCAAATGCCAGGAGCCTTAGCAACAAGATGGAAGATCTGGAGGCTGTCATGGTACAGTCAGACCTGGACATTGTGGCCATCACTGAAACCTGGTGTAATGATAACCATGACTGGGAGATGGCCATACCTGGCTACAACATATTCAGAAGAGACAGAGCAGGCAGGAAGGGAGGAGGAGTGGCACCATGTGAAAATGACATAAGGGCCACAGAGATCCAGGAGGAACAAAATGGGGAGAGATACTGTGGGTTAAGCTGGAAAGGAAAATGGGGCCAGCCATCCGCACAGGTGTGGTCTATAGACCACCAGCTCAGGAGGAAGAAACAGATAGGGAGCTGATGCTAGCCATCCAAAGGATGGCAGACAAGGTGAGGTAGTACTGGTTGGAGACTTCAATATTTCAGACGTGGACTGGAGCATCCCAGCAGCAGCATCAACTAGAGCAGATTTATCCTGGACTCCCTTCAGGGTGCCTTCCTCAAGCAACTGGTCATGGAACCAACTCGGCAGAAGGCAATACTGGACCTTGTGCTCACAAACAGGGACAGTGTGATGGGGTAACAGTGGGGGAGCACCTGGGTAACAGTGACCACCAGTCATTGTGGTTTGAAATCACAGAAAGAGCAGAACCAAACCACACAAAAACACGTATCCTGGATTTTAGGGGGGCAGACTTTGGGAAAATGGGGAGATACTTGAAAGAGGCATTAAGGGAATGGGACAGGAATCAGGGGTTGAGGAACAGTGGGCAGTATTTAAAATGGGGATTATAAGAACAACAGAATTATGCATTAAGCAGGTTAGCAAGAGGAAAAGGAAGAGAACCATTATGGTTTTCAAGAGGTAGCAAAGAAAGTGAAAGCCAAAAGATTGCATTCAGGCAATACAAAAAGACACAGGCAGAAGGGGATAGGGAGAAGTACCAGGAGAAACAGAGGGAGGCAGGGAAGTCAGTAAGGGAAGCCAAAGCTCAGACAGAAGAACACATTGCAAAATCAGTGGGTAAAGGGGACAAAACCTTTTACAGGTACATAAGTGAAAAAAGAAAGACAAAGGGAGGGATAGTGAGACTGAAGGGGGAGGATGGGAGCCGCGTGGAGGATGACAACAGTAAAGCTGACATATTGAACAGGTATTTCTGCTGTCTTTACTGAGGAAGAGGGGGGTAATGGGTCTGAAGGGAGTACAAGGGGTGAGAATGGTGCAGAAATGTACACAAGTCCCTTTACACGAGAAAGGGTCCTGAAGGAACTGAAAGTAATAAGAGTTGATAAAGCAATGGGGCCAGATGGGGTGCACCCCAGGGTCCTTAAAGAACTAAGAGAGGTGGTGGCTGAACCTCTGGCCATCCTGTTAGCCAATCACTGGAAACAGGGAGGTACCCAAAGACTGGAGGACAGCAGATGTAGTCCCCTTATACAAAAGTGGGAACAAAGAGGAAGCAGGGAACTACAGACCAGTCAGCCTCACCTCGGTGAGTGGGAAAGATCATGGAAGCACTACTGAAGGAGAGATTGGTGGAACATCTGGTTGTCAATGGACTACAGGACCCAAGGCAGCATGGTTTCACCAGGGGGAGGTCATGTCAGACCAACCTCATTGAATTTTTTGACTGGGTGACTAGGGAGGTGGATCAGGGGAGGGCAGTGGACATGGCCTATCTGGACTTCAGCAAGGCCTTTGACACTGTGCCACATAGAAGACTATTACACAAACTGGGGAATACGGGTGTGGGCAGGACAGTAGTGTGGTGGGTAGGTAACTGGCTGGGTGGCAGGACACAGAGGGTGGTGGTAAGTGGCTGTCACTCCACAGAGGGAAGAGTGACCAGTGGGGTACCACAGGGATCAGTGCTGGGACCGGTCCTATTCAGCATCTTCATCAGTGACATTGCGCAGGATCTAGAAGGCAGAATTTCACTATTCGCTGATGACACAAAGCTCTGTAACAGAGTAGACACACCAGAGGGTGTAGACAGAATGAGAAGGGACCTGCAGAAACTTGAAGAATGGTCAAGGGTTTGGCAGTTGAAATTCAATGCAAAGAAGTGCAAGATAATGCATATGGGGCACAAAAACCCTGGCACAATATATCAGTTGGGAGGTGAGGATATAGCATGCACCAAGCAGGAAAGGGATCTTGGGTTGTCATCTCTGATGACCTCAAGGTAGGAAACAGTGTGACAAGGCATCAGGTAAAGCAAATAGGATGCTGGGATGTATAGGCAGGGGCATCACCAGCAGGAAAAGGGAGGTCATAATTCCACTATACAAGACACTAGTGAGGCCCCACCTGGAGTACAGTGTGTACAGTTCTGGAGACCATACCCACATAAGGACATAGACAGGGTAGAGAAGGTTCAGAGGAGGGCAACAAAGATGGTGCATGGATTGCATCACAAGTCCTATGAAGACAGGTTGAAGGAACTGAAAATGTACTCCCTGGAGGAGAGGAGGGAGAGGGATATGATAGAGACATACAAGTATCTTACAGGGAGGAACAGGGTGCAGGAAAACACTATTTTAAGCGAAAAAGATGTTCCAGGACTAGAGGCATGGGATGAAGTTGGAGGGTGGACGATTCAGAGGAAACATGAGAAAGAATTTCTTCACAGAACGGGTGGTGGACAAGTGGAACACCCTGCCAGAGGAAGTGGTGGGGGCTGAAACAATCACGGGATTTAAGAATGCATGGGATAGACATAAAAGAATTCTAGAGGTCAGGGGTAAGGGGAAATAGACTTCTAGGAAAACAAACTGAACTTACAAGCTGAAATGGGCAGACTGGGTGGGCCATAGGCCCTTATCTGCCGACACTGTCTATGTATGTATCTATGTATCTAAGGGAAACAAAGTTTATAAGTACTGTTTTGAAACAGAGACCTCTGTTGGTCAGTCTTGGTATTGCAGACATTTACACTACCAACATAGGAGACTACATCTCTCAGTATAGAAATCCTGTCAGCTAGATACTATATGCACAATGCCTTGTTTGGAAAATAAACATATGCAAGCTTTTATTGTTGAAGCCACTACAGAGATTTGACACTGCACCTTACAGTAAGGGAAATGAAAAACAATGTCTGATTGTACCCACAATTCCTTGCTATGGATATCTACATATTAGGTGCAGTCACCACCACCAAAATAAGTGACTATGCCTTAGAGTAACTAACATTTATATCAACATGCTAATTTACCCAGAATTCCTTGGTGCTGTATGTAAAACATTGACAGTTCCCTTGCATGATATCATTCTGGGGGTGTGACTGCACACGGAAAACCAGAGAACACAGTGCTGATAAAACATAAATAAAAATGTCAATAACATTTTTTTTTGTAAAACAAATTGCAGCTTCAGCACCTGAAGCATGGGTGGCAATGAGATACTATGTGAAAAAGGCATCTGTAAAAGATCACAAAATCACTTTAAAGCCGAAGTGGCAGAAAGCAAACTTGACCCTGTGGGCAAGCTGGTGGGGGAGGGCAGCACAGCAATGTGTCATGGATGGACCTGGAGGCCTGGTCAGGTGAGTGGTTGGGTCTAGCTGGACAGGAATTTTGACTGGCAGGGGTGAAAAGAGGACCCTGCCAGAACCTATGGGAAAAATAAGTTGTTAAAAAAATAAAAGGGTCAGCCGGCCGGCGCAGCATTAGCACTACCACTTGCGGTGCCAGTGACCCATGGTCAGGCGTGACCTTGAGGTGTTGGAGGGTCAGCCAGGGGAAGGAGGATCGAGTGTCTCAAGGACTGCTCCCCTCCTCTGGGAAGGGAGAGGATTAGTGGCCAGTGTTAGCCTGACCTCTAACGGAGACTGGGGGCTAGCACATTGACACTGCACAATGGGGGGACAGAGGTGGGGCAGACACGCAGTGTGCTGCACATGGGAGCATGCACAGCACCGCCATTGGCATTATTGCATGCCACTTCCTCCATGTTGGGGAGGAAAAGGGAAGATGGCCAGTGGCGGGGCAGGATTACACAGACCCCTCACAGCTCTGCACCCAGGCTAATGGGCCCGTTCATGGAAACTGGATCCTGATCATCAGTAGGTGGGAGCCGCTGACCATGGCCACGGGGGGAGAAGCTGTGGGGACAGACCGAGATGAAGGTAAGTCCCTGGAGCGCCAGATGACAGGGCTGAGGGGTCGGTCGAAGGAGTTGCCCATCCCGGTGGCAGAAAAAAAATACATTAGGCTGTCGAAGTTTGTCATTAAATACTTGTTAAAATAGGTACACTATGAGATAATAAACAACTATGATTGTAAACCCCTCCCCCGTTTCAAGCACTTGGGAGCTTACTGATGGACTTTACTGGTCCAGATTATCTTTCTGAGCACTACGAAGTTCATGTGCACGGCTCCAGTTTAGGCCCTTAATGGAATCTACTCGGTTTGTTTTAGACATCAGCCCATCTGGATTGTCTCCCACTCCCTGGTGGGTAGATTAATCTCTATTAATAGTCCACTTCAGATAGTTATCTAACTTGGATTTGAACACAGTAAAGTTGCTTGCTTCAACTATTTACTGAGACAGTTGGTTCCAGATATTAGTTATTCTAATTGTAAAATAATTGTCCCTTTCACAAGTATTTACCTTTGGGACTGTTCGTTGTCTGTCATAACTTCGTAGATTGTTTCAGTTTGCTATTCATAAAATCAATCTAAACAGGGAATTTGGGAGGGTCCTTTGTTTTACAAGCCCTCCCATATAAATATTCACCAAGGACTGCAATAATAGATGATATAAGTATTTACTTTAGGTTTTTGTTTTGGTTTCTCTGTTAATGCCCCCGTGCGGCTGTGCCCTCTCTAGTCCATCCTTCCAAGACCAGTCAACCAGCTTTTTGCAGGCTTCACTCTGTCCTGTGGCTTGCCACTCATGACTGGGGTGGCGGAGCTCCCCAACTACCATTGCAGTTGAGGATCCCTCACAGAGGAGGGCTGCACTGCCAGTGCGGGGCCTGCAGGAGGCCAGATCATCATCCTGCTACTGGCTGTGATTTTCCACTTTTCTTCAGCCTTTTCACTTGGAACACACACGTGCGTCGCCTGGCACCAGCCAACATTCCTCCTCCTCATAAGCTGCTCCAGATTCACTGCTACCTATGGTCACCCACGGGTGGTAGTATAGCGGTGGAGGTAGCTGCCCTGAGAGTGTCTGAGATGCTTGATGCTCCTCCCTCCAGGTGTCTCCTGACTTACCCAGGCACATCCCCTAACTTGGGTCACTGGCATTGTGAGGGGAAGCCCTCCCGCTGTGCTAACAGGCTGGCATATTTTCCCTCGGTTTGATGTTTAACATTGTTTTGTTCCATTTTAAACTTTGTGAAGAATGTAAATGCAGCCCCCCTTCAGGCAGCACTGGGACCAACATGCATCACTGCCCTGGATGGGTGCAGGCATGGCATAAATAATGCCTGTATCTAGTGTTATTTGGTGGAACTGCTCACAGGGAGTCTCTTGCACTCAGCAGTATGGGTTGCTTGACTGTCTGTGGGAGTTGGTGGATATGGGCACTTCGGACAGTTGAATAAAATATACTGCACCATTAGACTTTAAGCTTGTGACTTAACTGGAGGGCTTCAGACCAAAGTTCATTTGCACAATAAGTAGTCATGGGCCAATAGACCCCAGTTTATTAATTCCTACACAATTCATTATGACAATTCAGTTTCTTGGATAGTCATTTTACCCCTTGACATAGACTACACTGCATGCTAGCTGGATTGCAGCCACCTGCGGTGGTGCATTCTATCCAGTACTTGCTCCCAGCAGTTATCCCACAGAACACAGTGTCTCTTGGCTCTCTCCATTCTTTTTGGATTGATATTCAAGGTACCTTTGTACAGCCTATCTATACTTATACCTTTGTACAGCCTATCCATACTTATACCTGTTTACCTTTGTACAGCCTATCCATACATATACCTTTGTACAGCCTATCCATATGTATACCTTTGTACAGCCTATCCATACTTATACCTGTTTACCTTTGTACAGCCTATCCATACGTATACCTTTGTACAGCCTATCCATACTTATTGAGTAACAGGGTGCCGGGGGATTCTCTGTCCCTCTTCTGTGCTAAAATCTGGCTTCTCTACTCTATTATCTGCTGGCACTACCTGCACATATGATCCTTTACTTGTTAAAGAACATGGCACATGCCGGCAAGGCACCTAGTAATATTCTGTTGAACTTTCAACCTAAGGAACATATCAAGCTGGCACTTCCTTCACCAGATCTCCAGCCCTCCTAGACATTACCCACACCACTATCTCAGTGCCTACACAGGCAATCCTATGACCCAGTCTACCAGGATGGCACTCCAGTGACACAGGCTGTAGGATCGTCTAATGTTGCTTGGGGACTTCACCCTTCCCACATATGTTATGGAGAGGAGTCTTCAATTTGGCTTCTGCTATCTCTATGCAGTACCAGCTTCACCTCTTTCTTGAGTGCTTGATGACATCAGGACATGGGTCTTTGGGTCCTGCCTTCACCAGGATGGCCACAATGAACTTCAGGATAACATGCCTCAGGCCTAAAATCCCTCAGGAGATGTCCCTTTAGAAGACACCCTCTGGAGTTCTTGTACCCCATGGTGGTGCCTCTAAACTCCCAAACTGTAGGCAAAGCCCCATATCTTCGCCCTCCAGTCCCAGGGATATGGGACACATCCCAGGTACCTGAGGTCCCTCCCTGTCTGCCTCCAGGGTTCAACTCAATGTTATACTGATGCCATTACTGCAGTGAGGTGTCCAGGACCTTCTGTTAATCTCATGATCAGACTTCCAGATGGGACTTGGGAGTATACATTGAGAGTCTCCTCTTCCCTCAGCAAAAGTCCTTCAGCCAGCATCTTGATGGGCATGGTGTGTGCCTACTTCAGGCAGTCATGCAGGAGTATCTCTCTCACTTCCCAGCACCTTGATGGCAGTGCCTAGTTAGCCCTTTCAGCCACCACCCATTCCTTGAGTGTCCCAGCTGACCCCTTGCCTTCACCCCAAGGTGCATACACAGCAAGGACACTTGGAGTGTCTGCTCTACCAGCTTCCTGGCACCTAGCTGCTTCCCCCCAGAGCACCAACGCCTAGCCACAAGAACACACAATGTCACAAATACTTGCACCTTGATGGCACCCTATCTATATACTCCCTGTAGCTCCTGCCACATCAGTTTCACTTATAGAGGATGATGTCAGGGCAATGTATGGTAACAACCTTCTTCCCCTATTGTAAGGAGGGGTTTGTTACATAAAGAAAGTTGAGCAGTCCTGTACTGTCACACCACCACTCATTTTGTATAGTGCTAAAAATAGGAGCTGCCGTCTTGCCTGCTAGCTCGCCCTGCAGATCATTGAACTGCCATCAGTCCATCACCTACTAGGGTGAAAGGGAAAATCAATTCATCCTTAGTGAATGGGTGACCAATTCATCCTTGTACTTTATGCTAAAAACTTTAACTTTGTCTGTCCCTTTCTTGTTGAATAGTTGCAGATTTCTCAATGTTCACAGTGCAGTACAAAGCTACAGGAGAGGTGCCACAAATAAAACATGATGGGAGTGGTGCAGTGCAGTGGCTGTGGGGGGGGCAGTCTTTTAAGAGACATTTTGGAGGATGCGGTACTGTCCCATCTGCAGGCACCATTCTGGGCTGAGGAAGGAGGTTGCTTGTCTCCAGGCCGAGTTGGGCAGGATTCAGGGGACCTCTTCCTTTGTCCAGAAGTCATGGAGTCTGCCCCTGCTGCCTCAAAGATTGCCTAGAAGGAGGAGTGGCTGGAGTATGGTGGGCTCAGGAAGGGTGAAGGGCAGTGGGGCAGAGGCACATCCCTTCTATGGTTCCACTCCACAACTCCTATGCTGCGCTTTCAGGGTGGGACTGTCTCAAGGAGGCACCCACAATGGAGACCAAGGAGAATATGGGGTCCTCCACGGTGAAGACCTGGGGGGGGGCAGTGGACCCCAGAGGAGCAGCAAGCAACTCCTGGCTGGGATTCTGTTGTTAGGGGGAGTAGGCTTGGAGTGGAAGGAGTGAGAGAGAGGGAGGCTAAGTGCCTACCCGGCGCCATGTCTTGGAGGGATGGAAAGCACATCTAGAGGATTGCTGGGGTAGCAGAATGGGAAGGAAAGCTAAACATCATTGTCCACCTGGAGATGAATGATCTGGCTAGTGATGAGGTTAGGGTAGTGCAGGAGGACTTCAGGGAGCTGGGGAGGGGTTTGAGACAATCGGCACGCATTTTAACCTTTCAGAGGTGCTACTGGTCAACAGCAATGAGGAGAACAGGGCACTCCACCCCACGAGAGTCAACACATGGTTAAAGGACTGGAGCAGAGGGCTTTGGCTTCATTGGAGACTGGGGTTCCACCTGGAAGGATGCAGGCCTACACAAGTGGTATAGACTGCATCTATGCGGGGGGGGGGAAGGGTAACCATGATCCTCAGTGAGAGGTTTAAATGCTTCATTGGCAAGCATTTAAACTAGCCAAAGAGAATGCCACACCTCATGTCATGCTGGCACCCGAGTTCGGGAACAGACTCTGGTTGCTGTAGACCGGCAGGGGAGGATGAGGATTGAGCATCCGTTGGACTGCTTTCCTCTCCTGGGGTGGGTACTGGGCATGTGTAGCTCTGCAGCAGCCCCTGGTAGAGACCGGGAACACTGCAAGAGGATGTCAATAGCTGTGGGACCAGAAAACCGGAAAAAACGTTCAGGGCTCAGCCAGATGACAGTTGCTGGACTGTCCGAACTTCCTCCAGACCTCCTGTGAGCCATGTCTGCCTCAGCAGCACGGGGCCAATTGAGAGTGTGCCGGCCCCCTCCCTGGTGCCTTCCCCCTTGGAAGAGAGGGACCTGTCCAACAAAGGGATATGCTGGGTTACCCTGATAACTGCTATGTGAAGTAAGGAGGCTCGGGGGGGAATCGGAGGAGTGTGGGAGTCCTTGGCGACCTGAAGGAGTGGTTGTGCCCAGAGCACATGGGGGGAAAAACAGATAACACACAAAACAAAAAAAACTAGCCAAACAGCAAGGTGAAAGTAGGCAGAAAGAAACTAATTGGCTCCCCACCTCCCGCCCACTGGATGAAGTAGTCAGTAGGGAGAACCCTAGGGATGGAAAATCAACACTAAAATCTAAAACTGAGATAGGAAGAATGACAAAGCTAAAGAAGAATGGAAGTAAAAACAGGAGGGGAATGGAGGGAAGATATGGGTTAGGAATGGAGCTACTAGAAGGGGAGGATGCAAAACTTGGAAGGCCATGTGCATGAATGCCTGCAGCCTGGGAAATAAAATCCCGGACCTAGTGGCCTTGATGGCAGAGCCGGACCTGGACATTGTTGCTGTTACCGAAACATGGTACATGGGAACCATGAATGTAGCCATACCAGGTTACACTCTATTTAGAAAAGACAGGGTGGGAGAAAAGGGTGGAGGGGTGGCTATCTACGTCAGTGAGGGAATTAAAGCAGCTGAAGTTCAGTGAATGCAGGAGGGAGCAGAAGCACTGTGGGTCACCCTGGAGACAGGAAATGGCACCGCCATTTGCACTGGTGTTATCTACAGACTTCCAGCACACAGAAAGACGATGGACAGGGAGGAGATGAACAGGGTACTAGTGGAAGCCATCCACATAAATGCCAGCCGAAGGTGAAGTGCAGCTGGTGGGAAACTTCAATTTGCCTGATGTGAATAGGAGCACGTGGCTGCAGCCACAGCCAGGAGCAGAGGCATCCTGGATGCCCAGCGGGGAGGGGGGTCTCAAGCAACTTGTGGCGGAACCCATCAGAGAAGGAGCAATATTGGAGTTGCCACTCAGCAATGGGGATAGAGTCAACAATATAATGGTGGGTAGCCATCTGGGGTCCAGTGATCAGCATACAGTGTGGTTCAGTGTGAGAACAGTGGAGGAGTCAAACCACATGAAAGCAGGGGTTCTGGATTTCAGACAGGTCAACTTTGCAAAAATGGGGGAATGTCTCAAGGAAGTCCTGGAAGGAGAAGAAGAAGGAGGGGTGATCTAGAGAAACAATGGGTTAACCTTAAGGGAGTCATAGTAAAGGCAACAAGCCTTTGTGTTAGACTACTAAGCAAAACAAAGAGAAAGAAAAACCAGTACGGTTCTCAAAGGATGTGGCTGGGAAGGTGAGAGAGAAAAGGCTAGCTATCAGGAGCTACAAGGAAACACAGAGGAGAAAGATGGAGAACTGTATTTGGAAAAGCAGAGGGAGGTGGGGAAAGCAGTCAGGAGTGCAAAGGGGCAAATGGAGGAAAAAATAGCCCAGCCAATTAAGAAGGGAGACAAGTCCTTTTTCAGGTACATTAGTGAAAGAAAGAAGACAGGGGTTGGATTCTGAAGTTAAAAAGGGACAGGGGGTGCAGAGGGGGACCTTGAAAAAGCAACAATCCTGAACAAATATTTTTGTTTGGGATTCACAAAAGAATAGGAATGAGAAGGACCACTATTGGCGATAGGAGAACCAATCTGAGAGAGGTGGACACCAGCCTGTTTACAGAGGAAAGAGTCCTAAAGGAACTCAAGAATCTGAAAGAGGACAAGGCTATGGGGCCAGGTGGGATACATCCCAGAATATTAAAAGATCTTGGAGAGGGTCTGACAGCACTACTAATGGCCCTATTCAACAAATCAATAGAGATGGGTTGATTCCACAGGATGGCGGATGTAGTCCCTCTCCATGAAAGTGGGAACAGGGAGGAGGTTGGAAACCACAGGCTAGTCAGCCTGATCGCGGTGGTGGGGAAATTAATGGAGTCACTGCTAAAGGAAAGGATTATGGTATTTCTTGAATCCAGCTGAACACAGGATCTGAGGCAGCATGGATTCACAGTGGGAAGGTCTTGTCAAACAAAATTAATAGATTTCTTTGACTGAGTGACAGGGAAGTAGATCAGGGAGGAGCAGTGGATGTGGCCTACCTAGATTTCAGCAAGACATTTGACACCGTCTCACATAGGAGGTTAGTAAATAAGTTGGGCACCCTAGAAGTGGATCCCAAGGTGGTAAACTGGGTCAGAATCTGGTTGAGTGGCAGGACACAGAGGGTGGTGGTAAATGGCGTTCAATCCGAGGAGGAGGTGACAAGCGGGGTGCCACAGGGATACATGCTGGGCCAGTCCTTTTTAATGTCTTCATAAGCAACATTGCAAAGGGGAAGGTATGCCTCTTTGCAGATGACACAAAGATCTGCAACAGGGTCAGCACTCGGGAGGATGAGAAAGGACCTACACATGCTTGAGGAGTGGTCAAAAGCGTGGCAGCTAATATTTAATGCGAAGAAATGCAAAATCATGCATTTGGAGCACAGAAATCCAAGGGAGCAGTACAAGATGGGGGGTTCTGACAGCCACCAGTCAAAAACGGGACATGGGGGTAATTGTATCTGATAACCTGAAGGTAACCAAACAGTGTGAGAAGGCTGTAGGGAGAGCCAGTGGGATGCTAGAGTGCATAGGGAGAGGTATCGCCAACAGAAAAAAAAGGAGGTGGTTGTGCCACTGCACACATCACTAGTGAGACCTCATCTGGAGTACTGTGTCCAGTTCTGGAGGCCACATCTCCAGAAGGACATATGCTAGATCCAGATATGCCCTGTGGTATGTGCAAGAATTCGTAGAAGCCCATGGGACAGATGAATACAGTTTTTTCTCTATCCTCTGGCACCATCAGGATTTGGTAGTATCCTTTTAGGAGATCTAAGATGGAGAACCACTGACTTCCATTGAGACAATCAAGGGCACCCTGGATGTGAGGCATCGTATACTGATCCAGTATGGTCCTTCAATTAAGTGTCCTGTAATCCACACACATTCTCACTGAGCCATTTTTCTTTCAAACCACTAAAATGGGGGATGCATAAGGACTGCAGGATTCCTGGATGATTCCAGCTGCTAACATTTCTTGGAGGTGGCCTCGAACACCATCAATGTCCGCAAGTGCCAATCTGCATGCACTTTCTCTAAATGGCCTCTCGTCATGGAGCCTCATATGGTGTTCAGTGTCAGTGATGCATCCGACATACCATTTCTTTAATGAAAATACTTTACTCTGCTGGGCTAGCTTGTGGCTGATTTTATCTTTCCACTCACTGGGAATGGAGGATTCTCAAAAATTGAACATGTCTGACGTCACTTCACCATCCTCCTCTGTGCGTCACTTGCTCGGTAACACAGTGATATCTGTGCAATGTACTATGGCCAGGGTACAGGCCCAGGGGACTGCAGTGTCTCTGTTGGTCACATTACAGAGTTGCACTGCCACTCTCATAGCATAAACATGGGCTCTAACAGGTAGCACACTGGGTTTAACTAGGAGTCCATCAGGCAGCTTCCCTTCCTCTGGGGCATCTAGTATAAGAGTCTTGTTTGTTAGGTCTTTCTTGATATGCACCTTTCCACTGATGTGAAACTCTGTATTAGATGACAGAACAAGGGGTGATGGGTCCTTCTTCCAGACATACCCCACTGGCTCATCCTTATCATTCTCTTTGCTCTGCATTTGCATCTCATAAGCTTTTTGTACCATTGTGTGAATAGGTAAAGCTCATCCAGTTTTCTGAACTTGCGTCTCTTGACACGCTAGGCGGCCAAACATGTGCACTAGTGCTGATCAATGTGGGAATCCCATCATATAGTCCGGTTGAGGGGCAAACCAAAGCCAATGCTTCCACAGGTTCATCCATGCCTGCTACAGTGAATGGAAAAGACAGAATATTCATAAGAAACCACGGTAAGGATAGGATTTATCGCTTAAACCCCATACATGCAGTCCATCCAGGTGTTGTAGTGGGTGGTCAGATAGGTGCTGGTCATACCAGTCTTTAAATATTACAGTGACCTGGGATCCGCTGTCTAACATGGCTCAGGCCAGGATACCATCAATCCATATGGTAGTCTCCATGGAGGGGCCCACCATTTTTCCCCAGTCCAGTGGAGTATTTGCAGGAGCTTGGACTGATGACCTAGTCACAAAGAAATTGGATTTGGGGTTGCCTGAACCTCCACTGCAGTCATTTCCTGCATCCTTCTGGAGTCTCTTTACTCTTTGGAGCTGTTCCCGTCGGTTGTCGGCCACCTCCCGCATATCCTCGGGAGATCAACATTCTCTCTTCATATGACCATCCTTACCACAGCTGTAGCAAAATATACCTTCTTTGGTCTGCTTTGGCTGTAATATTGCATTAGAGGTTGGCTAGGGGGTGGGTAGGAATACATATTTGGCACCTGAGCAGGAGTACTAACAGCAGAGAGTCCTGGTTGGATTTGCACACTGCTTCCCATCAATTCTTTCACCATGGCAGACAATTCACTTAGTTCAGCCTTTATGCTGCCATCTACAGGGGGCACCTGAGTGTACACACCCACTCCCATAGCAGATGCATTTTAAGGGGTGTCTTGGCTTTTATCAGCAACAATCGTAGTGGGGGCACCAGTGTTTAGTTCCCTGATTTCTTTAAGTATCTCTGTCCATGTGGAGCATACCTAACAGTCTCTGGGTGCTCATCCCGTGCTACGTTCAGCCCTTGATCTCATCTGCCTGACCACCCTCGGTAACCTGGGTGACAGCGTTGGATATATGAGGGGAGGCCCCAGTGTAGCCACATTCATTTGGCTTCCTGGACTTCTCTCTTCAACCCATCATAGGAGGGAGGCAAATCCAGCAGGTCTGCCAGCTGTAACTTGAGCAACAATCGTTCAAAATATGAAGCAGACTTAAGTATCTGGTCCAGCCTAATTTGGTCTAGCTCACCTGGAGCCACACTGCCTTTCTTAAAACATTTTTGTAGGGCCTTCTCAAGTCGAGGTACATACACAGACAAGGGCTCCCCTTGACGTTGATGGATTGTTCTAAACCTCCACAAAAGATCTTTGCCTGAGTCTGGGCTTCCAAATACATTGTCCAAGGCAGCCAACTAGTCCTGTGCAGATGCTCCTGGGTTATTAGCCTGCTGTGCATGGATAGTACCCAGGGTGGGACCTTGGAGACTTTCACTTAACCTTTTCTTCTTCTCCACCTTGGAACATTGCCATTTTTGCATAGAGGAGCAACATAGTCTGTCCACGGCTCCCAATCATCTTCCCCATTAGGTGTGGGCAAGATGCCAGAAAACACTTTTCACTTGCGGTAATAGTCATGACTGACTGAGGGCACAGGCATAGGTGCCAGCACTGGTGTAGGCACAGGAGATGGTGTGGGTGCTGGAACGGGAGCAGGGGCCGGGACTGGTGCAGGCACTGGGGGAGGGATACCCCTAGGAGGCTGACATAACATTTTTAAGTCCTTGAGAGTTTGGCACTCATCCAGTAACAATTTGGCAAGCTTTTCCTCAAAACTCTTGGGTAGGGGTGGGGGTTTGGGCTCCGAAGAGCTCTCACTGTCCTTGGTTATCACCCTCCAGGTTGTCTGGGACCATCAATGGCAATGATTTTGGGCACCTTAGTACTGTCCACTGGGTTGTTGCACTCCACCAGAGCCAAAAAAGTGTGTGCGGTTGGGTCAGCCATTTGACTTGCTATCACAGCCTCACCCAGACACTCAGTTTTTATAAGGGCTTCTCCGATGGTGCCTTTGTCAGTGCCCGGAGTATATCTAACAATAAAAGGGCATTGTGAGGATCAGTGTCACTCCCCATACACCAGTCAACTAACTGCTGCACAGCCATTTCTTCAGTAGCACCTTTAAAAATTTTAGTTGCAGTCTTTGACTTTGGCCATTAGGGGGCACTAATCCTAGCAGTGCCTCCAAGATGAAACCCCTAGGTGGCACTATCTCTAAGGTTACAACCTCTACCTGTACTTCTAACCACAGGTTGAGGGGCCAGGATTAGATATTATGATTCCTCCACCCAGAATAATATTAGTGGGGGTGTCTACCTAACCTGGTATAGCCCTCTGGGAAGCTATAACCACCCACAAACCCACCTAGTGACCAAATACCTTGCAATAGGAGATAACCCTTTGCAGTAGTTGACACACAGTTAGCAATGAGCATTAGTGATATGCACACACCCCTTGCACTTAGTAAGGTACTAGTCTTCAGCAACTCCCGGAACCCCTGTAAAGACAACATTAGCAAGGTAGCATGCACTTTCAATACTGTACATCAACTAAGAATATGCTCATAAGCCAGTTTAAATGTGAACAGCAAATCAGGTTTATTAAGGGGATGTGAACAAGGAAGGGGGCGTGAATCTAGAAAATTATTACTTTACTGATTTGATGCAGGTTACTATGCATGCATGCACTTTAGTCCCTCAGTAAACAATCTGACAACACTGGGTACCCAGATTGTTATGCTGGCAGGCCAGAATTGGTGCCCAGGGTTGGCCGGCATTGTAGCTGTTGTTGGGGCCCTTGATGGAAAGAAAAGGCAGTTAAACATGCATCAAGCAACTCTTTGGTTATTTGTATCCAGGGTCGGTTGACCCAGTCCTTTGTAACCCTGAAATACACTAGAGCAATCAGATGGTACCACAGAAAGATTCAAGAAAAGTTGCAGGGAGCTACCCTGAGTTTATTCACGACACCAGTCAGTTGAGGAAGGTCTGGTGATATGAAGACCTGCTGCTGGAAACTGAAGAGCAGGAGGAAGCTCGGCCTGTACGACTCTCCTCCACTTCATGACCTTTCCCTCCAGGTGGCCACAACCTGTGATTTCTTGTACTGCACAGGGGCTGAATGCCCAATCTGGTCTCTCACCAAAAAAACAGCCACTGGTGCAGAAATAGATGGCTTAGGTTGAGTTTGGCATAGTCCCAAGGCTGGATAAACACTTCTGGCAAAGTTCAGTTTGTTTGTTGGTGAAAACCTCCTGCTGGCAGACAGTTCAGTCACTGGTAAAGAAGGCTCCATTCTGGCACGCAGGAGTCACTGAACAGTAAGCCGTGACCCACAATAAACATTCAGCACATTTAATGAGAACAGCATTTACTTCTGTACCTCTCAGTTCGGTTTCAGGCTGGTTCACTATTTTAATTGAGTCACTGAGCAAACATCTCAATTTGCAAAACAGTCTTTCACGCAACTCTTGGGCCGAACTCTTCACAGGAGTTTCTCTCAGTCCAGTATCTCAAGCTGCACTTCTGAGAGTCTCGGGCAAACTGCCACAGTTCAAAGATTAGCTTTGGATTAGTCCAATTTACTGCTATCAAGCAGTCCAATGCTGGAAAACAGTGGCAGGAAGGCAAGTCAAGGCTTTCCCTGCTAAATTTCCACAGCTACTGTCCTGGAGCTGCCTCTCGATGGCTCAGGCTGCTCACTCTCCCAGCTCTAACAGCAACTGCACTCTTTTTTTTCTAATAGTTCTTGATCTAGCCCGGTTTTCTAGCAATCTGGTTGGCATGGGGAGCTGTCAATCACAGTTCTGGTTCTCCCATTAGTCAGTTCAGGTGCCAACCTGTAAAACTACAAGAACTACAGTTTTCCTTCCCACAAGGCACTTGAACTAAGGACCCCTCAAGGTCCCCTGTGTCCCATTGGTCCAAACATGGTGGCTCCCACTTAGATGAATAAGCTGCTGGAAGGCAGGCTAAAGCAAATACTCTAGTTCAAATATAACAACAGATTAGAAATAAACATTTACAGTAATAGTTAGAGCTCCCCTCTGCTTCACTATCGACTCGAGTGGAGCAAATTAGAGTGGTGCCTGGCCTGTCACAAGCTTTGAAACACTAGGACCCAGTCCAGACCATTTTACTGCATACACACTGTCTATAGTCTTAAAGGGACAGGCGCGGAGGCACATCATGGCATGCTCACGCAGATCAACGAGATTAAACAAAAAACTATGGATTTACTATCCATGCAAATGTCTGCCTGGTAGTGGGCATTACTGGAGCACTGGGAGACACTTAAGGTAAGCCCAGAATTGGGGAGGGGGGGCTACAGATAAAACAGAAGCAGTCCAGAGAAGGGCAACAAAAATGGCGCAAGACTGCACCAAAAGTTATATAAGGAAAGACTAGCGGACCTCAATATGCATTCCCTGGAGGAGAGGAGAGAGGGGGATATGATAGAGAAATTCAAGTACCTCATGGGGGTATAAACAAGGTACAGGAGGGGTAGCATCTTATAGGAAAGAAGGTGGTGAAGAACAAGGTGCCATGGTATGAGGCTAGAGGGGAGTAGACTCTGGGACAACGTGAGGAAGTACTTTTTCACAGAAAGAGTAGTGGATGCGTGGAACAGCCTCTCTGCAGAGGTAGTACGGCAAAAATAGTAGGGGAATTTAAGAATACATGGAATGGACATAATTACTGTCATAATAAGGAAGAGAGGATAAGCTACAGATCAACTAGGGTCTGCGGTATTGCATTAAGCAGGGAAAAGGGGCAGGCTAGATGGGCTACATGGTCCTTATCTGCCGTCACTTTCTATGTTTGTATGAAATCAAGATCAACTAAACACATCATATGTCCTTTCAGGTGCCAGAGGCCTTTGAAGATGTTGCTGTTGCTTTTTCCAAAGAGGAGTGGAAGATTTTAAGCAAACAGGAGAAAGAGCTTCACAGAGAAGTGATGGTGCAGAATTATGAAACTATGGTTTCAGTAGGTAAGTATAGTCACAGTCTGGGAAGTGAGATCTTTATTCTGAGTGGGGTAGGCTTACTTTTAAAATGCCAAGCCGGATGTGTCAGGAGTAAGGGATGAATGGACTGGCTAAGGGGGTCTGCTGTAATATTTTTGTATTTTGAAAACTGAGCAGTATGTGAAGTACACTGAGCTTACCCCTCCACTTCCTGTTTGTGACAGTCTGTGTTGTTGAAGAATGGTAAGACTTTACTGGAGATGTTAAAGCACAATTATGTTTGTAAATTCTACAGATATGGTAGTTCACTGGCTTAAAAGAGAAAGGAAATGTATTAGAAGTCCACAGATGTAAATATGTAAATGATACATAAATTAAATCAAGGTTGCAGCCAGTTTATGGAAGTCTTGAGACAGAAATGGGTGTTACTGAGGGGCCAAACTGCAAAACATATAGCTTTCCTGTCCATGATCCCAGCTTCTTACTCAAGATTCTGTGAAATGGCTGTGGTCTTAAAATACTTAACCCATAAATTAAATTATGTACTATTATAAATCACTAATGTGATTTCAGCCAATCAGCATGCAGATCGACTGTACCTCTTATCCTGTGTACAGTGTGCTCTTGTGCAGCAGTGCTGGGAGAGATTGCTACACATCAGTACTGGGAGAGGAAGGAATAATACGTTTTAAAAAGACTCTAATCTTATTATAAATCACTAATGTGATTTCAGCCAATCAGCATGTAGAGTAACTGTACCTCTTATCCTGTTGTAACCCCTGCAAATGGGGGTTCTCAAAAGACTTCAGGAGCTTGCTTGAATGCTCCAAGCCTGAATGGTGTTTGGCATTTAAGCCATTTATCAGTGAGTGTTTTGAGCCTCTGGTACTGTCTCTTTAAGAGCTGTCTGCTTGCAGACATAATTAGTTTGTATGGGGGACTGTGTGTTTTTGATTGAGTACCACTCAAGCTGCTGCCAATTCACCCCATTTTGCAGTCACTAGGAGTGCAAAGGAACCTGTCTGAAAGATGTAACTGATTGCCAGAAATCATTTACAGTAATAATAAAATTACAGTTTGTCTAACCTGCTTTCTTTTGCAGTCAGAACTGTCTGCCTAGTTCTATTCTGGTTTTGAACTGCTGAACTGGACCAATCAGTGGGGTAAACTAGCTCTAAAATGATGCCTTGGACGAAATCAGAACTTGGGACTCATAATCTGAGCCAGCCACAAGAGGATTGTATGGGCAGTGACTCTGGGAGATGTAGTTTAGACTGCGCCTTTTGGACCAACAGCAGTAGTCTATTGTGAGGACAGCCAATCCAGTCAAGAACTGGGAGGAACTCAAAGGAAGTGCCTGGTTTTTGTCTGTTGGGAGTTCCAGTTTGAGATCTGAAAGTGAGGGAAAGAAACCCTGTGCTCCTTCAGTGCTGGTTCAGTCAAGCATCGTGCAAGGCCCAAAGTTCCGGTCTCTACAACTGTGTAACTGCTTGTTAGGACTGAACTGTCCTGTGAAAAGAATCAAAGGATCTCTGAAGAGTAGAAACCAGGCTCACCCTGTAGAAGACTGAAGAAATTGTTGAATTACACTCGGTCTGTCAGGAACTGAATCTGCTGTGTTCTCCTGGTTATTGTGCAGTAATTGCATTGGGATACAGATGCAGCCTGCCTGGTATAGTGCTTTCTTTTTTACCATATAAATGTGGAGGAGTCTCTTGGAGATCAAAAGTAGCCCTGCTGACATTGAAGGACCATATCTTCTTTGAGGTCGTGGACTAATTCGGGGTCGCTCCCTGTTGAATTGCCACATTAAACCAAATGGAATTACTGTACTGCTGACTGTTTAATTTTCCTTTTCTCTGTGTGAAAGGCCCCTACCAGCTGCCACGGTTTGACTAGCCACTAGGGCTTGGGTACCCAGGGACAGTAACTGATAGGATAGGCCTGTGCACAGAGCCATAGGTAGATTATTAGAGTGATAAGCTAATTAACCTGATTTCCCTGTCCTTGTTATATCCCTAAATAAATCAGAGCTGCTTGTTTCAGCAAAGTTATACTGCCTGAGGTATTTGTCTATGTTAAAGTACTGTACTGTGATTGTTGCACTGATCTCATTTCACAGGAGGTCCCAGTGCCGAACCAGTCCTGGGGGTAAGTGTATACTGTGAAGGTAATTTGATATTTGTGTGGGCCACTAGTGGGAAGAGAGTTGCAGTGTCCCAGAGGCTGTGACCAAGTTAGTTTAACTATTGCAAACCCTGACCTCTGGGTGAGGCACCTACTATTGATCCAGGCCTCAACCTGTTAGGTGGCAAATCAGGCAGGTGTAGTAGCCCTGGGATAGCGCCATTTAGGGTTACATCTTGGAGGCACCGCCATTGGATCCAGGCCCTAACCTGTTAGTGGCAAATCAGGCAGGGGTAGTAGCCCTGGGATAGCGCCATCTAGGGTTACATTTGGAGGCTCACCGCTGGATTGTGTGTCCTCTAGTGGCCATATTTACAAACCACTGTTATGGAAAATAAATAAATAAATAAATAAATGGGTACCCGGACAGAAGGGCTGTGCACCGCTGGTGGAGTGGTGTACTGGGGAGAGATCGACCTCAAAATGTTATGCTTATCCTGACATCCCCTGGGTATCAATACAGGACACTGTGCAGGGAGTACTTTCCAAGGTGGAAGGTTTACAAAATCCTGTGGTGGTGGTCGCACGCTAATCTGCTCACCCACACTTTCCTGGCCCTAGTAGAGTTATATGATCCCATAGATAGCTCCAAAGTACCACAGACCATTACCCCAGAGGAGCCCTCACTGCTTGAGAGTGATAACTAAGGACAGTAAAGACCTGGGGAATGAGCCCCACCACTATCTGAAACTTTGAGGAGAAATTTGCAAATGGTTGCTGGGAGAAGGGAAAACTGTGGAGGACTTGAAGAAACTATTCTTGCCACCTGGGGGTGTTCTCCCAACACCCTCTCCTGCTCCAGTACCCGTAATGGTGGCTGAACCAATGCAGACTCCTATTTCTGCACCTGCCATTAGTCACGACTCACCGAAGGTTGAGGATCTTCTGGCACCCTCCCCACCCCAAGGGGAGGATGACTGGAGACCTGATAGACTATGTTGCCCCTCAAGTGCTAGAATGGCAATGCTCGGAAGTCGGGAAACGTAAAAGAGGGTTAGTGAGAGCCTCCGAGGTCCCGCCTGGCTACCATCCGTGCAAACGGGCCAGTAACCCTGAAGCGACTGCACGCTTCATCTTGAGGCCTGAGAATGTGTATGGGGAGCCCAGATTCTGATGTGAGGACCTATGGTGGAGAGTAAGAAATGCACAACAGTACCAAGGGAGGAGTTGTCTGTGTATGTCTCTGCTGGAAAAATTGTTGCAAGAATGCCTCAGAAAGGGTAGTTTGCAGCGTATTGAACTGGACCGAACTAGACTGGACAGAATCCTAAGTCTGCCCCCTTCTCAGAACTGCTGTTGCTTCAGTTACGCCTGGCAAATCGACTGAATCCCCACCCTCCTATGATGAGTTAATGAGAGAAATTGAGAGTTGAGAAAAGGCGACTCGGAGGGACCTGCACCAATAGCTGTGGCTATGACCCGAGTGACTGAGGGTGGCCCATCAGGAAGTTCAGGGCAGAGGTTGCAGTCAATGAGTGCTCTGATAAGGAAAAGATATGCCACAATGCTAACTGCTGAGAGAGAGATCCGGAATTCAAAACAGTCCTTTATGAAGGCCACGCCTGCAAGTGTCGGCCCGACCTATATCCGACTGGATCTGCTATGGGGTGGGATACCCATCTATGTATCTCCTGCTGATAACAGCTCCGACCTCGATTCCTTGACCATGGAAGTGGAGAAACTGACGAGATGTCTCCAAATGCTTATCACGCCGCAGACAGAGATGGCACCATGGTTTCCAGTTAGTAATACCCCGCCCTGGCTCCCAGTGTGGCACCTCGCCAGCTCAAACTCCAAAAAGTATGTTTCTATAATTGTGGGAAGGATGGGCACATGAAAAGGGAATGCCAATCCCCAAAAGACACTGACAAGTTGCATATAGGCTACAAGGAGAGCTTGGAGAACAACTGGTTAAGAGTGCACGAATGATCCCAGTGAGGGCACCAAAATGCTAATTCACGTCCTTTGTGGCAAGGTCAGCTGCCCAGGCCCCACTACCGCCTCCAGACTGGTCCAGAATAGTGGGTCCCTCCATGGAGACCACTTCAAAAGGTAAATGGAGTGTCTACAAGAGCTGTAGACAGTGGCTCCAAGTGACAATTATAGTTTCAAGATTGGTATCAGAAGCATTTGTCAGACGCATTCTTGCCAACCATTAGAAGGACTGCATGTATGGGGGTTAGGTGAGAAGGCCTCACCTCTATTCTGGCATATCCAATTTGGCTGTCTTTCCCACCTCCGTGGCTGGAGTGGCCGAACAAGTAGAGACCCTAGCCTTAGTGTGTCCCCCCACTGGACTGTATGATGGTGTCCCTTTGTTGATTGGAACAAATGCTCATATGTTCAGAAGGCTGGCACATTTGTGTTATGAAAAACAGGGTCAAAGACTAGTAGAGCTTTAAGAGTTCCGGCTTTAATTAAAGAAGGCCTATGAGGCACAGAGATGCTGAAATATAGAACCAGAGGAACCGGTCGGAATTGTATGGAAGAAGGATCCTGAGTCTCTGATCCTGGCACCAAATGCCCAGTGTACCTTACAGGAGAGGTCCGATCAGAAAGGATGTTAAGAATAAAATATTAATGTTGGATGCACCAGGCATGGAAATTGCCAGAGGGACTGCTGGTCAAGTTTAGTATTTTGCCCGCTAGAGCCCATGCTTATGCCAGAAGGGTAATGGTCCAAGTTCATAATGTGTCTGAAAGAGACATTCGGTAAATAGAGGTTGCATCCTGGCTAATGCATTGTCTGACACTGCAGTGCTACCCAGCAGCAAGAGTTCAAGGAAGAATGACAGAGTAACGCCTGACTTGTTTGATTGCAACCCCCGCTGCCAGCTGAATGGAAAGTGAGGATCAGTGAGAAGCTTGCCCAGAGAGATCAGGTGTTTTCTTTAAAGGAATGGGACGTAGGATGCGCAAGGAGCTGAGCACAAATCCGCCGATGACGAAAAGACCATTTCGTGAGAGGTCTCGACGCCTGGCACCTGCTTACTATAGATGATGTGAGACGGCATCTGCAAGAGATGTTAGCGGCTGGTGTAATACAAGAATCCAGAAGCCTTATGCTTCCCCCATTGTGGTAGTGAGGAAAAGAATGGACAGTAAGGATGTGCGTGATTATTCGCATCTTAAACCGGGCGGACTATCCTGATCAGTACACAATGCCCCGCATTCAGGATGCTTTGGACTGCCTGAACGGGAGCAAGTGGTTCTCAGTGGATCTCCGCAGTGGGTACTACCAGATCCCGGATGCCCCAGAGGATCGTGGAGAAGACAGCCTTTATCTGTCCGCTTGGCTTTATGAATTCATGAGGATGCCTCAGGGATTTCAGGTGCCCCAGCCACTTTTCAACGATTGATGGAGCGCAGTGGGGACATGAACTTACTAGAGTGCCTGGTATACCTAGATGATGTTATTGTGTTTGGCAGCTCACTGGAGGAACATGAGAGCAGATTATTTAAGTGTATTGGATCGACTGGAGGATCTTTGGCCTTAAACTGTCCATTGATAAGTGTCAATTCTTCAAACATCAGTAAAGTATGTGGGACACATAGTATCCACCGAGGAATAGAGACTGACCCAAGTAAAGTTGGAGGCCTTGACTACCTGGCCACAGCCCAAAAATCTGAAAGAACTGCAAAGATTCCTGGATTCTGTGGTTATTATCGTATTTCATCAAGGACTATTCAAGAGTGATCCGCCCTTTTTAACCTTACTCATGGGTATCCCCAACCCACAAAAATACCAAAAGTCAGCGCCCCTCAAGACTGGAAAGAGTATTTTCATCCGAAAGAAGTATTTGGGGCCAGCTGGACTCCTGATTGTGAGACTACTTTCGCAGGATCGTATATCAACTTACCCATGCTCCAATTGCTGGCCTGCGATCAAGAAGTCCTTGGCCCCACACTGATGCTAGCTTGCAAGGGTTGGGGGCTGTGTTGTACCAAGAGCACCTAGAATGCCTGACCATATCTTTTGCCAGAAGCCTGACCCCATCCCAAAAGAACTATCCTGTGCTATAAGTTAGAGTTTCCTAGCTTTGAAGTGGGCTATTGTTGACCAATTCCATGAGTACTTGTATGGGGCTAAAATACTACGTAAACTGACACATTAATCCTTGACCTATGTGCAGACCTCAGCTGTTGGATGCCACCGGCTGCTGGTGGTGGCTTTCGCATTATCTACATATGACTATGCCTCGAATACCGAGCAGGTCTGAACCACATAGATGTTGATGCTCTTCCCGGAGGCCTGTTCCCAGAATGATTGGGTCCGATTGGCAGAACCTGACATTCGGCACTCCGTCGGAAGTTTGACAGGGAGGAACAATGTCCACGGATCGAGTGGACTGCATGGTGGATTGCTTGGGACCCTCTGAGAATTGCATACCTGCTGTATTGCCACTTTTCTGCAATAGACATTGGTGCACTGCCTCAGCTGGACAATGACAGTATTCATGGCTCAATCCCGCGATCCTAAGATCAAATCAGCTTTAGAAGCCTCTATGCAGGAAAAGATGTCCAAATTACGCTCACTGATTTGAGAACTGCACTGTTATACAAAGAAGGTCCTAAGTTGAAACTGATCAATAAACTGTTATATAGAGAAACAGTAGACAGAGGGGACAAGTAGACAAACAACAACTGGTGCTGCCCACTGCCTTTCGAGACTCAGTATTGAGGTCCTTTTGCACCCACATGGGGCACCTTGGTATAGACAGAACACTTGACTTGTGTGAGATCCAGATTCTATTGGCCTAAGATGGGGCTGATGTGGAGCAACACATACTAACTTGTAGTCGCTGCTTACAGAGGAAAGCTTTACTCCCAGAGGGTTGCTCCCCTTGTTAACATAACCACCAGTGCACCTATGGAGCTGGTCTGTATTGATTTTCTGAGTTTGGAGTCAGATCAAAGAAATATCAGTAATGTGCTGGTGGTCACTGACCATTTCACGAGATATGCCCAAGCTTTCCCACCAAAGACCAGAAAGCATCCACTGTAGCCAAAGTACTTGAGAAAACTTTTTGTTCACTATGGGGCTCCACAAAGAATCCATTCTGATCAAGGGAGAGACTTTGAGAGTCGTCTGATCAAAGAGATGCTTTCTCTGTGGGGAGGAGAAAGTCCAGAACCACTCCTTACCACCCCAGGGGACCCACAGCCTGAACGTTTCAACCGCGACTTTGCTAGATATGCTAGGCACCCTGCACCCAAAGGACAAGCCTAGATGGAGCCAACAAATTAGCACCCTGGTACATGCTTATAACTGCACCAAAAGTGATGCCACTGGGTTCTCCTCTACCGCTTGATGTTTGGAAGAGAAGCTCAACTACCGGTAGATGTGTGTTTTGGGGTCTCTCCTGATGGGGTTCAAGCTTGACAACTATTTACAGTATGTGCAAAAGTTAAAGGCCCAGCTAACTCATGCGTACTAACTGGCTCAAACCATGGCTGCCAAAAAGAAATCTGGCACAACAAAGAAAGGTATGATAAAAGGTGAAAGCACAGGAACTCCAGGAGGGAGATCGGTATTGCTAAGAAAATCTGGGACTGCATGGCAAACACAAGATTGCTGACAGATGGCACCATCTCCTCACATTGTATGGCAAACTAGATGATCTGCCAGTGTACAAAGTAAGGCCTGAGAACAATTCAAAGATGTAAAACAATGCATAGAAATCATTTACTACCCATTGACAAATCTTGATTGAGTCTGAGCCCCAGAAGATGCCCCTCTGGACCAGTGACTAGAGCTGCTGCTAAGAAAAGATCAAGGAAGTCTGCACCTCACAGAAGCAGAGTTAAAGTGTTCCCTGCACGTCCCAGTTGAGCATGACTGTCAGTCCATATCAGAAGAAAGTGAGAGTGACTTTGAATACTATCCTTCTTACGAACTGAGTCAATTGTTCTGGGCAATCTCTAGTCAATACTGAGACAAAGCTGGGCCTTCTGACTGTCTATGCCCCTAGCTTCATCCCTGGAGCCAATGCTCCCAGAAAGTGAAGTGCAAGCATCAGATCAGATGAAATGGAATCATTGTATGGTTGAACTGTTTGAGCTTTCAGGGAGGAAATGATAGATTGGGGCAGACTGGTGATACACCTGAACAAGAAGAGTATTTTGAGTGTCCTGACAGTCCACTGCCAGTGTCCGAAAGCTCTCCATGCGAGCCAAATGTTGTGGACTCAGAAACTGTAACCCTGGAGCTGAAAGTGCCCCAAGTTCTAGCCTCTCTCCCCCATGGAGACTCCCCTGGTAGTGAGGACAATGCTGAAAAATGAGGCTCAGAGTGCAGAGACTATAACAGTTCCCTAGAAAGACTGGTCGAGCTGTAAAGCCTGTGGTGCACCTCAGTTATGATTCACTTGGGAGGCCTGTGGACTTGCCTCTCAATGTTGTCCATAAAGGTGTATGTGTCCCCAGCTCATTGCCCAAACTGAGCATCAGTGCTAACTCCAAGTTACTTGTGTGTTGTTCTCATATGGTGCCCTTGCTCCATCCAGCCCCAAGGTAACTGATAGGGAAGGGCCCTCTCTTCAGGTTTCATGTACAAGAGGTAATAACTTGAGTTATGGTACAATGTGTATGTAATACTGTGTAAAGAGGACGTACTGCAATGTTTCAGAAATGTGTTCTTGGTAAAATAATATATTGACTGATGATTACATGTGCGAGCCTAATGCAAATGTATAGGTTGCAGTTGAAACTTATAGGGTACTTGCTTGACGCGGACGCCTGCTTTTCCCAGGCCAGGAAGGGTGTAACCCCCTGCAAATGGGGTTCTCAAAAGACTTCCAGGAGCTTGCTTGAATGCTCCAAGCCTGAATGGTGTTTCGCATTTAAGCCATTTATCAGTGAGTGTTTTTAGAGCCTCTGGTACTGTCTCTTTAAGAGCTGTCTGCTTGCAGACATATTAATTTGTATGGGGACTGTGTGTTTCTTTGATTGAGTACCACTCAAGCTGCTGCCATTCACCCCATTTTTGCAGTCACTAGGAGTGCAAAGGAACCTGTCTGAAAGATGTAACTGATTGCCAGAAATCATTTACAGTAATAATAAAATTACAGTTTGTCTAACCTGCTTTCTTTGCAGTCAGAACTGTCTGCCTAGTTCCCCATTCTGGTTTTGAACTGCTGAACTGGACCAATCAGTGTGGGGTAAACTAGCTCTAAAATGATGCCTTGGACTGAATCAGAACTTGGGACTCATAATCTGAGCCAGCCACAAGAGGATTGTATGGGCAGTGACTCTGGAGATGTAGTTTAGACTTCGTGCCTTTTGGACCAACAGCAGCAGTCTATTGTGAGTGACAGCCAATCCAGTCAAGAACTGGGAGGAACTCAAAGGAAGTGCCTGGTTTTGTCTGTTGGGAGTTTCAGTTTGAGATCTGAAAGTGAAGGGAAAGAAACCCTGTGCTCCTTCAGTGCACAGTTTCAGTCAAAAACGTGTGCAAGGCCCAGAGTTCCGGTCTCACAACTTGTGTAACTGCTTGTTAGGACTGAATCCGTCCCTGTGAAAAGAATCAAAGGATCTCTGAAGAGTAGAAACCAGGCTCACCCTGTAGAAGACTGAAGAAATTGTTGAATTACACTCGGTCTGTCAGGAACTGAATCTGCTGTGTGTTCTCCTGGTTATTGTGCAGTAATTGCGATTGGGATACAGATGCAGCCTGCCTGGTATAGTGCTTTCTTTTTTACCATATAAATGTGTGAGAGTCTCTTGAGATCAAAAGTAGCCCTGCTGACATTGAAGGACCATATCTTCTTTGGAGGTCGTGAGTACTAATTGGGTCGCTCCTGTTGAATTGCCACATTAAATCCAAATGGAATTACTGTACTGCTGACTGTTTAATTTTCCTTTTCTCTTGTGTGAAAGGGCCCCTACCAGCTGCCACGGTTTGGACTAGCCTACTAGGGCTTGGGTACCCAGGGACAGTAACTGATAGGATAGGCTGTGCACAGAGCCATAGGTAGATTATTAGATGATAAGCTAATTAACCTGATTTCCCTCTGTCCTTGTTATATCCCCTAAATAAATCAGAGCTGCTTGTTTCAGCAAAGTTATACTGCCTGAGGTATTTGTCTATGTTAAAGTACTGTACTGTGATTGTTGCACTGTATCTCATTTCACAGGAGGTCCCAGTGCGGAACCAGTCCTGGGGGTAAGTGTATACTGTGAAGGTAATTCTGATATATTGTGTAGGGCCACTAGTGGGAAGAAAGGGGTTGCAGTGTCCCAGAGGGCTGTGACCAAGTTAGTTTAACTATTGCAAACCCTGACCTCTGGGTGGAGGCACCGCCATTGGATCCAGGCCCTCAACCTGTTAGTGGCAAATCAGGCAGGGGTAGTAGCTCCTTGGGATAGCGCCATTTAGGGTTATGCATCTTGGAGGCACCCGCCATTGGATCCAGGCCCCTCAACCTGTTAGTGGCAAATCAGGCAGGGGTAGTAGCCCCTGGGATAGCGCCATCTAGGGGTTACACTGTGTACAGTGTGCTCTTGTGCAGTGGCATTGGGAGAGATTGCTAATCATCAGTGGTAGGAGGAGGAAGGCATAATGCATTTTAAAAAGACTCTGTTATTATAAATCACTTGCGCTAAACTCCTGTGATTTACAATGAGAAAATAGGGCCTTTAAGGCGGTATCTCTAATGGTACAGGACTCCTCTAATGAAGGTGGGCAGACAGAGTTATAGAACATAGAAACATAGAGAATTTGTCAGTAGATGAGGAACACTTGGCCCACCCAGTCTCCCCAATTTTCCATGCCTATACGTAACACCGTAGACCCTTACTGATCTCCAGCTACTCCCTCCCCATTTCACAGCTAAGATTCCTGTGCCTGTCCCACATGTGCTTCAAATCTGCCATTATTTCTGCCCCACAACCTCCACTAGAAGACTGTTCCAGATGTCTACCACTCTTTCAGTGACGAAGTATTTCCTCACATCCCTCCTAAACTTATCCCCTTCCAGTTCTATTGCATGACCCCTTGTTCTCATGCACCTTCTCCACTGGAAATCACTCGGCTTCGATTCATGGTCTTTGTGGCCAAACCTCAGACTCAGAATCTTCTATACCATGGGGGCGTGGCCTGGCTCTAGAGGAAGATGGAGCTCTGAAACTTCTCTCTCTACAGCAATTCCTGGAATCCACCTTCATGCACATCATCCAAGGCAAGAAACTTGATAATTTAATAAAAAATCAATGTAGCTTACTCTACTACACCTACTTCACCTTTTTTTTTTTTTCAGTCTAAAACTTATTTTGTGGGGATATTTGTGCAATGTAATCTTCACTAGGCCTCTGTCTCTAACTACAGCATGTCTGAATCTAACTCATACTCCACTTCACTGCAGAAAGTATAAACTATGTTCAAAAGGCTTGTATAGGATATGAACAAACTCTAATTAACAACTCTGCACAACACTAATACTCTACAATCCATAGACACACATTCGTTAATAACTGAAAACAGAGCAAAGCAAAATGAACCCCCCGTGCATGAGCTACAAATTACAATCAGAGAGCAAGACTGCACTATAAAAAAAAAAAAAAAAAACTACAAATTAAACTAGATGACATTGAAAATCCTAGTCAGAGAAATAATCTTCATTTTGTCGGGTTTCCTGAAGACGCTGAGTTAAATAACACAACTGCCTTTCTACTACATGTACTCCCTGCAATGTTGAATCTCCCTGCAGAACTAGGACTTCTAATAGAAAGGTGTCATCGATCTTTAGGCCCTAAACCAGCACCTAATCAAAAACCCACACTTATTCTGGCAAGATTCCTTAACTACGCACATACAGAAATAATTCTGCAGAAAGCCAGAGAGATTGGAAATGTTAGCTGGCAAGGACACCGCATCTATATTTACAGAGATTTCTCTAGAGAGAGCCAAGCAAAATGGAATGCTTTTACACCGGTTAAAAAAATCACTACACCAGCTCAATATAAAATTTGCTTAAACATACCCCGCGATAATGAGAGTCTACCTAAAGGAGGGATACAAGGATTTTAATACTCCGGACGCCTTGGAATCATTCTTAAACAAATCTTTTCAATCTCCACCACAAGAGCAAACCTCCGGATCATCTGTGGTTATCTCCATGCTCCCCCTACTACGTTCTCAGCTTCCCTGTCTACAAATACAAATTGTGTAACTGCTCCAATGGTCAGCTCGGTGGAAACTCAAGCCTTACCCTTGCATGCTGATGTCTCTGAACCCAGGCAATCTTTTCACTTACAATTAAAAAACGCTTCTGGTACCGCTAAGGCCAAAAATAGATGCTGCAGCCCCGAGAGTGCGCACAGGATTGAAGAGCCCCAATCTCACCCATCCGAGCGCTCGTCTAAAATCCAGCTTAGTAACAGATTCACTCCATTACTGCATCTTCACTCAACTTCGCAGGAAGATCTGCAGCAAGACATTACATTTAATCAAACTACTTCGGCGAACTCAGCACAACATCAACTTACTTCTGCAGAAACATCCTGGGCAGATATTGTAGCCAGCACTCCTTTAAAAAATATGGAGCCTCCGAAAAAGAAAAGATGTAGCAAGGTCAAAGGTAAATGAACCCAGCTCTTCAGTGAGCACTGCGGAGATCACAGACTGTTTAGTGAAATGACTGTAGCATTCCTGAACCGGTACACAGACTGAAAGAGTTTTGATATGCTAGCCGATATGAAGTACGGTGTGCACTGTACCGGAATAATCTGGAACATTTTAAACACATTAGCTACAACTGTGCAGTTCTGAATTGTTTGAAATATCAGTCGCAGCTTAATTTTGCCTATAGTGGCCGCTTGAGCAGACCCAACTACAAGCAACTGGGGTAGAAGAAACACTAATGTTTCCATATTGTTAGTGCGTTGGTTAAACCATAATTTCAGTACTCTCATTCAAATATATTGGGGGATGCATATATAATACAGAAATACAAAGATTCTCCTATCAAAGTCTGTTATACTGGGCATCAAGACTTTGTATTTGACACTGCATAACTAGATCCGTTACTTAAAAATAGATAATGAATACAAACAGATCCCCTTGTGAATATCCTTGTTAAGGTAGGGATAATATAAATTGTTTACAATCTCCTTATACATAGACTCCCCTTCCTTGTATATCTTTTGTACGTATATCCATAATTTGATCTAGGTCAGTATCTCATTCTTTTCAGACTTTTCCTTATGGGGAAACACTTTTACCCCTCATAGTACAATCCCCTTTTCATGGCAACTTTGGGTTTTAATTTTACTTTTTAAGACTCAGAGACCTTTTGCTTCCCTTAAATAACTACTCCCTCTACTTGTTTTTATTATAATTGATTTATAGGTATATCCTTCTCTAATAAGCGTAGATACCTTGGCCTACTTGTTATGCAACAATCAAACTTTTTTTAAATATATAATATGGCATATACTACACAATTTGGTCTGCCAAATACGGAATATTCTAAATGAAGCTCTATTTGCTATTGTTCAGTTTATACTAATTATGTATTTATATAGCTTTCTGGATGTGTGCCAATTAGTCTAATTCACTTCAGGACTCCCAACTCTACTGTGTAATTCCTATGTATGTATGTATGTATGTATTACATTATAAAATATTTCTTTTTACTGCCTTTCCAAAGTGTTATGCATACACCACATGGAGAAAGATACATAAATAAAGTCATAGCGCCTCAAGCCTGTGTTGCATTTGGAGAACTAATGAACATTACAGAATCTTGGTAGCTGTGCTCAGCAGCTTTCATGATAATGTATATCTTCATCTCCAGCAGGTGCTTTTCAGACAATTAAGACATGTAACAAATCTAGTACTAATCTTGTAGTGGTGCACCTCCCCCCATATAAAACAATCATAATAACTGGCTTCCTCTTTTTCCCGTAGGGAAACCGTGGCATAATTTGCCGTTTATAAAGGAGCGTTTATAACGGCAAACATGCGCATGGTTTCCCTTGCTGTGCGCATGCCCATGGAGCAGCGCGACTTTTCCTGACCGCTCTCCGCTTCCCTGTTCCCAAAAAAACAGCACCGCAAGAAGAACTCGGCGATAAGAACTATTGGGCTTATCAATGGGCTTAAGGCTTATTCTGAAAGATGTGGAAGACACTCAGGCAGAGGTAAGCCATTTTTAAGAGACGGGAACGGATTCCCATTTCGGCACCACACTAACACTAAGCCGAACCGCGGTTGCACTACAAGGTCTTTATTTTATATAATTGCTGAGGTGAAAAAGAGAAACCCAGCAATTATATAAAATAAAATATGGGTTAGTGTGTTTAAATTTGAGGTTTACACACACCCTCTGGGTTAGATGCTGACATAAACCCCTTGAGCTTTGCTCTCTGGGTTTATGAGCATCTAACCCCTCAGGTGTGTGTAAACTTCACGTTATACACACTAACCCATACTTTATCCTCTATATAATCATAACAGACTACAATAGATGTTGGGGTACTGAAACATTACAGAAGGTAACTACAAATAATCGAGATAAAGTGCCTTACAAAGAATATCTTGCTCCACACACCAGTGACAGATTGTAACAGACCTAACAAGGGATGGCCAACATTAGAACCTTTTATGTCCCCCATACTAACCCTCTCTTCTTTTCTTCCATTCACACATTTCCCTTTTCCCCTCTTTTCCATTCCCTGTCTTGCTGAATTGGGTGTACATACAAAACATATATATTTTTAAAGATTAAGTTATTCATAAGCTACAATACTAATAGACTGCTTTGGTCACATTCTGTTCATTATACTTAAAGGTGGATAACCTATAAGAATTGTGAATTTTGATTACAGTTTTCCATATAGTATAATTAAGTTAGATAACAATAGATTTCAAGGTCTGTGGATATTAACCCACATCCCTAGCTTTGTTTGAGTGCTCCTGATGTGCTAAGAAAGGGTCTTGATTTGGTTTTCCTAATCAACCCACTTTTTTTTCCTTTTCATGTCCAAAAGATTTTGGATTTTGATATCAGCTTTCATAAATATGTACTACATAATACTTAACAACTGAAAATGTCACAACTTTTTTTAAATATCTTGCCTTTGTAAACAGATCCTCATATGTCTTCTCTGCCTGTAGGGTTATTCTGGCAAGCAATGATGCTAGTGTACTGTTTTGCATTTACCCTTATATCTTGGTGTGCTGGCTCCCCTACATCTCTTTGGAGCTCATAATCACCAAATTATATACAACCCCCTGTGGCTGATTTATCATTTTGCACATGGAATGTTAGGGGACTCAACTCACCTAGTAAAAGAACCCAAGTATTAAGACATATTAAAAAGCACAAAGCACAAATTGCATTTATACAAGAGATGAAATTATTAATTCAGGATAATGAAAGACTTAAAAGAGACTGAGTTGGTCAGGCCTGTGCAGCTTCGGCTACCTCCAAAAAACATGGGGTTGCCATTTTAATTCATAAAAAGTTAAAATGGACAGTATCTAACATCATTTAGGATACTGAAGGCAGATGGGCCATGGTCTGTATGGATACAACAACTGGACCCCTCAAGTTAATTAATGTTTACGCCCCTAACTCTGATTGTCCAGATTTGTTTCATAATATAGCACTACAACTAACTACTCACAACCTATCTAACACACCCATATTAATGGAAGGTGATTTTAACTAGACACTTGATACCTTCTTAGACAGAAGTAATTCTACAAATGATACTCATCCAAGAAGTAAGGCTGCACTTTCATTACTAATAAAGGACTTCAGGCTAGCAGATGTATGGAGACTATACCACCCTAGCGACCAAGAATATACTTTCTGTTCACACTTTCACCACTCTTAGAGCAGGATTGATTATTGGTTTGCTACACCAAAAGTCACTGAAAAAATATAGGATTTGACAATATTACCCATGATTATTTCAGATCACTCACCTGTTAAATTATACCTAATCTGGGGACCCCATCCCCAAGATCCCCCTCATGGTGCTTAGATTCTCTTTTACTTAAAGACCTTGAGTTTATACCGTGGGTCAGATCACAAATTCAGGACCTTTTATTGCATAACCTTTCCTCGGACACTTCTATGGGAATAATATATGAGGTACTTAAAGCTACAATAAGTGATAAAATCATTTGCTTTTCTACTCATAGGAGGAAGATGTGGGAACAACAACTTTATAATTTAGAGCAATAACTCAAAGACAAAGAAACACAATACTTCGTATTTAAATACCCAGATCCCAACTCTCCCCTTCATTTAGAAATACTAAAATTACATACTCAAATAAACGAACTCATATCACGCAAGACTGAAATTGCTCTCTTTAAAATTAAGCAACAATATGGGAACATGGTGATAAAGGTAATAAGCTATTAACCCATAGACTTAAATCCCAACAGATGGAAAGATTTATAAGTGGCCTGAAAGATTCTGATGGTAATATATCCACAGAAAACTCTGCTATTAATAAAATCATGACCGGTTTTACAAAAAAATGATACTCTCCACCCTTGAATGCACAACCAATCCAAATTCAAAATTTTCTAGAAAAACGAAGCCTTCCCAGACTTCTCACATAATTAGCTGAACCATTAAATAAACCCTTTACAGAAAAAGAAATACAGCAGGCTCTTTCAAATCTTAACTCGGAAAAATCTCCTGGTGGAGATGGTTTTTCTGTAGAATTCTATAAATCTTTATCTGACCTCCTCTGTCCCATACTCTGCAAGGTGTATCATGAAGCTACCCAGTTGGGCAATTTACCCTCAACTATGATTGATGCAGTAATTACTGTTCTCCCCAAGAAAGACAAAGACACGTATCTCCCCTCTAGCTATTGTCCCATCTCTCTACTCAGAATAGATGGTAAAATATTCACCAAAATCTTAGCCATGCACCTTGAATCTCTCATCCTTTGACTAATTCATCACTCGCAAGTAGGGTTTGTAAAGGATAGAGTCAGAGCAGAACCATTAAGATCCCTATTTAATCTTATGCATAAAGCCCAAATCTCTCAAATTTTCTGCCACAGCTATTGCTGTAGACTTTGAAAAAGCTTTTGATTTTTTTATACTGGAACGATCTCTTCAGTACACTTTCACAATCTGGACTCCTAGATCACTTCTGTGCATAGATTAAATTACTCTATAACTGTCCCTCAGCTGGAGTACTTGCTAACTCCACCCTGTCCCACCCTTCTCCTTGGCTAAAGGCACCAGGCAAGGATGCCCATTATCCCCATCCCTTGTCATTCTGGCTCTCAAACCACTGATGACCGCACTTCAACAATCCAGTGATATAAAAGGCATCTCAATAGGTAATTCACAATACACCTCCTTGGCCTATGCAGACGATTTGCTTATTTTAGTAGAAAGCCTGGGATCTACTGCTCAGCCTCTTATCCAACTACTTAACTCATTCACAAAACATTCTGGCTTAACAGTAAATTATAATAAGTCTGAGGTGCTACCCTTAAACAAACTATGTAAACGACATATAACTATCCCGCTTGGATTCTGCTGATCTCCCCAAGGTTTTACCTACTTAGGGATAAAGATTCTGCCTAATTTAGATAAAATATGGGATGCTAACCTTTCTCCTGTTCTTATAGAAATTGAAACTATACTAGATAAATGGAAGACTCTCAATCTTTCCTTCATAGGAAAAATTGCAGCTATCAAAATGTCTGTAACTCCCAAAATGTTATACCTGTTTGCAAATATTCCACTAACATTACCATCCTTCTTTCTAATGAAAAAAAACAAAATAATAGGCAACTTTATCTGGAAGGGGAAAATCCCAAGAATTAGTCAATTTAAACTGAAATCTCATTGGTCAAGAGGAGGACTAGGTCTTCTTTGGTTTCTGGCACATCTCTGGTCATTTTGTGCATCTCAAACAATTTAATGGTTCACAAAACCCAACTTCAAAAACCTCTTGTGGGTTGATATGGGAACATCTCTGATTGCAAGTACTTCCTCTTCAACCTTTATCTTCAACCCTCCATCACGCAAGCTAAGATGGCATTCGACCATAGTCCCATCCATCATTTATTGGCAGAAACTTCACAAACAGATAAACTCCAATCCTACTCCATCATTATATACCCCCATTTGGGGTAATCACTTTATTACTTTGGTAGGCCAACCATTATACTGCAAATCCTGGAAAACAAAGATATTTATTTCTTGGATGATGTTCTATCCAATGACCATCGTACGTTAGACTCTTTCACCAACTTACAAGTAAGGTGGGGTATACTCAAAAGTGACTTTTGAAAATACTTACAACTAAGACATGCCCTATCTGATTTATTAATTAAAACAAGAAGAATACCATTTTCAGAGTCCCATATCTCCTATTGGTTGAGTACTAGCTCTGCTCTTGTCAGCACAATGTACAGTACAAATCTATTAGAGATATATTACCAAACCAGTCTCTTTCATCTAAGAATAAACAGAGTCTTGCATTACATTATGAAATATCTGATTCTCAGTGGCATAGTTATTGGTCTGCCTGTCATTATTCTTATAAAGATACACGTAGTATGCTTATCCAATTTAAAATACTTCATCTATGGTACAGAACTCTTACACTCTTACACGACCTTAACTTATCTCAAAATAATCTTTGCTGGAGATGTACCTCTACAGGTGGTGACTTGCTACACATTATTTGGTCTTGTAAATCTGTATCCAATTTATGGAAATCAATTCATGATGTGGCTGTTAAAGTAATTGGTTATGACATTCCTTTTTATCCTAAACTTTATATTTTAGGGATTAAAACTTACAATAACAAATACTCCAAATACCAACATACAGTAGATAGTTAAATATATTATCTATGTAAATGAAACGCCTTCTCCTGATGGATTGGAAATCCAATACAAAACCAAGCCTTTCTGAAATTCTCAATAACTTAACCCACATAACATCCCTTGAAAAAATCTCTTATTCGGCTCTTTGCCAGATAAATGAATACAAACTCTGTTGGCAGAAGTATCTAGACTATTTGGAATCTAATTGACATGGATCTGTTTAAGCCTATCTTAATCTCTGCATATTATTTTGATTTCCAGCTCTTTATTTTTTGTCTCCTTATCTTATTGTTTTACTTACTGTAGTACTGATATTTTGCACCTTTGTTTACGTTATAAATAATACCAAGGCTATAAAGAATCTGCCACATTGCTTTTATATTTGTACATTACAAGATAATAACACACCTTGTAAATAAATATATGCTTAAATATGTATTGTACTTAAGCAATGTAATCCAGATAGTTGACCTACTCCTTGTATGGAACATGCCTTGACTGTTTGGAAAATCTCAATAAACATAGAAACATAGAATTTGATAGCAGTAAAGAAATTGACAGCAAAAAAAAAAAAAAAAGAATCTCCTATACCATAAGAGGCACCCCTTTGAGGCACTATTGACTTACATTTGCTGACACCTACAGATAAGCTCCATTCCTCATCTGAATGATTTTTCATAGGCTATCAGAATTTTAGAAACCTGTTCACTGTTGGTATATAACTCACTGGTGTATTATGACTTCTGCGCTTATTTGCATACAGTTCACTGTTGGTATCTGCAGCAAGGAGGGATATCAGTAGGACAATGAGAATACGTAGGCATGTGAGGGAGGGGCCAGATGTTATTGTCCACTTGGGGAGCAATTGCCTGACAAACTATGAGGTGAAGGAGAGGAAGGCTAGTTTCTGGAGGCTGGAAGGCAAACTGAGGACCGTAGTGACATCACTGACTTTCTTAGAGGTCCTGCCAGTGTGGCACATGGGGAACTAGAGGCTTCTTAAGATAGACCAGTTCAGCTCACACGAGGGAGTGGTGCAGAGAGGAGGGGTTCAGATATATAAGGGACTGGGGACACTTCTGGTACAGGAGGCTCTTTAGACGGGATGGCCTTCATCCCACTGACAATGTGACAGATACTCTGGGGCAGCAGTTTGATGCTGCTATTGCTAGATATTTAAACTAGGAGCAAGGAAGGCTGACATTAAAAGGCCCAGGGCATGGTAAGAAGTGTAGGGCACTCCACTAGCTAAGGGAGTGAGGTAGAGTGGGAATAATGGTTGAGAGCAAATAAAGGGGCCGGAGGAGTTAATGAATGGGATCAGGACGGGAAGAGAGAGGTCAAAGCAGAGACAGAGGAAGTCAAAGTTCAGTGTCTTAGGACCAATGTGCTAGTGCCAGACTTTAGGAAGGTAGGTTTTAGTAGGATAGAAGGATCACTGCAGCCTATGTTTGAGGGGTAGGGTATATGCAAAATGGGAGGCCATTATTGCAGTACTGGCTGTTTACAAAAGTTGCATGAAAAGGTGGGGAAAGACAAGAGCCATACAAAAACTATATGGCTCTCCAATGCAGTGAGAGAAGCTGTAGGTGGCCAAGAGGGCACATTTTAAAGTTGCAGACTGGATCAGACAGATGAAAGTGGGGCACTTTTCCATAATTGGCTAAGGGAAGTGGGAGCTGCAGTTAAAAAAAAAAAAAAGTCAAAGTTGCTACAGAGCTCAAGGTAGTGGAGGGGTAAAGGAGAATAAGTCATTCTTCAGCTATATTTGGCATTTGAGGAAGGGCATAGTAAGGTTACAGGAATGGGGGGGATGGGGCAGGGAGAACACGAAGGTGAACCTACTGAATGAATACTTCAGCTTAGTATTCACAGTGGAGGCAAGGGGCTCCTGCTCTGGAGAGCTGAACAGTCAGAGGAGAACAGGCAGAAGTTTGAAATGGGGCAAGTTATAGGGGATGATCTTTGGGAAAGGAATCCTTTGATTCTGAAATGCATCCAGAGATGTGACCTGTTTTTGTTCTTACACTGGCACTTTAATAAAAAACAGCACCTTTTGGAGATCGTTGTGAGCAGCATTTTGATTTGAAGGTGGTGAGTGTGGGTTTTTTGCCTTTGCTGGTTGTGGAATGTGTATGTAAAGAGAGAGAACACAGGGTGCAGGAATATGAAAGTAGTAATTTTTTTCTTGTATGTAGTTTGTACGTTTTTTCTGTTTTTGTTCCCTCGGATCTCCGTGTCAAGACGTAGTGGAGGCACATGCACACCAGGCACCACAGGATGCCCCACCCTACCTGTCATGCAGTTGCTGCCTGTGCCGCCACCGGACCTCCATCTAATGATAGTGGGACTATGGGCGGGCAACCCCTTCCTCCCAGGAGAGGAAAGCCAGTGCTCAATCCAGCTCCCACCCTCCCCCCACCATGCCGGCATAGTGCAAGGTAAGCCGTCCAGTGCCTCATCCCTCAGTGCCACTGGGCCGGCTCTGGAAAGTAGTAATTCAACTTCGGAGGTGTCAGATCTTTAGCCCTAATTTGTGATGGAATACTGGTGTGGTTACAGATCATCATCTGTTAGTTTTCAAGAGCAACTACAGGTACAATTCAGGCATTCCCTGGAGGGTCTTCTTTTACATTCATCTAGCTTTGAAAATAAATACAATCTGTATTATTAAGTTTCTTCTCTTTAATGTGCAGGATACAACATCCCAAAGGAGCAACTGTTATTGCTGTTTAAGGTGGATGAGGAATGCCCACAGGGTGATGTAGAGGGGAAAGAGACCATACAACAGAAGGATCATCTTGAAGACATTCCCAGCAGTAAGTGGATTGCTAGATAATGAGTTTATATGGAATTTTTCCAACTGTTAAGAGGTGATTAGGAGGAATAGGGAAAAACTGTAGTGTTGAAGGAGAAGGGAGTATGGGATTATGAGGAGGTAGTGATGATGTCAGAAAGACATGAATGAGTAAAGCCAAGAAGAATTTTTAAAAGAAATCTGTCCCTTTTATGGTGGATGTGAGACTGAACTGAGAGCAGGTGGACATAACAGTGGATAGAATTCATGGGTATTCATTCCAGGAGTTGGTGAGCAGGTAGCCCCAAAGTTGCTCATTTCCCCTGTCTTTCCCTGGGTTCTGGATGGTCCCCCGTAATCCTCCCCTGGGCACCCGTGAAGTCTTTTTAAAGAACAGTGTCCAGGGAGCTGTAGCACGGAGCTATCACCCATTTAGTTGCACTTCAGTGCCGGGCAACACTTCGCACATGCGCAGAAGGCAAATTTTCATTTGGCCATTCTGCAGCCTTTGTTGATGCCTCTTTGGTGGTCCTGGTCCCAGGGCAAAGCAAGAGAGGGAACAGAGACCTTGGGAAGACCAGAGAGGCAGCAAGGAGGCCAGGAGATCATTTTTTGTGAGCGCGCCAATCATGCTCGAGGAATTGTGAGTCACTTCATGAATATTAATGAGGTGGCTCATGAATATGAATGAGGCTGAGCCTTTCTAGCACTGGAAAAGGTTATTAGTGCTAGTGATTGGCAGAAAAAATAAAGTTAAATGTTAAAGGGTGCACTGGTGTGCAAAAGAAAAGGGCATATTCTAGTTCTGTGGGGAAATAAATAAAAGTGTACAGGTGGGCTACAGTAAAGAAGTCAATTGGGATCTATGTGAAATGTATTGGGATTATGTATGGCTGCCTAGGGGAGTTCAGGGACGGCAGCAGCGACTGAAAGAGGTGGCTACATAGGTGTGGGGGAATAATTAAATAAAAGCTAGTGGTTTGGCTGCAGGAATTATTTAAACTTGGGGACACTGTACCAACTCTGTTGGGACTCTTTACACTGTAGTCATGTGATACCTGTCAACAACCAAAGGGCCAGGACTTTTCAGGAGGATTCTGGGGCTTCAGAAAAGATTCTTGGTGGGGGGAGGAAATACTGTGGAATATTCTTGCACCATTTTGAGCAGCCAATGAGGCATAGCAAGCCAGCAGAGCAATTGGAGAAAGGTGTGAAAAGTTAATTTGATTCAAGTAAGCGCACCAACGCCAGCTGAACAGCTGCACCTCAGGCCTGCAACTAACATCTGGGTACCCAGGAACGGAACTCGGGACATCATTCTGGAACTGGTGCCAGTGGGACTGGGTTTTGGGAACACCAGCAGCAGCCAGATAGCTAGGTAGAAGGATGGCAGCTGCATTGATTAAAATGTTTGGGTTTGAATATAAAAAGGGAAATGATTGGGGCATCGCTAATCTTTAAACACCAATCAAAATGTTTTGCGTAACCTCTATTCCATTTTTTCCCCAGTCCTAACCCTCCCCTTGTAAATAAATTATGATGTTACTGTTTCAGAAAGAGCTGCTCGAGAGCCTGATTTTGGTGAGCATGTTATTACCTGAAGTTAATGATGCAAACTGTTTAAATGTGGGGAGGTTTGAGTCTGGTAAGTCCATGGCTGGGATAACTGTTTGGGGAGGTGGGTTGGTACTACATCCCAGGGTGTTGTACTGTATAGATCAGACCCACTAAATATGTAATCTGTGTGGAGGTACCACCATTTTATTTTACCTTTTGTGAATGGACCCCACCATGTAACAGCTTATAGGAACCCAGGCCCCTTAACTGTGGTCAGGCCTGCATGGCAAGGGTACTAGCCCTCTCTAGGATGGCGCCAGAGAGGGGCTACACTTGGAAAGACCAAAGAAGAGTGAGCTACTGTAGTCCAAAATATAGGAGATAAAGGCAAGAAAAGGGTATCATTAGATGAGGACTCTAGAAAATCACGCTACAAGCAGTATTGCAAAGATGATAGTAATCAATCAAGGATTCACTTTAAGGTGACTTTCCATAAAAATGGTCATGGCACTGTACAGTATATTAAAACAGAGTAGAAGTCTGACAGATGCACCATATCACAATGTATACATACATGAGGCACAGAATAGCATCAGTGTCCAGTTCTTAATAATGCACAAAATACATACTTCCTACATTGAGGCATCATGAGTAATTTGGAATAAAAATGATCTTTCAAGAATCAATCTTCTCCATTGATTCCCACTTATGGGTCTGTCCCAGAGGTCCTAGGATCCTGTGGGAACAAATCTTTGACCAGGGGGCCAGCAGTGGCTACTGGGCATGGTGCCTGCACACTCACACATGGTGCCATGCACTAGCTAATAATCATTGCTGGCACCCTTACCAGGGTCTGTTGTGTTTTTACTACTGCTGAGTGCAACCGTGGGAGCATAACTTCAGCTTAGCACCTCTCGGATGGTATTTTTTGTTGCATCACCATCTCCTTTTCTTGTATGGTGCTATACTCATTCTCATTCTTATTCTTTTCTGTTCTTCATGCCAAAGTCCAAATCAGAAGGTGCTGTGGCCAAAAAGAAGGCAAAAAGTAACCCATTATGCATTGGTGCCTTGGTGGGAACATGATGGCTTTGGACCAGCATGAACTCTACTTGGCCTCTCATGGACCAAAGCACACACTATGTACTTCTGTGATACATGCTTCTGTGTTCACCATCGTACTTTTGAAAATTGGGCATTGGAGTAGAGTCACCCGATTCTCACCTTTTGTTGACAGGCAATGCATGCAAGCTTCAAAGGTTAAATTACTAGACCCTTAAGCACAGGATTCCCCTTGACCTCACCACACTGAGGTATTGGAGACTCTGGTGGTTGGGTCTGGTGGACAGTCGGCTCCTTCTGGGCATCCAGTTGAAAACCCTTCACAGTCTGTTTGCTTTGAGAAAAACAGATTACTGATGGCAGGGCTTCAGTTATACGCTCGATCCACACTGGTGGACACCTCAATGCCACCCCTCAGTGTGGCTTGTGTTGTTGTCACTGTTCCTAGTGATGACTCAGTGGTTAATACTAAGGATGGCCCCAAGCCTCCCCTGACACTGTTTGCTGTGCTGGGGTGGGGGGGCTAGCACCAAGGCTGTTGCTGTTGCCGGAGGTGGCTTGAAGTCTGTTCTTGACCATGGTGTCACTAGCAGTGCAGAGACGGGGATGACTCTGAACCTGGACAAGACAACAGCCAAGGTGTTGGGCCTAGGACCAGTTCTGAACATAGTGCCAACAGTGATGGTAACGTGGTGCCTGTCCCCAACTTCGGTGTCATGGAGGGTGATGGCACCGAGCCCAGTTTCGATGTTGACACAGAGCACAATGATGAGGATGACACCAAACATGTTGAAAATGAGGTTCACATCTCTGAGGAAGTTGTCCAGCCCAAATTCCGTGCCAGTGGTGGTGTCATCTCAGAGTTAGACGATGACCCAAGGCCAGGTTTCTCCACAGAGCCACTTGTTGATGTTGTGGCTGATGAGGACTAGGGTCATCCCGAGGGTCCTGTATGGCTCCAGTCTCCCAACCTTGGGATTTCTCCCCAATGGCATCAATGGGGCACTCCTTAGATGTAGGAGGATTCCCTTCAGGAGGCTCTAGTAGGCTCTCCACTTGGGTGAGGCCTCCTCTGGAATTCCACAGATGAGGCCAAAGCCCTCTAGACCAGGGGTCTCAAGCTCTCCTAGAAGAGCCTTACCATTTCTTCAAGAGAGTGCCCTTGTTAAGAGGACCCTCAGGGCTACTACGGTGACATCAGCACCATGCATGGCTCAGTGCCATAGAGGATTGGCATAGGGAGCCAGGGCTTCATTCAGGCCCTTCTCCCCAAAGCTGACCAGACCTGTAGGCAGTGCTTCATTTCCATACATGGCCTTCTCAGAGGACAGTGAGTCATTACTCCCTGCGAGTATGTCCTGTACTAGCAGTTTTTGATGGATTATTCTGCAGGTGCTTAACCTCCAGGCTTTTACCAGCCACAGTCTGGCAGCACTGCCATTGTGACTCCTTGTATTGACAGAGTTAGCCTTCCTCCATGGCCTGGAGCCATGGAGGAAGCATACAGGACCTTGTGGAGGCATCCCTCTGCCAATCTTTTTATCCCCAATGACCTCCCCATGCGGTATCATGGTCCCAGAGGTTCTGCAGGTGTTGTACTTCAGCCCACGTTAGGGCTTCAAGTACTGTAGACTCCATTGTTGCTGCAGAGCCCCTCGCATGATCAAACTTTAGAAGTAGATTCTTCCTTTTCAGATGCATTGGGAAGGGTGGTTTTTACCTCACTTCGGACCCTTACGTGTGTCTGCACAACAGGCCCATATGGCGATTAACAGTTGTTGCCTATGGTTGCAGCTGCCCAGTCTTCTGCCTGCACTGACACAAAGCAAAGAAGTCTGGCAAGGCATCAGCCTTTCCACCTGAGGTCTGCACAGCACCTGGCAAGGGCATCTTATAATGCCAGCAAGGTGGCCTCCAGACTGGTGGGAACTGCAATCTGCATTTGATAGGCAGCATGACTTCGCCTATCCCAACTAGAACCTTTGGGCCACTGTATGGTGCTCAACTCGCATTTCCAGGGGCTAACCTTTTCTTCCCTAGGGTCAGGTGGGTACTTTCATGGAACCTCCCATTTCCTGTGCCACAGGAGCCCCTGCCTGGCCCTGACCAGTTCCAACTGTCACTAGACCTATAAGGAGTCCCAGCCCTCAGGTGTTCTCTCCCACGCAGATGACTGAGGGTACACATATACCCTCATGGTAAGCCATCTTCTCCCTCAAGAAAGGGAAGCTTGGCACTTTGACCCATAAGTTGAAATCAGTAGAGAGGACTGATTCAGGGAAGACAGAAAAATTATGTACTTACAATAACTGGATATGTTCCTAAACATCTTCTCCATTGATTTCCACTTTTGTCCACCATCCCCCTTTCTTGCAAGCAAGGGCCTCCGGGCAGCTTGCCCTGTAGTATGTACCACTGGTGAGGCTTTTGTTTTGTGAATACCTCTCCTCACTCCTCCTCACCCCGATGGGGCGGTTAATGATAATAATTAAAAAAATTGGCTGGGACTCAATATTAGGGTTCCCAGTCTCCCCAAAAAAAAAAAAAAAACTAACCTTAGGTGAGGACACTCTGCCAGGGTCTCCATATCACCCCCCAAAAAAAAAATTACCCCTTTCTATACCCTACTGTTTTTTATCCTGCCTGGGATATATCTCCTCTATCCAGGTATATCCCCATTAGTTGCTAAATGCAACCTGTACCACTGGGTGCCATCCAATTTAAACTCCACTTGACAGTAGCCCTAGCTATGGATGGGTGCTTGGCCCTAGACAGGGTCAACTTGAGCTAGCCTTGGTGCAGAGTACATCCCTGTTGCTTGCAGGAGGAGGCAGGTTAACCCTTTACTTAGTTTTCTCCTGGCTATGCCAGGCAATCCTTTCACTTCCTGGTTGGCATGATTTTTCCCTTAAAAGTATTCTGGCTGTCATATTCAGCAGACTCAGTGGTAACTGTGGAGATGGTTACATCTTTATTCCTTTTGGGCTGAACAGCCCTACAATGCCAAGTGCACCAGTTGTCTGCCACATCCTCTCTTCGGGTGAGGGAGGGCATACTGACTGGTGATATGCTGATTGCTTCTCGGGAATCTGTTACAGCTCCTTGGTGTGGCACACTTCTGCCATCTCGGTTGCAAAGGGCTCTCATTTTTTGAATACCCATTATTTCTGAGTCCGCCAGACCCCACATGTGTACATGATGCTGCCTTATTCCCACTACCCTTTCCAGTCTTCTCTTGCTGCCTGCCTGGTTGTGGTGATTTGCGGCTCAAGCTCCATAACCCATACTACCTACCTGTGCCACCATAGTGTGTCCCTGTTCTTCTATCTAGAAGTTGGTAGTCAAGTTATTATTTTGTTGTTTCTTTATGTTTCTTATACTGTTGCTCTATTACTTTGGGCCTGTGAGTTTTCTCAGCCCCCTCTTAATGTTTTCACACTTTGTTTTTCTGCTGGCAAACAGAACTGAGGTTGGTGAGGGAGCTGGCAATGGTTGTCGTCTAGTGCGAGGCACCATGTGGGATTGTACAGGCACCCTTCCCAGTAGCCATTGTTGGCCCCCTGGCAGTTGTCCCTGGGGTGTCATGGTGCACCTGGCCCAGATCTATAAGTGGTAACCACTGGAGAAGATACTCTGGAAGATCTCCAGTTATAGTAATTACACAACTTTTCTTTTTTAGCGGAGAATAAAATTCAATTGTTGAGGCTGCTGATGCAATGTACTCTGGTAAGGAGTTCCATAATGTAGCTGCCCTGACACTAAAGGAACAATCTCCTATTGTCTTTATTCTAACTTTTGAGACTGAAAAAGGTGATGATTTGCAGAATGAAGACCATGAATAAAAAGATTAACCTAGACTAGCTCCTTTTAAGTCACCAGGACCTGTGTCATGTGAATATTTATGTCAGCAAGAGAATTTAACAATTCATTCTTCTACAAGGAGCCAGTCAAGTTGTACTAAAGTATGACAGATGTGATCAAATGTTTTTGTTCCAGTTAGAGTGTGAGTAGCCAAATTTCTAACCAGTTGTAACTTATTGATGGAGTTGTTAATAAGACCAGACAAAATGTCATTGCTATACACTAGTTCAGCCTGCTGAATACCGAAGAGAGTGCATCAGCATTTTCTCTGTATCCCAAGTGTGATATTTACAAATTTATGCAATGCTTTTAAGATGATCAGTTACCTTTCAAAGTGCATTTATATGGCCCTTAAAGGATAACATAGGATCTAGGGGTCCCAAATTGAAAGCCCTCAGTGTGCACTGCACATACAGGAATGCTGCACAGCGTATAGCCATGGCTGGCGTGGGTTGATAGACAGTCAGTTTGCTGCAACTGGAGCACTAACTGTCTGAATGTGGGGCCATACTGGCACTGCGCATAGTGACTATGTGCTGCACTGACACAGCCCATTGCTGAATATGTCCCACAGGGGATCCCACCTGAGAGGGTGCAGCCCAAACAGGATGGCACGAGGGTTCCTGTGGGCCGTACTCAGCCCTAGCATGCTGATGAGCCTTTTTAGCATGTGAGGCACTAAGGGTCCATTTGCATGTCCGTTATTGGATCATTGGTATGCCTTGCAGCTCCAGGGGACCAATCCTGCCTGTCTGTCACAATAATACCTGGCTGTCTAATGGTCCCCCAACCCCCAATCGGCCATTTTGTATTATTCCAAATACACCCTGATGGTCCGCCCCCTGCCCGATTGTCCATTCTGTATTATTCCCAATGTACCCTGACAGTGTAGTGGCCCCCCCCAATGCAATCACCTGTTCTGTGTTATTCCCAATACATCCTGGTAGTCTAGTGTATCCCCTTCCCACTCACCCACTTCTAACTCCTCACCCTGCACTCCACTCACCCTGAACACCATACAGTAGCATCTGTGATGATGATGATGGTGACCAGCACAGCCCTCAGCCCACCTCCATGGGCAGCTTCCGTCTGTCAGCGAGTGATCGCGAGGCTGTACCAAATCTGCAGGTCTGTAGGAAAGTTAGAGATGAGGCTGGGGGTGCCACTGGATATGACCAGAGTGAGAAAAAGCTGTATTTGATATGACTGCCCCAACACAAACCCGTTCTGCCTTTTGCCTGGAAGCCAGTGTGTTTGACATTCCTTAGTCAAATTAGGTATCCCAGGTGAACATCTGTCCAATAATTTTTTTTTCACATGCTATAATGTGAATATTGGATATTGTGCAAACAGTACATACTAATTCCTGTTCTATTGTGCTATCAGTACAATGATGCACTGTAGTAACACAAAGTACCTGTTTACATGGGGCTGTGTGTGGGTCAGTTCCTGTTCTACTGTGCTGTCAGTACAGTTATGTACTGTAGTACCACAAAGTACCTGTTTACATAGGGCTATGTGTGAGTCAGTTCCTGTCATACTGTGCTATCAGTACAGTGATTTATTGTAGTTCCACAAAGTACCTGTTTACATGGGGCTATGTGTGGGTCAGTTCCTGTTCTACTGTGCTTCAGTACAGTGATATACTGTAGTTCCACAAAGTACCTGTTTACATGGGGCTATGTGTGGGTCGGTTCCTGTTCTACTGTGCTATCAGTGCAGTGATGTACTGTAGTACCACAAAGTACCTGTTTACATGGGGCTATGTGTGGGTCAGTTCCTGTTCTACCGTGCTATCAGTACAGTGATATGCTTTTGTTCTACAAAGGACCTCTTTACATGGGACTATGTGTGGGTCAGTTTCTGTCTAATTGGCTATCAGTACAGTGATGTAGTTACACAAAGTACCTGTTTACATGTGGTTTTGCATGGCTCTTTCATCGAGGAGTTTCAAGCCTCCACATAATGCAAGGAGCAAAGGTTTAACTTTATAAGACAGGATATGAGGTGATGAGATGTGGCCCAGTATTTAGCAGTTGAAATTTGGTCCAGAAAGAGTAAGGGGATGCACATAGAGGGGGAAACTCCTGGAACAGTGTACTCTATTAATTGGATGCTGGTAGAGAACAGAGGAGGAAGAAGACTTGGGAGTGGTGATGAGATGGATTACTGGAAGAAGGAGGGGGGAGATTTTGCCTCTGTATAACTTACTGGTGAGACCACATATGGAATATTGTGCCTAGTTCTGGGGCCCACACCTAAAGGAGGTCAGGGACAGATTAGAGACAAAACAACAAAGAGTTACTGAGATGATCCATGGTCAGCATGCCATGGTGTATGATGACGGACAAAAGTGTGTCAACATGTATTCATAGGAGGGCAGAAGGTTCGGGAACATGATAGAAACTTTCAGATTCATAAAAGGATTCAACAGAGTGGACACTGGAAGTCTGTTCAAACTACGAAACAGTGTTTGGAGGCATGCACTCAAGCTGGAGAGGGGAAAGGTTTGAAAAAGACGTTAGGAAGTACTGTGTAACATCCCTTTTACTGGCCACCTCTACCATATGCCCAGGGAAGAGGAGGGGGTGGGCAGTAATCCTACAATGAATTCCCATGTCTAGGGATGTACAGGTAGAACGTCTTGCCGGGAGTCACCCTCTGTTAGTTCTCCTGGTCTGGCATCTTCACACCCGGTAAGCATGATCACTATCTGTAAATGTCTGTGTGTCACCCCAGTGTCACTGCTCCGGCCATGATACATTGTGCCTCTCACAAGGAGACCACCTGCCTCTTTTTGTTCCACTTGGTCTTTGCCACATTGCTGTTTTACAGTGCCTGCCTGCTATTTTCAGAACCTCGAAGTGGTTCCCAGATCTTGGCCATTACTTTTTTGCCATTGACTCCGAGGGTAAATGGAATGAACCTTGGCTGGACAAATAATGGTTTTCGTAATACACCACACTTTGCACACAGCAATCCCATAAAGGCAGCTTCGGATGGAAATAATTTACTTTATCTGTAACTTCATTATTTGGGTTGCTGTCAGTTACATTGCTCTGGTACCCTTCTTTAGAAACAGATGAACAAAGTAGATGATTTGATAGCTGTTATCGGACCAACAAGAAATTTCAGAACACAAGCTTTCAGGCCTCACAGTGCCCTTCTTCAGGGCACACGGTACACGGAGCATGGCACTTAAGACTTTAACTTGCTTGCAGAGCAACAAGCATTTATTTACACTGACATAGTACACTAACTATTTCATGACAGGATTACACCGCTGGATCCCCAACCGAAACCTCACCAAGAGCCTAGCCATACTCGGTATCTTGACTGTATGTACAAGTCCCAAACAAGCCAGATATTGGTACATTTTAGCAGCACGTGAACATTTACTTACTGTCTTAGAAAAGTCATGGATCCCCCTTTGAGCTAGGTGTCATATATTTAAACTGTAAAACCATGACTTAATTTATTTGCATTAAGCATTGCAATTACATTAAGCACTGTACCTATCAGGAAATCACTCTGACACAGAGCTTTACAATTTAGACAGGAAGTTGCTTGGAAAAACTTCAAACATTCATCTATAGGCAGGTGACTAGAACTTGAAGTAATAATGGTGAGCCTGCAACTAGCATCTGACCACAGCTCCTGTTTGGGTTCAGAATCAATCAGCATTAAATCAGTTATCACATTCAGCAGAATATGGACATGGAGGAAGGGAGATAGGAACTCTGGGAGGATCTGGACTAACTTTAGAAATAGTCTGGAATCTGGCAGTTGGGATTTAATGCCAGGAAGTGCAAGGTCATGCACCTGGCAGATAGGAACCCAGGGACCACTGTCTGGGGGTTACAGGTGTCCAGCTCAAAGGATGAAAAGGATCTAGAGGTGACATGAAATGATCTGTGCTGTGTTGTAAAGTGGCAGCCAAAGCAAACAAAATGCTGGGATGCATCTCCAGGTGACTCGCCTCCAGGAGAGAGGAAGTCATTCTGCCCTTGTACAGGTCATTGGTTAGGCCACACTTGCAGTACTGTGTGCAGTTCTGGTGCCCTTATTTGAAGAAGAACATAAAGCTACTTGAGGGGATCCATCGTAGGGTGATTAAGATGAACCAGGGCATGGAAGACAAACCATATGATGAGAGGTTAAGGGAGCTTAATACGTTTTACTCGGAGGACAGAAGGGAAAGGGGGATATAATAGAAACCTTAAAGTATCTAAAGGGTATAAACAGGGCAGGAGTGGAGGGCATTTTCAATTTAAAAAGGGAGCGGACCACTAGGGGCCACAGTCTGAAACTTGTGGGGGGCAGATTGAAAAAAGAAATGAGGAGGCACTTTTTCATGGAAAGGGTGGTGTTAAAGTAGACTGAACTGCCTGAGGAGGTGGTATCTTTCAAAACAGTGGAAAGTTTCAAGGGGGGGGTGGTACAGGATAAAAGGAAAGTGGCAACAAGAGGGAGGAGTGCAGATCCAGCCAGGAATGTTGCAGTACAAAATATCGTGGCACACAAAAAAGTAGGCAAAACATCGCCATCTGCAGTGTCAGCGTGTAATAACATCACCAACCTAAACCTCGTGGGCAGTACAATGTATAACTAGCCCTGGTGACAAGAGAGTTCCCCATCCCACCCCCGAATGGTGGCCACAGTAACAGTAATGGTAGCCAGTCCTAGTGTGATGGCCAGTCCCCCCAAGCCACTGCCGCTGATTGCACACTTGCATCCCACAACACAAAGCATGCGTTATATCCTGGTGTCTAGTAGACCCCCACCACTTACCAGGTAGATCACCACCACCCGCACCCCCAACACACCTGACAATGCGGGCAGCCAGCACAGCCCTCCACTCACTGCATGCCAGCTGCCCAGACTGAACTGAATGAATAAGGTGCAGTATACACGCTCTTTTATTCAGTTCGGTCGAGTGTTCGTCGGTGGTGAGTGGAGGCAGGCTCTTACCCATTGGTGGGGTGTGTTGGGTGCAGGATGGTGGGATCTACTGTCGGGTAGGATCCACTAGCCACCAGGGATATAATGCAATGCACTGTGTCATGGGATGCAGGTGTGCGATCGGCGGCAGCTTGGGGAAGGGGACTGGCCATCACTCTGGGGCTGGCTGCTGTTACTGTTCCTGGGGCCACCATTTGGTGGGTGGGATGGGGGACTTGCTAGTCACCAGGGCTAGTTATACATTGTACTGCCCACAAGGTTTGAGTCAGCAACGTTATTACATGGCGACATTGCAGGTGGAGATGTTTTGCCTGATTTGTTGTGTGCCACGATATTTTGCACTGCAAAGTTCCTGGCCAGATCTGGAAGGGGATGGGGGAAGGGAAGGGGGAAAGGATCGCTTTTGGAGGCAAGTGGAGGGTGGGGTAGCTTCAGTAAAATAGACTGAGCTGCACAATCGAGCAGACTTGATAGACCACTTAGGCCTTTATCTGCTGGCAATATTCGTATGTTCATATAATATTGCATAATCCCAGTTATGTACAGCCCCTTGACCAGCCAGTCATGATTTTGATTCTCGGTAGCAGGATAATTACATTTCAATATATTAACAGTTGGCATATATCAGATAGTTGTCAAAGATGCAAAACTAATGAAAAAACATTATTGCATATGTTTATGATGTGCCCAGAGTTACAAAATGTCTGGCAAAAAATTCCGGAACTTATACAGCAGATCATTGGACTGTATTTTACATTTGATCTTGGAATCATCCTTCTTTATCTTCTGGACAGATTTACTGTTCCTCAACAGTTTCATGATTTGCTTAAGCTGCTTCTGATTAATGCAAAAAAATGTATTCTTTAACATTGGAAAGACACAAAACCACCAAGTTTTGAAGCATTCTTGAATCTTATGACTGAATGCTTTTAAATCGGAGAGGTTACATTGTTGTTGTATTAATGATACTAACAGATTTGAGGTACTCTGGGCACCCTTTCTTGACAAATTAAACTCAAGGGGCATATAGCTCTGGAGTTTGAGACATGTGGGGCACCTTTCCTTTTTTCTTTATCCACTATTTATTTTCTTTTTGTCCCTGGCCACCCCCTAGGATGAGTTATGATGGATATCTTTGTTTTAGAAGGGAGCTAATACTGGCAGCTTTCCCTTTATTATGTTGAAACAAGATTCTGAACCACCCCAACAAAAAAACATATTAATGGTTGGCATAATGACATTTTTTTTTCATCTGGTCAGTTTCTTCAGTAACATTTTTCCCATCTGGTCAGTTACTTTGTTGATGCTTTTCTTACATGTCCAGGTACTTCTGTGACACTTTTCCCATATGGTTAGTTACTGGAGTGACTCTTTTCCCATATGGTGAGTTACTTCGGTGACAATTTTGTCATATTGTCTGCAACTTTGACACTTTTTTTCTGTGGTCAGTTACTTTGGTGACACTTTTGCCACATGGTCAGTTACAGCAGTGACACTACAGAAGTTAAGGAGATGCATAGCTCAACTATGAACATCCATTTAAATCCATGGGATCGGAGGCTCCCAAAATGACTTTAAGATTTGCTTTTGTGCATCTGTGGGATGCTCTATTTCTCTTTTCATATGTATTCAAAATGTGCAAGTACCATATTTCTCTCAATAAAAAAACCTGAGGTTGGTGAAAAGCTGTCTTTTTAACCCTGTGCCCTTTTGAACTGTAGCCCCCCAACTTGCTTGCATGTTCCAAGACCCATGTGAGCAGCTATCAGAGAAGAAGAAAGAAATGAAGGAAAAGAGAAAGTCCAAAGGTAGTAAAAAGGAGATGTCAAAGAAACAAAAGGAAGACAAACCACTGGACAGCAGGCTAGACAAGGCGGGGGAAGAGGAGCAGAGATCAAAGATGAAGACAAGGACAAAGAAGCCAAAGGCCAAAGCTGGTAAGGATATAGATATACAGTAATAATGACTGAGGTTATGGAGGACTGGTCTTCCTCCGATTCAGCCTGTACACTGTTACCAGCTTTCTCAAACCTTCAGATGCCTACAAGAGTACTTTAAGAGCTGTCATTCTTTGGCATTGACACTGTCTTGGGGTATTTCTTGGTGTCGGTACCTCCAGAGCCACTGTTACATGTACAACTCTCCTTGTCAAAGGGCAAACGACCCACCAGTCTTTGTCATAGCTAAGAGCACCTTACTTAAACAAAATATTGTAAGAGTGGCTTTCTCTTTAGAGGTAAAAACACAATTTTTTGTCAGTTATGAAACAATTATCTGTACCTTAAAGGACTCTCTCACAAAAGCATGTCCTATATAAAAAAATATTTTAATACATCTAGATATTTAGGCATATAATACAGGAGACTATACAATGACTATGGGGAACAGTAACTCTTCAGAGAAGAAAAGAAAATGTTTTGAACAGTAGGTAACACATAGAAAATGTTTTGAACAGTAGGTAATGCACAGAAAACGACTATATCACTCTTCTCTTTCTCTAGTCTCTCTCAAGGCTACCAATGGGGAAGGGATGGGGCAGACTGTATGGGCCATTGGGGTCCTTTTCTGCCAACAGATTTCTATGTTTCTATTAAGCAAAGCAGAATAGCTTAGCACACATGACCTCTAGGTGAATTAGGACAGACTTGAAACTTAGATATTAACTATTGTGATTCCCAAACCTAACTTTTTTTAGGTAAGTCCTCAAAATCATTCAGTCGCTAGCCACCCATGGCACATCATCCAGTATGTCACTCTGACGACATAGATTCTACACCTCTTTTGTGTCTTGGAAAACCTTCCATCTTGAAAACTGGTACAGACTGGAATCTTGGGTTTTTGTGGATTCAGAAACCTTCACATTGCTCTGAGCCCTGTCTGCCCCAGCAGGGTTGGCTGCATCAGTCATTAGCTAGGAGCACTTTCTTGACATGAAGAGACACTTCTTTCCTTTGACGGTCTCCCATGAACTGTCGAGGGGTTCCGTGATGGTCCAGGTCAATATAGAGGTACTAATTGTCTTCAGAGACAGTTGGTTTGTTTATGGTAACAATCTTAACGTTCCCCAGGAATATCTGCCCTTTCAACTGAAAAATTCTAAAAGAACCCATGCAGAAAAATTAAGTTAAAAAATACAGTAACATATACACCGGCAGTTCACTCTTTGTGTGACTCCCATGTTAGTTTCTCATAGCACCTCTCCTCCTTAAAAAAACAAAACAGAAAGGATGCTAGCTATTGTCTGGGTAGTCTATCCGTGTTGCCATGTTGAGACCCTCTGTGGTGCTTAATATCCATATTGTAGGACTGTAGCTTCTGCAAAGCCCAGACAGTACGTAGGCACTCCTTCTCTATTGTGGTGTAGACCTCCTCTTTAGGCAGCAGTTTTCTCCTCAGGTACCCGACTGGGTGTTCCTCGCCAGAGTGCATAAACTGATTCAGAACAGCACTTAGCCCATGATCTGATGCATCTGTGTGCACAATAAACTTAAGAAAATATAGTTCAAGCTGTCAAGCACAGGTGCCCTACACAATGCCTCCTTCAGCTGGTGGGTTGTAGTTACAGGTTTCCATCCACTGAACCTCTTCCACCATTTTCTTCCTAATGAGATCAGACTGGGGTTTGGGCATGCTGCTGAAAGTTGACACAGCCTTACAGTAGTACCCTGCCATCCCTAGAAATGCCTGCACTTTTCTCTTGGTGGTGGGTGTGACATATTCCTGGATGGCCTCAATTTTCACTGTTTCAGGCTGGATGTAGAACCATTCCTCACCCTATGCCCAGGGAATGACACTTCAGCCATTCCTATCTGACACTTCTGTGCCTTGAATGTCAGCTCAGGTACCTGCAGTTGGCAGAAGACCTCAGTAACATTCCTTACGGGATCCTCCCAAGTCTGGCAGTAGATGACAGTGTCATCCATATATGCCTGGGTGAAGTCTCCTTTCCCATTCAAAATGTAGACCATGAGTTATTGTAAGGTGGCTGGCGCATTCTTCATGGCATAACCTGAACTCAAATAATTGAAACAGTGTGAGAAAGGCTTACCTGTCTCTGGCTTTGGGGGTTGGGGTGCCTGCCAATAGACCTTTGTTAGGTCTATTGTAGACAGGTTAAGTGCTCCCCATAAGCTCCCCAAAACCTCATCCATCTTGGGCATGGAGTAGGTGTCCGACTCCATGCAACCATTGAGCTTCAGTAGTCAATTCAGAACCTGATGGTCCCATCCTTTTGGGAGATCATCACCAGTAGGGACGTCCTGGGACTGTTGGACTCCTGGATTACCCAGAGAGCCAGCATTTCCTTGATCTCCCCCTCTACGGCATGTCTTACTCCTTCTGGGACCTGTAGGGTGGCTTTCTCAGTGGGTCTTAAGACCATGTATCCATGTGGTGCTCTGCCAGTGTTTTATACCCTGGCTTCTATGTGAACATTTCACCAAATGTATGCAGCACTGCATGGATTTCAGCAGCTTGGGCCTGTACCATCCACTCTGAGATGATGACAGCATCCACCGAGGATTCTTCCTTAATCTCTCCCAGGATATCCGCCAGTGAATCTGTTGCTGTCTCCTCCTCCAGATAGTGGCACAGAGCCAAGACCATCTCATCCCAGTTATGGTAGGGCTTCATCATATAATCCTTTCCAAAGCTGACTCTTTTCCCATCTGGTAAATTTGCTTTGACACTTTTCTTATATGGCCAGTTATAATGGTGACACTTTTTCCATATGGTAATTTACTTTGGTGACACTTTTCCCATATGGTCAGTTACTTGAATGACACTTTTCCAATATGGTCAGTTATTTCAGTGACACTTTGCCCTATGATCGGTTACTGTGGTGTCACTTGTCCCATATGGTGAGTTACTTACATGACACTTTTTTTTCATGTAGTCAGTTACTTTCATGGTACTTCTTCCATACAGTCACTTTAGTGATGTTTTCTATATGATCTGTTACTTTTGTGATCTTTTTAAAGCATGGTCAGTTATGTCTGTGACACTTTTCCTATATGGTCAGTTCCATCAGTGACACTTTTGCCATACAGTCGGTTACTTCAATGACACTTTTGCCAAATGGTCAGGTACTTCAGTGACACATTTTCTATATGATCAGTTACTTTTGTGACCCTTTTCTGATATGGTCAATTATGTTAATGGCACTTTTTCTATATAGACAGTTACTTCAATGACACATTTTCCATATGGTAAGTTACTTTAGTGATACATTTCCCATTTTCCATATGGTCAGTTACTTCAGTGACATTTCCCCATATAGTCAGTTACTTCAGTGACACTCTTCCCATATGGTCAGTTACCTCAGTTACTCTTTTCCAATATAATCAGTTACTTCAGTGATCATTTTCCCTTGTGGTCAGGTCAGCTGCTTTGGTGACCCTTTTCCCATATGGTCTGTTACTTCAGTGATCCTTTTCACATATGGTCAGTAACTTTGTGACCATTTTCCCATTTGACCTGTTACTTTGGTGACACTTTTTCCATATGGTCTGTTACTTCAGTAACACTTTTTTCATGTTGTCCATTACTTTGACACTTTTGCCATACGATAAATTACTTCTGTGACACTTCTGCCATATGATAAGTTACTTCAGTGATCCTTTTCCCATGTGATCAGTTACTTTGTTGATACTTTTCCCATGTGGTCATTTACTTTTGTGACACTTTTCCTAGATGGTCAGTTGCTTTGGTGTCACTTTTCCCATATGGTCGGTTAGTACGGTGACACTTATCTCATACAGTCAGTTGAGTTGGGGACATTTTTTCCATATGGTCATTTACTTTGGTGATGGTACAGGAGTTTAGAAGATGCAAAGTTTAACTATGAACATCCATTTAAATCTGTGGTATCAGAGACTCCTGAAATGACTACGATTTGCTTTTGTGGGTATGCGGAATGTTCTATTTCTCTTTGTGTTTGTATTCAAAATATGCAAATTCCATGTTTCTGTCAATAAAAAAAGCAGATGTTGGTGAAAACTGTCTTTTTAACCCTGTGCACTTTTGAACTTTAGTTCCCCAACTTTCTTACATGTTCCAAGATCCACGTGAGTCACGAGCAGAGAAGAAGAGAGAAATGAAGGAAAAGGAAAAGTCCAAATATAGCAAGAAGGAGATGTCAGAGAGACGAAAAGAGAACAAACCACTGTACAGCAGGCTACAAAAGGTGGAGGAAGAGGAGCAGAGATCAAAGATGAAGACAAGGACAAAGCAGCCAAAGGCCAAAGCAGGTGAGGATAGAGATATACAGTAATAATGACTGAGGTTATGGTAGACTGGTCTTCCTCAGACTCAACCTGTACACTGTCACCAGCTTTCTCAACCCTTCAGATATCTGCAAGGGTCCTTCAGTAGGTGCCATTATTTGGCATAGGCACTCTCTTAGCATATCTCTAGGTCTTGCTACCTCCAGGGCCACTGCTTGTACATTACAGCACACCTTGTCAAAGGGCAAATAACCCACTTTATTTGTTATAGTTGAAAGCACCTTACTTTAGAAACAAAATATGGTAACAGTGGCCTTCTCTTCAGGGGTGAAAACACATTTTTTTATTAGCTATAAACCAGTTATCTGTACCTCAAAGGACTCTGTCATAGAAGCATGAAGTATATAGAAAGATAATATTTTAATATGTCAGGATATTTACACATATAATACAGGAATACTACATAAAGACTATGGGGGACAGTAACTCTAAAGAGATAAAAAGAAAATGTTTTGAACAGTGGGTAACACACAGAAGAACCTGTCTCCATCTTCTCACTCTCTCTCTTTTGAGCAAAGTAGACTAACCTAGCACACACAGCAGCTTGGTGAATTAGGACAGACTCGAAACTTAGATGTTAGATGTTTTTGGTTTTTGTTTCTGTGTTGTTATAGATGACTAGACATGCTATTTATACTCCTATGCAGTAATGCAGTTTAGTGACATCCGTAATTGAACTGCTTTAAATGACGTGCACTGCTATTTTTATGTGTTGTTATATTTAACCAGAACTGCTAGTTATACTCTTACACATCAATACAGTTTAGTGATTTAATCAGTTGAACTGCTTTAATGTCTTGTACTGCAAGCTGCTAGCTTGTGGTGCATAGTCACCACAACTGTTACTTAATTTCTCTCCAACTAACAGTCTAATGCAACTTGAGCTTCAATAATTGTCATGTACTTTGCTAGTGTTCAGCTGGGCTTCTAGCCAATTAACACAATATTCTTGCTTCCTGCTCAGGTACACTCCTGGGTGTTCCTCACCTGAGCATGCAACCTGACTCAGAACCATACCTTCCCCATGATAATATGCATGTAAATGCGCAATAAACTTAACAGAATAATCTGGACTGTTGAGCACAGGTGCCCTACCCAATGACTCCTTCTGCTGGTAGACCATGGTATCACAGTTTTCCATCCACTAAACCTTTTCCTGCATTTTCTTCCTGGTGAGATTGGACAGGGGTTTGGTCATGCTGCTGAAATGTGGCACAATCTTACAGTAATACCATGCCATCCCTAAAAATGCCTGTCATTTTTTCTTGGTTGTGGGTGTGGCCCATCCCTGTGTGGCTTCAATTTTCACTGACTCAGGATGAATTTATACCCACAACCCACCCTATGTCCAGGGAATTACACTTTTGCCATTGCTGTCTGGCACTTCTATACCTCGACTATCAGCTCAGTAGCCTGTAGCTGGCAGAACACCTCAGTAACGTTCCTTATGGGATCCTCCCAAGTCTGGCTGTAGATGGTGATGCCATCTGTGTATGCCTGGGCAAAGTCTCCAACTCCATTCAGAATGCAGACCATGAGTCATTGAAGGTGGCTGGCACATTCTTCATGCCAAATGGTATAACCCTGAACTCAAATAATTGCGACAGCACCAGTAGGGATGCCTAGGGACTATTGGACTCCTGGATCACCCAGAAAGCCAGGATCTTCCCCTCTATGGCTTGTTTACTTCTTCTGGAACTCTGAATGGTGACTGTCTCAGTGGGTCTTGCCAGTTTGATTTACCCAGAACTTCAAAGTGAACATTCCATCAAAGGTATGCAGCACCCCACACATTTCAGCAGCTTGGGCCTATGCCATCCACTCCAAGAGGGTGACAGCATTTGCTGAGGATTCTCCCTTAACCTCCCCCAGGAGATCCACCAGTGACTCTGCTTCTGTCTTCTTCTCCTCCAGATAGCAGCACAAAGCCAGGATCATCTCATCCTCGTTATGGTAGGGCTTCATCATAAAGTCAGTTACAACAGTGACTGTTTTCCATTCTGGTAAATTACTTTGACACTTTTCTTATATGGTCAGTTACAATGCTGACACTTTTTCAATATGGTAATTTACTTTGGTGACACTTTTCCCATATGGTCGGTCACTTTAATGATAAATTTCCATATGATCAGTTACTTTGGTGTCACTTTTCCCATATGGTTCATTTCTTTGGTGACACTTTTCCCATATGATCAGTTGCTTCTGTGGCACTTTTCCATATGGTCAGTTACTGTGGTGTCACTTTTACCATATGGTCAGTTACTTTGGTGACACTTTTCCCATATGATCAGTTACTTACATGACACTTTTTCCATGTAGTCACTTATATTATACTTTTCCATGTAGTGAGTTACTTCAATTACACTTTTCCAATATGGTCCACAAATTCAGTGATACATTTCCCATATGGTCAGTTACTTTGGTGACACTTTTCCCATATGGTCAGTTACTTGCATGAAACTCTTTCCATATAGTTAGTTATTTTGGTGACATGCTTCCCATTTGTTCAGATACCTATGTGACCCTTTTCCAGTATGGTTAGTAACTTCATGACCATTTTCCCATTTGGCCAGAAACTTTGGTGACACTTTTTTCCATATGGTCTATTACTTTAGTAACAGTTTTTTCATGTAGTCAGTTACTTTGGTGACACTTTTCACGCACTGTACATTACTTGGTGACACTTTTACCTTATGACCAGTTACTTCTGGGACACTTTATCCATATTGTCATTTACTTTGGTGAAATTTTTCCTATGTTGTCAGTTACTTTGGTGTCACTTTTACCATATGGTCTGTAACTTCAACACTTTTCTCATATGGTCGGTTTCTTTGGGGCACTTTTGCTATGTGGTCAGTTATTTTGGTGACAGTATTGCCACATTGCCAGTTACAGTAATGACACTGCAGAAGTTAAGGAGATGCAAAGCTTGACAACGAACATCCATTTAAAACTATTGGATCAAAGACTCCTGAAATGATAAGATTTGCTTTTGTGGGTATGTAGGATGCTCTAGTTCTCTTTATGTTTGTATTCAAAATGTACAAATATTGCATTTCTGTCAATAAAAAGCAGACGTCAATGAAAAACTGTCTTTTTAACCCTGTGCCTTTTTGAACTTTAGCCCCCCAACTTGCTTGCATGTTCCAAGATCCATGTGAACTGCCATCAGAGAAGAAGAAGAAAGAAATGAAGGGAAAGAGAAAGACCAAAGGTTGTAAAAACGAGATGTCAGAGACACGAAAGGAGGACAAACCACTGGACAGCAAGCTACAAAAGGTGGAGGAAGAGGAGCAGAGATCAAAGATGAAGTCAGGGAGAAAGTTGACAAAGGCTAAAGCAGGTGAGGATATAGATATACAGAAATAATGATTGAGGTTGTGGCAGACTAGTCTTCCCCAGACTCAGCTTCTACACTGTTACCAGCTTTCTCAACCCTTCAAATGCCTACAAGGGTAGCTGCCATTTTTTGGCATAGATACTGTCTTGGTTTATCTCTATGTCTCAGTACCTCCAGAGCCACTGCTCACACAGTACAATGCTCCTTAAAAGAGCAAACTTCCCAACCATCTTTCTCATAGCTGAGAGCACCTTACTTTAGAAATAACATTTGGTAATAATGGAATTCTCTTCAGAGGTGAAAACACATTGTTTTTATCAGTTATAAACCAGTTACCTGTACCTCAAAAGACTTTGAGCCTTGGTTAGCCATTACCTCTCCTTTTTTTTCTTCTCCATCCCCCAATCCCTTGCACTTTCCTGCCACCCTTCCTCTGCTGCTATCTCTGTTATCTGACTCCCCCTTCCTACCTATTTTACTTATTTGCTGGTTGTGGTTGCTGATGGTACCCACACTTGAACATAGTTAGGTATTGCAAAATATGAAAAAGAGGAATTCAGCTCACCAGTGGTACAAACTGACCACAACACTAGGTCCCAATAAAAAAGTCATTTATTACCATACAAATGATAAAAACTGACAAACCAATATGGATTACTCAACAAGCAAGCAAGCAAGTGCGCCCCCTCAATGGGCGTGGTCGACGTTTTGGAAAAAGTGTCAGAGCGACATGAAAGCGTCGGCCATGCTCATGAAGTGCAGTTGCTGCTTCGAAGTAATCCATATTGGTTTGTCAGTTTTATAATTTATATGGTAATAAATGACTATTTATTGGGACCTAGTGTTGTGGTCTGTTTGCACCACTGGTGAGCTGAATTCCTTTTTTTCATATTTTGCAGTGCTGCATATCTGTATTTTGGCTCCCAGGCAAGTGCTGGAGCCGCTGATTCTCATTTCGGATAGTTAGGTATTGTTTATGCACTGTTGTGTGAGTATGTCTCCTTTCTACATTGATTTGTGCATTATACCTGCTAGCAATGTCTGCTGAGGGTGCCTTTATATGTGTATAGTTATGCAATGTATATCTTGTAAATAATTTTTTTTTAATTCTTTTCATTGTTACCTAACTTTATGTATATAGTATATTTCTCCTGTAATCTGACTCTTCCTGAATTTGATGTAATTGCCTTGTACTTGTGTTGCTGTCTTACCCGGGTCGACCCTGAAAAAGGGACTCCTATTGTCTCAGTGGTCTTACAAGGTTACCAAAATTCAAATAAAACTAAATATGTATAAAAAATAATATTTTAATACTTCAAGATATTTGGTACGGGGCCATAATGTCGCAAGACATTATGTCTCATGGCACAATCGTGCTGCCAATACAGTGCAATTTCTGCCATGAGGCATATGTCTTTTTGCTGTGGGAGACTCTGCCCCCATACCCCCCATTATGGGGGGCTGTGCTCCCAGACCCCACCACTAAAGATTCTCAACTACGGGGGGGGGGTCCAACTAGTGGAGTGCACAAAAGTGCAAAAAATAAAAGTTTCTGGGACTGGGAATCAAACCCGGTCCCAGATGCAGTGCCTGGGTTCCTGCTGCTGTGGCTCAGTTCTGTGAGCCATGGCAGCTGCTCGGCAGAATCCACTCCCAGCAGAGGTCATATCCTCTGCCTGGGAGAGCGCTACTGGTGCAATACCGCATACAGCAGTATACGCGGTATTGCACCAGTAGCGGTTACAGACTGCACTGTAGCCATTTAGCCATAATGTCGTACACTATTAAGCATGCAACATTATGACCCAGTAGGAATAAGGTATACTACACAAAGACTATGGGGAACAGTAACTCTACAGAGATAAAAGGAAAATGTTTTGAACTGTAGGTAACACACAGCAAAAAGCTCTCTCTCTTAAGCAAAGTGGAATATCTTAGCACACATGACACCTTGATGAGTCAGGACAGCCTCGAAACTTAGATGTTAACCATTTTGAGTCCCAAACCTAACTAGCTTTTTATGCTCTGGCAAGTCCTCAAAATCCTTTAGTCACACTCCCCAGTGACACATCATTCAATATGTTACTCACATCATCGATTCAACACCTCTTTTGTGTCCTGGAATACCTCCCATCTTGAAAACTAGTACAAACTGGAATCTTGGGTTTTTGTGGATTCAGAAACTTTCTCATTGCTCTGAGCCATGTATGCCCCAGCAGGGTCGACTGCATCATTCATTAGCTGGGAGTAGTTTCATGACATGAAAATACCCTTTTTTCCTTTGAAGGCCTCCCATGAACTGTCCAGGGGGCCTACCATGATGTAGGACAATAGAGGTAATAATTGCCTTCAGAGGCAGTTGGTTTGTCTCTAATAAAAATCTTAACCTTTCCTAGGAATATCAACTTTGTCCTTGAACTGATCAATTCTAACAGAAACCCATGCAGAAAGAATTAAATTTAAAAATACAGTAACAGGTAGACATATCAGATTGTTACCCCGGAGAAATGAAAAATAAATCCTTTAGCAGCACTAAATGATTGTTTTTTTGTGTGAGCCAGCTGGCTCCCACTTCTATGCCCTCAGTTCAATCTTTGTGTGACCACCACAATAGTTTCTCATGGCACCTCTCCTACTTAATGAAAACAAAAAGGGTACTAGCTGTTGTCTGGACAGCCCATCCACATTGCCATGTTGTGACCCTCCACAGTGCCTAATGTACTTATTGTAGGACTGCAGCTGCTGCAAAGCCCAGACAGTGTCTAGGCACTCCTTCTTTATTGTGGTGTAGGCATTCTCTTTAGGCAGCAGCTTCCTGCTCAGTTACTTGACTGGGTGTTCCTCTCCCTAGTGCATAATCTGACTCAGAATGCACCTACCCCATGATCAAATGCATCTACTTGCATAATAAACTTAATAGAATTGTCTGGGCTGTTGAACACAGCTGATCAACACAATGCATCCTTCAACTGGTGGACTGTGGTGTCAGGTTTCCATCTACTGAACATTTTCCAGCATTTTCTTCCTGGTGAGATCAGACAGGGGTTTGGTCATGCTGCTGAAATTTGACACAACCTTACAGTAGTACCCTGCCAACCCTAAAAGTGCCCCTAATTTTCTCTTGGTTGTGGGTGCAGCTCATCCCTGGATGGCTTCAATTTTCATTGACTTCGGCTGGATGTATAACCCACTCCCCACCCTACATCCAGGGAATGACACTTCTGCCATTCCTACCTGGCACTTCTCTGTCTTGACTGTCAGCTCAGTGGCCTTCAGCCAGCAGAACTCCTCAATAATGTTCATTATGGGATCCTCCCAAGTCTTGATGTATATGGTGATGTCATCCATGTACATCTGGGCAAAGTCTTCTACCCCATTCAGAATGTGGACCATTAGTCATTGAAAGGTGGCTAGCACATTCTTCATTCTAAATGGTATAATCTTGAACTCGGATCATTTGAAACAGCATGACAAAGGTCATGCCTTGCTTTGGGGGTCGGGGTACCTGCCATAGCCCTTTGTCAGGTCTATGGTGGACAGGTAAAGTGCCCCCCAACCTCTCTAGGACCTCATCTGTCCTGGGCATGGAGTATGTGTCCAGCTCCATGCAACTGCTGTACTTTGGTAGTCAATGTAAAACCTTATGGTCCCATCCTTGTTGGGGATCAGCACCAGTAGGGATGCTCAGGGACCATTGGACTCCTAGATCACCCAGAGAGCCAGAATCTCCTTAATCTCCCCCTCTACAGCTTGTCTCAATCCTTTTGGGAATTCTATAGAGTGGCTGTCTCAGTGGATGTTGAGACCTTGTATCCATGTGATGCTCTGCCACTGTGGTATAACCCAGCTTCAACATGAGCAGTTCACCAAATGTATGCAGCACCACACCCATTACAGTAGCTTGGGCCTGTGTCATTCAGTCCAAAAAGGTGGCAGCATCCACTGAGGTTTTTCCCTTAAAGATCAAATGCACACATATTTCATAAAAATCTTGAATTCACTTGACTTCATGTCCCTGTGTCATGATTGTTTTATGGTTTTCTTTAAATCAGCATCTGTTAATGTGCTGTGCAGTAACCAAAACAGTGAAGAAACAGTGAAGATGTTTCTGTCTCTGTCAAGTGAGCAATGACATCACACCTGTCTAGCCTGCTGCTTCACCAATTAAATCCCTGATTGACTGAATACGCTGTTGTAGTTCCTAGTTAGAGCAGTCTGTAGAGCTAATTGTTTTCACTCAGAGTTTGTTACTAACCCATCTGGCTTGTGTTTAGAGAGATATGCTTAAAATATTTCTGTTCTTATAAAATGTTGATCATTTGGAGTTCAGAGCTGAATTTTAGTGGTATGAATGAATGTGAGAAATTACCTTGTCTGTATCACAGATGTCAGTTCTCTGTCAGCAAAACTCTGCATTCTATTCTGGCTGTGTAACACAGGGTTGTTTAATGGATATAAAATAAATCTGCATTCCAGACTTAAAATAACCAGCTCTGAGGGGGTGTGGACTTCAAGAATGGGGAGAAACTCAGGAGGGGGGAAATGTGTTTATTTATAAAAAAAAAAAAAAAAAGTTGCAACACCAGGAGACCTGTGGGGAACTGAACCATGGTCCCAGGTCTCCAACCCTGCCATGTGCTGGTGCCTTAGCCACTCTATCACGGTAGCGGCTCGACTAGGCACCACACCAATGGCAACTTGTGCATTCACTACTTACAGCACACAGCGACAGGGGTAGCAGTAATTCGCTACTGCTATTATACCCCTATCACTCTAAATGTTTCCATGCTTTACACAGCTCAGTTCCTGCTGGGCTATTCTAGCAGTGGCATATTGACCTGGCACCTAACTTTGTCATTTTACCATATATTTTTACCAAAGTTTCCACATAGCCTTCTTATGACCCCAGCTCATGAACCTAGTAGGTGAACATTTTCAAAACCTGCCTCAAAGGGGATTTTGCAGAGTGCCTGCAAAATCCCCTTTTGAGCTAGGTGTGAAAAATGTAACATACCTTGTTCATGAGGTGGGGTCCAAAAAAGGCTATGTTGAAAATTTGTCAAAAAAAATATTTATAAATGGCAACGTTATGAGAAAATGTTCAAAACGCATTGAAAATACATTGACTGCACTCACCTTGTGTGCTCAATTGACGGTAGACATTGAAGAAGAAGAACGTGTTTTCCCTGTAAAGTGGATTTTCAGTGCTGGTCTTATTTTGGTGATTGAGGGTTGTGGGCTATGTGGGGTGGTGGATGTTGAGTGGTGGGTCGGGGTGGGCTGGTTCAGTGTGGGTTTGGTCATCAGAGCTGCAAAAGACATTGATCAATATTTTTTTGCTTTTCAAGTTTAAAATAAAAGACATTGTGACACAAGTGTGATGATAGGGAGTGGGCACCCCAGTGTCACAGTGGTTGGGGGGAGGATGATGACTATGAAAGTGGGAGGGTCTCTCATAAGGGTAACTCAGGCTAGGATGGGCATTTTGTATTTATTAACATTCCCACTATGAGTGGAGGGCTTTTCATTATGTGAATTCTCCTCTCCAAGCAGGCTGAGCTCAGGATGGGCATTGGCTACTAATATCCTGATGGATGGCACATCGGCAGCAGTAGGCAAACTGGTAATGACACTGCCTAGCTGGCTGCTGGGAGACATCTTATAAATGAAAGAATCCAGCCATACTATAAGTGCAGCTTGATCCTTTCAACTATACAAAGTTTTGGCCCATCATCTAACAGAACAATATTCATTATCAGCTTTGTTGATCATTGGCCAGCCACTATCAAGCCTGAGCTGCATTGGATGTAATAGTGACACACCGTTGAAGCCTGCTACTCTAACAATATGCTTGATTTGTGCATGCGTGCACAGGCAACATAATAAATGATCAAACTCACTGCTACATCAAGGTAAAGGAGTTAATAAGAAATAAAGCTTGACTGTGGGCCTCCATTTAAGTCCATGGGAACAGAAGCTCCGGAAATGACTAAGATTTGCTTTTGTAGGTATGTGGGATGCTGTATTTCTCTTTACTTCTGTATTCAAAATGTGCTAAAACAGCATTTCTGTAAATAAAAAAAAAAAATAGGTTTATGATACATTATCTTTTCTCTGTCCATGTTCCTCAGCTGTGGTGGCACATAAACACATGCGTGTGGAGCCGCACAGGTGCTACGGTACTGTGGCCCCTCCCTCTAATGTTGCACACAATTCTGGTGCTACCAGCCAGCCTACACCAGGTGGCAGCCAAGGACTGATATGGGTTGCCTCCCCACCTCAGGAGAGGAGAGCTGTCGATGGAATGCTTTATCCTCTCCCCCCCGGGCTGACCCTTGGCAACCTGAATTCATTCCCGAACCTGGGCCACCAGCATGGTAGGAGGTAAGGCACACAGTGCCTCAGCCCTCCACACCACTGGGTAAGCTAATACATTGTCATTTTAACTCTGGGTCCTTTTGAATTTTAGCCCCCACCCAAACTTTGTTGCATGTTCAAAGGCCAATGTGAGCAGCCATCAGAAAAGAAGAAAGAAATGAAAAAGAGAAAGTCCAAAGGTAGTAAGAAGGAGATGTCATCAAAGAGGTGAAAGGAGAACAAACCATCCCTACTAAGACAGGGACCAGTGAAGTGGTATGGTATGCAGCACTCTGCACATGCCGGAATGCTTAGCCAGGCCTAGGCTGCTACTCGCAAATGAGATGCAGACTGTCAGCGTTGGTGAACGCCAACATGAACATTTTTTTTTTTATTTTCCTCTCTAATGCCTTTCAACAAAAAATGCCTACCAAATTTTCACAATTCGCAACAAATGGCTGTTCCTTTTTATTTATTTAACCTTCCAGTGCTTCCTCTGTCCATGCTAGCTGTCACTGTTGAGTAATCTGGGGTCTGGGCGGGGGTCTACTTTCAGCTGTGGCATTCGGGAGGTTTGAGAACTGGTGCTTGTGGGGGTGGTATACCTGTTTAGCCAAAATGACTCCAGGGAACAAGGCTAAGCAAGCATTACTCTGGGCTATGGTATTGAATTACCGATGGTTCAAGGCTTCGGAACACTTGTGAACAGTTGGGGACTCACAGTAAAAGAGAGTCCTGTGACCAGATAGTACTGTGGTATGTTGGGGTTTTACTGGCATGTCTGCAATATCACCTGAAACTCTTCAGAGATCAAGCAAGAAAACGTCATGGTGAGTAGTGCTTCTCTACCACAAACACCAGCAGTGGACAATGCCAGTGAAAACTTTGAGATACTCAGAACAAAAGAAGCAACAGAAGTCAGCATCAGGACCACCTATTTCCATCTGGAAGACGGCCAAAAGCCAGCTCCCACAGGTAACCCCTTCATCTGGGAGAACCAGGTGGAGTTTTTTTTTGTCTTTGGTCAACATATAGACAAAAGCTTGAAGACACTGAGCAATGCTCAGAAAACGTTGCATATTGACAGCCCCTTAAAAGAATCAATATCAGCTATACATAAAAGCAGTACAAGGAAAACCCTTAGCCTTTCAGGAGGGCACACGGGTTTAGATAACCATCTCAAGAGGGAAAGAGTGCAAAATAATAAAAAGAAAGAAAAAAAAAGTTCTAACACCAGTACTGGGGATTTACCATCCACAGCTGTTGGAGTATACACTGGTTCCCCAGTCTGCACCTACGGTATTTTTTCTCTCACATCTAGACCTCCTGGTAGCCCTAAGAGCATAAAGAAAAATTTGTTGGAAAAAGAGATGGCCTCAAAAACCAAGGGCAGTAAAAGTATTGCAAAAGAAGCACAGGAGAAAGGAGGGATAGGGGAAAGGTCTGGGAAGAAAAAACACCTGAAGCTTTATTAGAAGAAGGAGAAGACTCCACAAAAAACACCCAGGAGGAGTTACTGAAAGAAATGTGGCAGGGGTTTGAGGCCTTAAACCTGGCTGTTACATCACTTTCTAATAAATTATCTGAAGTGGCTGATGAACTGGATGCACTACCTATTAGAGCCACAGAATATGAAGACAGGGTCAGCAAAACTGAAACATAGAAACATAGAATTTGATGGCAGATAAGGACCACTTGGCCCACCTAATCTACCCATTTCCTTACCTGACGGATAAGCTGCAGATCCTAGTTAACCAACAGTCTACTTCCTCCTACCCCCCACTAGAATTGCCTTATGTCTGTCCCATGCATTCTTGACTTCCCCCACTGCTTTTGACCCTACGACCTCTTCAGGAAGGCCATTCCATGCATCTACAACCCTCTCTGTGAAGAAATACTTCCTCACATTACCTCTGAGTCATCCCCCCTCTATCTTCAAATTGTGCCCCCTTGTACTTGCACATCTCTTTTTCTGAAAGATGCTACCCTCTTGGACTTTGTTGATTCCCTTGAGGTATTTGAAAGTTTCTATCATGCCCCACTCTCCCTCCTTTCCTCGAGACTATACATCCTAAGATCCTTTAGTCTTTCTTCATATGTCTTCTGGTGCATACCCTGCACCATTTTGGTTGCCCTTCTCTGGACAGCCTCCACTCTGTCTATGTCTTTGCAGAGATAGGGTCTCTAGAACTGTACAAAGTACTCCAAATGTGGTCTTACCAACTGTCTGTACAGAGGGACAACAACTTCCTGTTTTCTACTGGTGATGCCTCTTCCTATACATCCCAGTATCCCCCCAGCCCTCCTTACTGCCTTCTCACATTGCCGGCCCACCTTTAGGTCATCTGATATGACTACCCCCAGGCCCCTTTCCATTTTTGTTGTTGTCAGTATCTCACCCCCCATTGTGTACTCTTCCCCTGGGTTTTTGTTTCCCAGGTGCATTACTTTGCACTTCTTTGCATTGAATCTAAGCTACCATAAATTTGACCATTCCTCCAACCTTGCCAAGTCCCTTTTCATCCTTTCCACCCCACCTTGTGTATCAACCCTGTTGAAGATCTTTGTGTCATCTGCAAAGATACATACGTTCCCTTCTAGTCCCTCTGCAATGTCACTTATAAAGACATTAAAAAGGACAGGCCCCAGTACTGAACCCTGCAGTACCCCACTAGTAACCCCCCTTTCTTCACTGTGGACTCGGTTTACTATTACCCACTCCCAGGCTGGATAATTTGTTTATTAATCTTTTGTGCGGGACTGTGTCAAATGCCTTGCCAAAGTCTAGGTAGGCCATGTCCGCAGCCCCTCCCTGGTCTACTACTTTGGTCACCCAGTCAAAGAAATCAATTAGATTTGCCTGACATGACCTTCCTGCTGTGAATCCATGCTGCCTTGGGTCCTGTGCCCCACTGACCTCTAGGTACTCAACAATTCTTTCCTTCAGAAGTGATTCCATCATTTTCCCTACCACTGAGGTCAAACTGACAGGTCTGTAGTTTCCTGCCTCTGTCTTGCTCCCACTTTTGTGAAGGGGAATCACATCTGCCCTCCTCCAGTCCTCAGGTACCACACCATCCTCCCATGATTTATTAAAAAGGGTAGTCGGTGGTGTTACTAGTTCTTCCCTTAGTTCTTTTAGAATTCTGGGGTGAATCCCATCAGGCCCCATTGCTTTATGCACCTTCAGTTTTAAGAGTTCTTTCAGAACCCTTTCTTCTGTGAAAGGACTAATATCAACTCTCCTATTCAGAGTGCTTCTATTGACTGGATTAGGTATCTCCCCCTGCTTTTACATTGTGAATACTGAGCAGAAGTATTCATTCAGTATCCCTGCTTTTTAACTGTCGCTCTCTGCCCAACCACCTTCCTCTTTATTCAGAAGACACCTTGCCCAAAATGTCCTCAATTATTGCTTACAGCACTAAAGAACTCGAAGAATTGAAGGACAAAATTGAAGATCTTGAATCTAGGTCTAGAAGGGTAACTCTGAAGATTGGCAACCTCCCAGAGGGATAGAGGGTAGTGACCCTCGAATATATTGTGAGGAAATGCTCACAAAAATGTTGGATCTCCCCATCCAGCAAAAAAGATAGAGGCGGACAGGGCACACACACATCCTTTGGGAATGAAGACCCATAGGGTAGGCCATGTTTCATGTATGTAAAACCCCTACGCTATCAAGATAAAGAAAGAATACTAACAAAAGCCAGAATGGAAAAAGGGCTCCTTTTATAATGGAATGAGATTACAAGCTTATCAGGACATACCACCTGCCATTTTGGCAAAAAGAAAAAGTTTTGATGTGGTGCGGGATAACCTCAGAAAAGAGGGCATTCAGTTTGCTATAATGTATCCTGCCAAACTAAAAGTCGACATGGATGGTAGGACCTTTTTTTTCATTCTCCAACTGAGGTGGAAACAGCTATGCAAAAACACCAGAAACCCCCTGGAGGCAATCCAGACCTAGGAGTTTCACAATCTACTTCAAGCATCTAACTGCTACTAGTGAGATATTCCAAAAGTAATTTAGAACAAACTCCCTGTAGTAAAGAGAATATCTAATATAGTTTAGGAGATGGGTTTGGGGGTAGGGCACTTTCTCACAAGTTATAATTAACTTACTCTACATTTGCATGAGGTGCTGAAAAGGGAGTACAAAGGTTCAGCTTATGGTAGGGGGGAATATGGGTTATAATTTGGAGGGCAGTAATGCTATTCTCTTTCCCAACTAGTCGCCAATTCTGCATTTAGCAGAGGCTTGGCAGCCTTGGGGGGGGAGCATCTGTGGGCCAATAGGACGCTCAGGTAATTGGAGTAGTTACAAGCATCTATTTGATTATGTTCTCTGGATAATCTTGGGTATTAATAAGTTGTATTGTTGGATGGGGGAGAGGTAGAAGTAAAATTGTAGTGAGTAAAAAAAACAGAAAAGGGGAAAAAACTTTTTATAAACTGGACTCTAATAAAGCATGGGTGCCTGGGCTGCAAGACCTGGGAAATCAATAAATATTTGAATGGAGTAACTAACTTTGACAGACCTCATTTAGTAAAAGTACAACTGGGTACTTGTAGACATAAATTATGGATACTTTAAAAATAATGACATGGAATTTAAATGGGTGCAAGGAGATAACTAAAATAAGGAAGATGGTTAAGAAGGTCAAAAAAAGGACAATAGACTGCCTTCTTTTACAAGAAGCCCACTTTAAGGAGAGAGATGCATTATACTTCGGTAACTTAATGGGGGCAAAGGGAATTGTTTCCAACTTCTCAGACTTGGCAAAGGGTACTGCTGTCTTTATTAAGAACCAGCTTGGACACATATTAGGGAAATGTCTGATAGACAATATGGGGAAGTTTGTGATAACTGAACTTAGATTACAGTACGGGAAGTTTGCTTTGGCCTCAATTTATGGTCCAAAGCAGGAAGATCCTTCTTTTTTTTCAAACTTGTATTTAGAGTTAGCACAATTTGGCCCTGCCAGGATAATGGAGGGTGATTTTAATCTTAACTTTTCTCTGTTGGATAGAGCTCCACCAGCCATAGAAAGAAAGAAACGGGCGGTAGACATGGTAAATCAAATGCATCAATACTTGAACCTAGTAGATCCATTTATAGGGAATATACAATGGTGAGATGTCAGATAAATGATTTATCTACACAAGTGCTGTTTGACCTCAAGTAACCTCATGAGTGCTTACAGTACCATGCTATATTATTTTTTGTTTTAAAGTTATTGGCATGTGAATACGGGGTGGATGTGACATCACTACTATGCAGATAAATGGTGATGACATCAATACTGTGTAGATACATGGTGATGACATCACTATTGTGTAGATAAATTTTGTTTATTCAACAGCTGTGAAGATACTGCAAATGGATTTATTCAACAGGTTTTGTGTCCACGCCTGTTGCATAAAGGGTATTGTATCCTAACTTGAAAAAATATTCATATTATTCAAAGACACATAAATCTTTTTCAAGGCTGGATCATTTTTTTATATCCCATGACCTTTGCAAAGAATTAAGAACAGTTTCTTATGAGACAGTCAGGGTCTCAGACCATGCCCCAGTACTTCTGGAAATAGGCATGGGATATATGGGAAATAAAAATGTGGGGGCTCCAACATGGAGACTAGATAACTCTACATGGTTCTTCTCAGGTTTTAAGGAACAAATGCAAGAAGAAATACACTGGTACTGGGCACATCATTTTGGGCAAGATATAAAAATGAATATTCTTTGGGATGCAAAGAAACCATATTTAAGGGGATGGGTGATTTCTCAAACAATCATAAGGAAAAAAGCTCAGGTTGTTAGATTGGCAAACCTGGAAAGGGAATTAGCGTCAGCTGAAGCAGAGTATGCATACTATAGGACAGATCAAACAAAGATTAAGTATTTATTAGTTAGAGATAACGTAGAACAAATCATGCAGGAGAAAGCAGGAAAAGAACTAAATAAGGCTAGAGTAAAATATTACTAGGATGGTGAACCACCAGTAAGATCAAAACAAAATGGTTATATTAAATGCATACTGAAAATAGAAAATAGAGTTAAAAATCTACGTTTCGACCTTAGGTCTTCTTCAGGAAATATCTAAAAGAGAAAAAAAAAAAGTTAGTCCTAGTAAGATACTAACTTATCAGATTCAAAGTGAAGCAAATAGAAATGAAATTAACAGTATTATAAAAGAAGATGGGACTCTGTCTTCAGAAGTATTGGCTATATTAGGTACCTTTCAAGCTTTTTATAAAAAAAACTTCATACTGAAGAGTCTGAAGTGGAGAAGGGAAACATTCTGGAGTATATAAATAAGTTAAGTTAAATCTTTATAAAGTTCCTGACCAAGAGCTAGCAGAGCTGAATAAGGAGTTTACATCTGATGAAATGGCTGTGGTAATTAAATCACTACCAAACAATAAAAGTCCAGGGTCAGATGGATTTACAATTGAATTATATAAGAATCTACCAGAAACATGGATACTGCGGTTGGTAAAACTGTATATTAGCTTTATAAAAACAGGAACTCTACCAGAGTCTTTTAAAGAAGCTGACACTGTGCTAATTCTTACAAAAAAGACAAAGCTGAGGATCAGTGTGGGTCATATAGACCCATATCTCTCCTTAATAGCGATTACAAAATGTGCACAAAACTTTTGGCCGAAAGGCTAACCAAAATTGTCCCAGCTCTGGTTCACCAAGGCCAGGTAGGATTTGTTTTAGGTAGATGACTTCAGCACAACACAAGGAAAGCATTCAATGATATACATGCCTTCATGGGAACGGACATTGCACTTCTCTCTCTCTAGATGCCGAAAAGGCCTTTGTCAGAGTGCAGTGGTCTTTCCTTTTTGAAGTATATGGGAACTGTGGAATTAAAGGGAATTTTGAAGCATGGATTAAAATGATTTATAGTACATCAAAGGCTAGGGTAAAGGTGAATGCATTTTTTCATGCTTTTTCCAATTGACTGGAGGGATGCAGCAGGGATGCCCATTATCCCCACTCTTAGTTGCCTTATTTCTTGAGTTGCTAGCCATTTGGTTGAGATACCATGCCCAGGAATTAAGAGTAGAGAGTAACCCCGAGCCAGTCCTGATGGTGCTGTATACAGACGATATACTATTAGCCCTAAATAACCCAGAAAGTACCTATCCCAGGGTATGTGAGCTTTTAGAAGAGTTTGGCTCCCTTTCAGGCTATAAAGTAAAGTGGGGTAAAAGCAAAATGCTTTATCTAGGACCCCCAGGTAGGTTTACAAATCCATCCATAAGAAAAATGTTAAAAGACAAAGTTAAATATTTAGGGGTCACTTTAGCAACTGATCCTAAAAGGGTGTTACAATTAAACTTTGATGCTGTCATACGTAAGATTAAATTGGATTTAGTAAAATGACAATTTCTCCCCCTAGTGCTGCTAGGCAGAATTAATATCTTAAAGATTAATATTTTGCATGCCTACTCTTCCTGTTCCAGTCAATCCCTATAAGTCTACCTAAGAAATTATTTTCAGATCTGGATAAAGTTGTGAGAAATTGTGTTTGGCAAGGCAAACCCCCCAGGAAAGCTTTACACAAATTGTCAAAATAAAGTGGATGGGAGACTTGCCTGCCTGAGTTTCTATCTATATTATTTAGCTGCCCAGTTGGAAGTCATATGTTATTGGTTTCATGCCCCTTTGAACTATTTTTTAGCAGGTGGTGGGATGGAGGTAGAGAAAACAAAGGGAATGTCTTTGTAAATACACTGGTACTTAGTAAAGTGGAATCTTTGACCACTAAGACTACCTTAGAAGCATGGGGTGCAGCAACTAAAATATTAGGCGGGGTGGGTGGGCTCTCTAAATTGACACCCACTTATAACTGTTTTAAACCATCCAAGCTGGATAACACTTTCAAAATATGGACTATCGAGGATTTTTATAAGGGGAAAGACTTTGTCTTTCACACAATTTCAGGCAAAATATGATATACCAACCACTCAATTTTGGCAATATAATCAGGTGAAGAATTTTGTGTTTTAAAAAAAAAAAAAAATTCAAATTCTTTTCTTCTTTTGAATAAACCCTTGGAAACAATCTTTGAGGAGCTGGAAACAAATAAACATATTATTTCAAAGCTATATCAGAGCTTTTAACAAGAAGTTACTATCCCAATGGCCTCAACAAGAGAAGCGTGGGAGAGGGATCTCGGTGTTTTGATATCAGAGACAGAATGGGCTGATTACAGAAATATTGAGGATACCCAGATCCTCAATAACAGGTTACTGCAGATTCATTTTAACATTATACATAAAACATACCTTACACCCACTAGATTACACAAGATAGATATTTATATCCCTGAGACCAAAGATGCAAGAAGGCTAGGGGCTCTTTATCCCATATGCTGGTGAAATGTGAAAAGCTTACACCACTCTGGACATGTATTTGGTTGTTAATTGGGAGATCAGTGGGGCTGACATTTCCTTTTGATCCTGGAATTGCAATGTTTTACTATAAAATAGATCCACTGGATCCACAAGGTAAATGGAAAACCCTCTGGAATATAGGCTGTCTGGTAGCAAGTAAGATAATACTCCAGCACTGAAAAGATACAGAGGCACCATCAAAGGATGAGTGGTGGGAGAGAACGCTGGAGTATGGCAGACAGGACAGAGCAATATGTGTCTTAGAGGATGTTTTGGATGTCCACAATTCAATCTGGTCTTCCTTTAGACACAATTTGGCTAATTCGACTAACCAGGCACCACATTAAATTCAGCATCCAGATCATGTTGGTGATGATGTTATAAGTCTTCACGATCTCATAAAAGATTGAAGCACCCCCACTCTGAGTCATATCATCAAAAAAAAAAAGAAAGGAGGATGAACCACTGGATAGAAGGTTGAACAAGGCAAGGGAAGATGAGCAGAGATCAAAGAAGAAGGCAAGGGCAAAACAGCCAAAGGCCAAAGCAGGTGAGGATACAGATATACAGTAATGATGACTGAGGGGTTTGGCAGACTGGTCTCTCCCAGACTCTGCCTGTACACTGTTACCAGCTTTCTCAGCCCTTCAGATGTCTGTAAGATTACTTCAGTAGCTGCCATCACTTAGCGTAGACACTCTCTTGTGGCATCTCTAGGTCTGAGTCCCTACAGAGCCACTGCTCACACAGTGAAGTGTTCCTTGCCAAAGGGCAAACAACCCATCCCTCTCTGCCATGGCTGAGAGCATCTTACTTCAGAAACAAAATATTGTAACTGTGACCTTCTCTTCAGGGGCAAAAATGCAGTTTTTCTCAGTTACAAATCAGTTATCTGTACTTCAGAGGACTCAGTCACAGAAGCATGAAGTTTATAACAATAATATTTTAAGACTTCACAATATTTACACATATAACACAGGATACCACACAAAGACGATGGGACAGTAATTCCATGGCTATAAAAGGAAAATGTTTTGAACAGTAGGTAAAACACAGAAAAAGTTATTTCAGTCTTCTCTCATTATATTAAGCAAATTAGAAATAGCTTAGCATACTGCACACCTTGATGAATTAGGGCTGACTTGAACCTAAGATGTTAACTATTTGGAATCCCAAATCTAACTAACTTTTTTAAGGTCTGACAAGTCAGTCCTCAAAACCCTTTATCTGCCAGCCCCCATTACACATCATCTAGTATGTTACTCTGACATCGTAGATTCAACACCACTTCTGTGTCATAGAAAAACTTTTGTCTCAAATCTGGTACAAACTGGAATATTGGGTATTTGTGGATGCATAAGCCTCATTGTTCTAAGACCTGTCTGCCCCAGCAGGGTTGGTCGCATCAGTCAATAGCTAGTCTTTGAAGTTTTCCCATTAACTTTCATGGGGTTCTACCTTGATACAGGACAAAAGAGATAGTAACTGCCCTCAGAGACAGTCAGTCAGTCTCTGATTAAAATCTTGACCTTTCCCAGGAATATGAACTTTGTCCCCTCAGCTGATAGTCTAACAGAAACCCATACAAAAAGAATGAAATAAAAAAATATAGCAACAGGTGTATATATATATATATATATAACCTCCCCCCTTCAGTGGGGCTTACCTTTGTTTCTCCTGCTTCCTATTGTATAAATTGGACACATGATGTGCAGTCGTGTGCTAGGGAAAATATTTTCACTCCTGCATCATGACCTCCTGAATACTCTCACTCATGCCTTCAGCACTCATGAATATCCAGAGGTCACTTTGCAGGAGTGAAACTATTTTCTATATCACACTCCTGCCCATCATGTATCCCTGATCTCACTCTGCCTTTAAAACTGCTCTTTTTTTCCCCACCTCCAAGCACTTGATTCCTGTGTATGTACCTAACCTCCCATGAGCTCTGCTTCCTGCCTTCCCTTCCCAGCTCCACTGGGTTTCTCTAACTGTACTGTATTGTCTGACTGTATAAAATGTTCTATTACTGCTTGTTGTTATACTGTGACTGATGAGGGTCACTATTTGTGTTCTGTTTGGACCATTTTGTAATCTATTCATTTCTTGTTTGTATTTAATTCACCCTGGCTATTTGTAAACCTGAAATTAACAACTGTTTGTATCTGTTTTTGTGATGATTGTCATTGATTGTTTACTGTACCGTCCTGGGTTGTGCTTGAAAATAGGCAGGACTAATGCCTAATGCACTTACCCAGTTACCAAATGCTAATAAATAAATATAAGGGATATGCCATGGCCCCAGTGGAAATATCATTGATATTTCCCCGAGAGCACTTTGACCTTATGACGTCACGAGTGGTGAAGCTATGAATGACCTCATAAGGTCAAAGTTCATGAGGGGAAATATCAATTATATTTCCACTGTGACCATGGCATATTTAATTTATGTAATTTTTTTCTTTGTTTTTATTTATTTTTTATTTATTTATTAATGTTTGCCAAAGTATTTTAGTTCCCGCTGTTTTGCTTTGATGTCCGATGCTAGTAGCAGTATGTAGGGATACTAGCATGGTTGCAAGGGTCCCTACGTGCTTACATTGCTGAATACTGCATTTAATTGGTTGGGTTTTCTTGTGGGCGGGCTGAATAGTTTGTTTAAACATGGCGCCAGTAGCTCTCAGTTAGCAAGGGAGCCATTCAGTAGTTTAATTTCATGTCCTGTTTATTTTAGCCTCCCTCTGCATCATTTTATTTGAAGAAAATGTTGCATCTGGTTGATCCTGCTTACTTTCAGTGTCTACCTGCATATTACTTACCATTATTGACAACGCTCGATCATGGTACTTGTCACTGATAAAAGTGAAAGTGCTCCCCACTCATTCTCCTCCCTGTAATGATGATGACTGTATTCTAAGAATAGTAAAGGAAAATAAATAGAAAAATAAACCTCTTTTTTTAGTTCTTCAACACAGTGAGTCTTACTTTAAACTTTTGACAGCAATTCATTTACCAGAGGCAGTTGTATATTAATGTTGATAGCAGTCTGAATGTACCACTTGTGTGTGTGTGTGTGTGTGTGTGTATGTGTATGTGTGTGTGTATATATATATATATATATATATATATATATATATATATATATATATATATGCCTATCTGTGGCAGGTGTGGAATGATCTCACTACTGGTGAGAAGGTTTTGAAGGCTAAAAAGTAGTTCAGGTGTGCAGTTGTACTGGGAGGCGTGCGGTCGTTGTGGAGAATAATGCACGGTCGAGATGTATTTCATCAATCAGCACACTGGTTTTCAGTGATTTTACTCACCCATTTTATATATATATATATATATATAGATATAGATATATATAGAGATATAGAGATATAGAGATATATAGATATATATATATATATATATATATATATATATATATATATATATATATATATATATATATATATATATAATACTGGGTGGATATTGAACGGTTGCTCATGGTGCAACACACTGATGCGCCTCCAGCATGATATTCAAAAGGGGAAAGTGCATGGCACAAATCCTGATGCTCGGGCACATCAATAATGTATGCGGTGCAAGTGGGGGGGGGGCATGCCCATACATACTCTGCACATCCCGATATTCAGCCCGGGATGTGCTGAGCAGATACAGGCGCAACCCCTACCTGCGCTGCACACAGTTGATCCAAAAAAACAAGGAGCAACAGCTGGCCACCCACAGATGAGCTGCCGTATTGCAGGGCGCAACATGGCAGCTGCCAGCTATGGGTGGCCACCCGAGCTCCAGCGGCACCATCCATCTTGGTAGCGCCCCCCGCCTGATCGCGGGCATAGGTTTTAAGAAATAATATTCCAATATTCCTGGTGGTCCAGTGGACTGCTTCCAGCTCGATCTTGGGCACAAGTATTGAAACATTAATGTCCTATATCCCTGGTGGTCCAGTGGACAGCTCGCAGCATCGCGGGCAGAGTATAAAAGATTAAATCCATCCCTGGTGGTCCAGCGGTACCTCTTCCACCCTCCCACTGAGCCTTGCCACCGCTCCCTCCGGTCAGCGACGGGTGGCAGCTCCCACCCTCAAGCTGCCCGGCCACCCACCCGACTGACTGTGTACAGTACAGCTGTACACTCATTGAATCTAGCGTGGGCCAATGAGCATGCAGACTGTACTGACACTACACAATCCAGATATGTGAATGGATTCATTCACATATCTGGACTGTGTAGTACGGCACGGCTCTGCGCGTCTATTGGCCCACGCTGTGGACCAATGGGCCTACAGCTGTACTGTACGCAGTCGACGGGCAGCCGTCAACTTAGAACTGCCACCCGCGCTGACCGGGGAGGGGTGGCGGGGATCAGTGGGGGGGTACCGCTGGACCACCAGGGATGGGATTTAATCTTTTTTTTATACTTCTGCCCACGATCGGGCTGCGAGCTGTCCACTGGACCAACAGGGATATTGGAATATTATGTTTTGCAACTTATGCCCATGATTGGGCATTGGGGCACTTTGCCGCTTGTGCAGGGGGCATCGGTCCCTGACAGCTGCAGCCTGTCAGGGTGCCAGGTGTAAGTCACCGGGGATCGGCACACCTACATGCAAATGGGGCCATAATGACATGCAGATTGCCCCATTTGCGCCTTGCATGCATTATGGACCCATTTGCATGTCCATCGCTGAATATCGCAGTTGATGCACCTAGCACAATGGCACTTGCGCTAGCGCATCCCCCTACCCCTCTCTGGCCACTTGCGCTGATACAGTGCCACTGCTCCATGCACTATGTGAGTGGCCATGGAGCGATTATTCAATGGTGCTGAGCCATGGCACAGCACCATTGAATAACACCCTGTCAGCACCCTGGCACATCCCAGTTGCACTGCGCCCAGGCTTGTGCCACAGCCTGGCACAGTCTGAATATCCCACCCACTGTGTATGTGTGTGTATTTGTGTGTGTGTGTGTGTGTGTGTGTGTGTGTGTGTGTGTGTGTGTGTGTGTGTGTGTATGTATGTATGTATGTATATATATATATATATATATATATATATATATATATATATATAATATAATATTATATGTAATACATATATTTTGTAGTGGTGCGGTAGCGCCACTGTAGTTAGGGTTGATTAGCCACGTTAATGCAAAACCTCAAATTTTGCACCTTAATAACTTTGCCACCGTATGACAGATTTGCCTGAAATTTAGCACGCACAGTCTGACATCATAGATCTCTAGATCTGGCAAGTTGCGTTACGGTCAAATGTACGGTGGTGGAGCTACAGAACGCCAAAAAATGCAAAAAGAAAAAACTGACTTTTTGCGCATTTCTTTGCTTGCACCCACAGCCCGCATGGTTTGTCTGTTTGGTCCAAAAACTTAAAAGAAGTTGCAGCCTTGATCACCAATGTGACTTTCAAAGATTTGGTGAAAAAATATTAAACCATTCAAAAGTTATTCAAAAAAACTAATTTCCCATTATAGTCAATGGGAAAAGTTAACAAAAATCACAAAACTTTTGTGAAAGGCTCTTTTTACTGTTGCAAATGGCCCTTTTACTTTCATGAGTCAGCCATCTTGTTTACAGTTGGTGACACAGAAAAATGCCTGGCATTTAAAATTGGGACCCTCTAGGTAAACACTGATTGCTATGTTTACCTATTTGGGTCCTGTGGATGCTAGCCATATCTTTTTTTGGGGGGGTTAAACCTCCCAGAAATAGATTTTTAAACTTCTTCCAAAAATACTTTTGCAAAGTACTTTGCAAATGCGAAAGTTTCATGATTTATTATGCTAAACTTTCATGATTTGATAGAGTATTTTGTGAAAGTATGCTCAAAATAACTGCAAATCTTTGCCAGCCTCCTGCAACAAAATGGTTTGGTCTTTTTGGCTGAAATTTGCAGGGTGGCAAGCCTTGGTCCCACAGATGTATCTTTTTGTGGTTTGGTTCCAAAACATTAAAGAGACCCAAAGTTACAGCATTCTGAATCTCAGCAATTTTCCCATAGGATAACATTGCGGCGTCCGTGACGCTTTTCGGGGCCCATATCTCAAAAACGGTTCGAGATTCGGACTTTTCATCGTTAAAATACTTAGTCTCCCTTAATTGGGGACTAAGTTCAGAATTAGGTTGGAGGGTCCTGAAACCCGTGAAATTTGATTTTTTTTTTCTACCTTGTACGGTTCCGGAGATATTAGCGATTTACTGTTCCAATTGCTCATTTTCATGTCTGAGGACCACTATTACACCCACAGACTTCGTATTCACAGTGCTTTTTGCAGCTCCTATCTCAGACATAATGTGCGATATGGATTTGGTTGACTTACTGTTGCGGAGGACTAGTCACTCTCATGATTACAACCACATTTCAGTTTTTTTACTAGCTACTGCGGTTCCCCAGATATGGGCAAATTAATGTTACAAGGCTTTCTTGCCCTACAGGGCTGCTGTACAGCTCCATGCTTATGTGTAAGTCGGTGGGCCTGCGCTCCCACAAACACATGTTGTTACACAGAAATGGGCAGCTTGGTGGGAGCGTGAGTCCCGAAGGACCCCGCGTTCCCACCAACACATACCATTTATTATTTATATTACACTTTGTCTAAAAGAAGGGAAATTCATTGCAAAAAACTCTGTTAATGCATCAGTTAGGGTTGTTTCCACAGCGACACAAGTGTGGAAATGCAATGTTAAGGTTACCACCCCACTACCACGCCCCCACCCTCAAACCCCTAACTCTGCATCCCTCCCCAAACACACACACACACACACACACATATTCAAGCAGTACAAGACACATCCATCATCATGGTCCAGCAATTGTATGAGTTTGTTGTGCTGTGCGCATATTGCTGTATCCACACCCCCACTATTCTAGCACACTGTGAGCCCACCCCAGTGTGCTCATATAAATTAATTTTTACGTTCGCTTACGCACATGCGCAAGGAACGTCTTGGGAGAATAGGACACTTTGGAGGTGTGACTGTCCTGTGCAATCCACTGCTCCGTTGAGCAGGCATGGCGGTCCTGCACCAAAGGATGCGGGTGCTGTGTATGACAGCAGTGGTCTTCACTTCAAAGAAAACCACCGCTGCAATCGGTGCTGGCAGTGCCTCTGTATGAGCTGCCGAAACTGTTATAGCCGATGGGGGTGCCCAATCCCCTGTCGGCTTCAAGTCTGCATGCCCCCCAAAGCTTTGGTGCCATGCTGGGAGCCCACCCCAGTGTGGCAAACGTCCCGCATCGTCTGAATAAAAACAAACAAAAAAAAAAACTGTAAATAAGAAAACGTTCCATCGCTGTCTCCTCCCCCCCACAACCCGCACCCACCCACTGCGCACCCTGCCTCCCCACACACACCCTCACACCATACCTACCTCTGGAGCTCGGCACGATGATCATCGGTGGACCAGGAACACGTCTGCACTCTTCAAAGCCGACCGCGAACTGAGGAATCGGGTAAGCACTGTATAATGGGAGTTAATGAGGAGGGTTCAACTTAGGTTGATGTCTCAGCCATTTTGGGGAATTTTGGCCCCATATATTCAACATGGGGTTCTTGGGACCCCACCTCATGAACACGGCACTGTCATTTCATTTCTCCGTCCCAAAAGGTGATTTTGTGGTCACTGCGCGGAATCACCTTTCGGGACCAATTCAAGAAATGACAGTGCCACTGTCCATGAAGTAGTGTTCCAAAAATCCCATGTTGCAGATATGGTGAAAAAATTCCCAAAATTGACTGCGTTATGAGTGTGCATTGCACAGTTTCTAAGCACGCTCGTAACTTCACCAAGTTTTAATATTTACACTTCAGATTTTCAACATTGCTATTTTTTTCACACCACCTTATGAACAGTACAGCTGTCATTTTGCACATCCTGCCCAGAACATGATTTCGCACATGTGGTGCAGAATGGCACAGTCACTGTGTGAAGTCAACTTTTGGGATGGATTAACAGAATCAGTTGCACTGTTCATGAGGGGAGGTCACAAAATGCCGATGTTGAAAATCTGGTGAAAAAATTCCAGAAAATGAGCACATTATGAGAATGCGTTGCGCAGTTTCTACGCACGCTCGTAACTTCACCAGTGTTTCCCATTTTTAACACTGTTGTACTGTTTGGATGGAGGGATGGGATTGCAGGGTCCAACGGACGCTGGCTCCTACTGTAACATATGGACACTGTTGTACTATATTGATGGAGGGATGGGAGCGCAGGGTCTGAAGGACCCTGTGCTCCCACAGTAAAATGAAAATACAATTATACTATCTGAAAAAGAAGGGAACTTCTTCGCAAAAAAAAAAACTTTGTTAATGCATCAGTTAGGGTGAATACCACAGCGACAAAAGCAGAGAAATGAGGCAATAGGGTTTCCAACCCTAACACCCCACCTCCAGGGTTCCCACCTATAACTCCTCATTTCCCTGCTTTTGTTGCTGTGGTATTCACCTTAACTGATGCATTAACAAAGTTTTTTGCAAAGAATATCTATATTAATTATGCTGGTGCTGTAGTGCCAGTATAGTTAAGGTGAAAGGTAACATCTATGTTAAACCAGAATTTTTAAACCTTATTAACTTTGGAACCATTTGACAGATGTGCATGGCATTTGGCATGCATACTTGCTAGGGAAGCTCTCCTAACCTGCTAAATTTTGTGCAAATCTGTTGAGTGGTTTCTGAGATACAGGGTATTGAAAAAACCTGGATCTCAGAAACGGTTTTAGGTTGTGGTCTGAAATTTTCATGGTAGAAAGCCTTTGCCTTACAGATGTGCCTTTTGAAGGTTTGGAGAAAAAATATGAATCCATTCAAAAGTTATTAAATTTTGAATTTGCCCATTCTTTCCTATGGGAAAATGTATATGTCAGACACAAAAATTTCTATTTTTCACAAAGTACAGCAGTAATCATGCAAAAGTTTACCAGTATCATGCACTTCACATCATTGCGCAGTAGCGGTATACATTTTCTATTTTTTGCAAAGTACAATGGTAATCATGCAAAAAATTACTGATATCACACTCTGCACATCAGTGTGCAGTAGCAGTATGCATGTTATTCAATGGGTACTGCACTTGCACACCCAAACTGAGGAAAAGACAGCCAACTCTTTTAAGAAGGGGATAAAACATTTTATAGGTACATTAGGGAGCAAAGAAAGACCAGGGGAGGGATACTGAGGCTTAATAAAGGGGAAGGAATGTGGGCAGAGGGTGACAGTGAAAAATCAGGGATACTGAATGAATACTTCTGCTCAGTATTTACAAAAGAAGAGGAGGGGAGGTACCTAAACCAAACAAGAGAAATACTCTGAAGACGAGGTCATTCAGTCCATTTACAGAAGAGCGGTTTCTGAAAGAACTAATAAAATTGAAGGTGGACAAAGCAATGGGGCCTGATGGGATTCACCCCAAAATTCTAAAGAACTAAGGGTAGTGATAAGGGAAATGATGGAATCACTTCTGAAGGAAAGAATTGTTGAGTACCTAGAGGCCAGTGGGGCACAGGATCCAAGGCAGCATGGATTCACAGTGGGAAGGTCATGTCGGATGAATCTAATAGATTTCTTTGACTGGGTGACCAAAGTAGTAGACCAGGGAGGGGCTGTGGACATGACCTACCTAGACTTTAGCAAGGCATTTGACACAGTCCCACACAAAAGATTAATATACAAGCTAGCCAACCTTGGAGTGGATCCTAAGGTGGTAACCTGGGTAAACAATTGACTGGACAACAGGACGCAGAGGGTGGTAGTAAACAGAGTCCACTCTGAAGAAAGGGGGGTTACTAGTGGGGTACCACAGGGTTCAGTACTGGGACCAGTCCTCTTTAATGTCTTTAAGTGACATTGCAGAGGGACTGGAAGGAAAAGTATGTCTCTTTGCAGACGACACAAAGATCTGCAACAGAGCTGATACACAAGGTGGGGGTGGAAAGAATGAGAAGGGACTTGGCAAGGTTGGAGGAATGGTCAAATGTATGGCAGCTTAGATTCAATGCAAAGAAGTGCAAGTAATGCACCTGGGAAACAAAAACCAGGGAAGAGAACACAATGGGAGGGTGAGATACTAACAACAGCAAAATGGAAAGGGACCTGGGGTAATCATATCAGATGACCTAAAGGTTGGCAAGCAATGTGAGAAGGCAGTAAGAAGGACTGGGGGGATACTGGTATGCATAGGGAGAGGCAACACCAGTAGAAAACAGGAAGTTGTTATCCCTCTATACAGACAGCTGGTGAGACCCCATCTGGAATACTGCATGCAGTCCTGGAGACTCCATCTCCGCAAGGACATAGACAGGATGGAGGCTGTCCAGAGGAGGGCAACTAAAATGGTGCAGGGTCTGCACCAGAAGACATATGAAGAGAGACTAAAGGAGCTTAATATGTATACCCTCAAGGAAAGGAGGAGAGGGGGAACATGATAGAAACTTTTAAGTACCTCAAGGGACTCAACAAAGGCCAAGAGGGTAGCATCTTTCAGAAAAAGAGATGTGCAAGAACAAGGGAGCATAATTTGAAGATAGAGGGTATGGCTCAGAGGTAATGTGAGGAAGTATTTTTACGGAGAAGGTTGTGGATGCATGGAATGGCCTTCCTGAGGAGGTAGTGGAGTCAAAACCATTGGGGGGATTCCAAGAATGCATGGGACAGACATAAGGCAAATCTAGTGGGGGGGTAGGAGGAAGTAGGCTGTTGGCTCACTAGGATCTGCAGCTTATCCATTAGATAGGAAAATGGGCAGACTGGGTAGGCCAAGCGATCTTTCTAGGGACATGGATATGTTGTTTAATCCACACTTATTGGCAGGTTCCTTGCCACTTTAAATCTTGCCGGAAGGTCTTCAGGCTGGCTCCTCCCACCCACCCGGGTGGTAAAGCTCTCAGCTCCACCCCATGACGCCCGATCTAGCTCGCTGGAAGCCAGGTTGTGGCATATACAACATATACCATTCCTAGAATTCCTGTTACAGGTGAGTAACCTGTATTTATCTGCTGTCAAATTCTGTGTTTTTATGTAAGGTCTTTGTGCAGAAATCAGTCTGTTCTTTGCACAAAAATCAGACAGAATTTTCCTACAATATGGTTTTGTTATGGCAGAGCTCTGTTTAGTCCACCATTTTGTTTTGCAGTTAGCAAGGGACACAAAGTGTAGAAAACATGTTAAAATGAATGTCATTTAAAAAAAAACTTCACGGCCGGCACGGTGGCACTGAGGGTTGATGCCTTGGATTCCACACCAGTGACCCAGGTCCAGGAACAGATTTGGGCCACTGGGGACTGGCAGGGGAGAGGAAGAATTGAGCATCCTATGACTGCTCTCCTTTCTCTGGGGTGGGCATGGGTCATGCACCATGCTGCAGCGGTGACTGGCGGAGGCCAGCCACACTACAGTTGCATGCAGAGCTTCGGCAGGGGAGAGCATGACGGGCATCAGCACAGATGTGCTTAGGATGCCATTGCACATCCAGCTCCCTGGGTGAAAGAACAGTGGAAAAATGGTGGGGCAATCTCGTGGCTGATGGCAGTGTCCTGCACCCCCGAGCATGGGAGGCGCCTTGTCCGGGGACGACCGACCCCTGTGGCATGGGGCTAATATCCACACACCAGACCTGGCTCAAGGACGCGGGTGCTGGCAGTCATAGGTCATGGGTCCGCTTCGCAGAGGGGGAGAAAAAATATGCTACGATAAAAAATAAAAAAAAACTTCACAACTTCGCTAAAGGGGACCCATTTAGCTACATTCTGATGTTTTTTTTAAACTGGCCAGAAGGACTTTTTGTTGGCTGCTGAAATCTTGTGTGCAAGAGGACCACTTCTGCTGCCTTCTCTGTATGAGAACAGCGGGATTTGGTTCACTTGTGCAGCCACAGCTTCAGGTCATGCTGCAGGCTACACACTTGGCTGTGAGCCACCATTTCTCTGGTATCTAGTGGCACCACCCAACCAGCCAATCACTGGCCCATATCCCTGGTGTCCAGTGGCACCCTCCCACATCCCTACATGTTATGTGGTGCCATCCCTCACTCTCCTTTACTGTTGATTTAATTAAAAATTATATTCTGACATCAGGATGCCTACTCCCAGTATCAGATGCCCCCGTGCAGCCCCTTTGCTTTTAGATATGCCGACATTGGGGGGGCCCAATCTCCATGTTACATTACATGCCCCCACTCCCCCCAGCAGAGTGGGACACTGGGGAACCCACTCCCAGTGTCCCCAAATATGTTTTGATGTATTCCTGTAAAAAAGGAAAACGGTCCCCTGACGTGTTTTTTTTTTTTTTTTTTATGCCTGAAAAAAGAAAACAGTCCCTCATCATCCCCGATATCCTCCTCCCCCATTCTGACCCTGCCACTATGCAGCCACCATCCCACCACCACCCTTACCATATACTTATCTCTTCAGGTCGTGCACTGTCCTCTTCCTTTCAAACATTTGCTATATGTGGAAAAAAAGTATAGCTTATTTTAGCATGTCACACTTTCAAAAGTTAAGTGAAAAAAAAAAAAAACACTGATGTGGTTCTCTGGTGGCACAGAGGATCAGATACAGGACTGCAAAGCCCAGGGTCCCAAGTTTGAGACCAGGCTCTCCATTATTTTTTCAGCTTCATTATAGGTGCAAAAACAGTAGAGAGCCTGGTCTCAAACTTGGGACTCCGGGCTTTGCAGTACTGTGTCTGGTGCTCTGCGCCACCAGAGAACCACATCAGAAGAAGAGGTTTTTTTTTTTTTCATTTATGAATGCTTCCAGTAATG